>JAJOZX010000329.1:1297500-1345000 GCA_023014485.1 Bathynomus jamesi | reverse complement strand
ACTAACTAAATCTGCTAAAACATACACACATCCACAGGTCTGTTCAAATAAGTGAGAAACGCTCTTCAAATGCACATTTGAACACATTTGAATTTGAATTTTCAAATTTTCAATATAGAGGTTTTCAAATACTAACCGGGCCTTCAATGTTATTCCGATGCCCGCCATTGAAGGCCCGGTTAGGTCAACTGTATGCCCTTGACAATTGGTTAGGTTAAGTCGCGTTATTTTCGTTAAAACTAACGAAAATAACACAACTTAACCTAACCAATTGTCAAGGGCATACAGTTGACCTAACTGGGCAAATGATATTGTACGAAATGACCAAGGTGGAATTTCAGCCATTTCGCGAAATGGTTGGTTACACACTTTGACTGTAACATATATATTATATATATATATATATATATATATATACGGTTGATCGATCGACTGTTGATACATGGTTGATATCGTTGAAATAGAGTTGATATCTGTGACACTTCACAAATTAATACTGATATACTGTTGATAAAATGCAATAACCATTTCCAAAATACCCGTGTATATTCCTAAAAGGTGAAGATATAATGTTGTTTCTGCATTTACGGAATGATGAATTTACATCAGTACTCATTTTCAACCCCATTTCGATATCACTATCGACATAGAAATTTATTCCATTTAGATTCCTACTTCGAAATTCCCGGACCACTATGAGTTTAATAATAAAGGTTGAATCAACTGATATTTCATTAGCATTATATCGGCATAAATGTGCTACCTGGGTATATATATATATATATATATATATATATATATGGGATGAATTTCACAATAAAACACGTGAAATGAATGAATGCTGCAAACCCACAAGGAAAAAGAAAAACGATTCCAATCGTTTTTCTTTTTCCTTGTGGGTTTGCAGCATATATATATATATATATATATATATATATATATTAAATTGGGGTTGTTTAACCTCCTTCGCAATATCTAGGGTCATATGACGGAGGGGACCTATAGCTTTACGTGGGATCCGAACCACTGGTCGCAGAGGACGGTCTCCCATCCATATATATATATATATATATATATATATGTATAGAAACGACGTAAGTATAGAGGAGTGTTCTGCACACGTGGAAGAGAAATAACAAACAAATGAAAAATAAGGCACCCGCACGTGTGCAGAACACTCCTCTATACTTACGTCGTTTCTATACGTTAATATACTGCGCGGTCATTGCAGTTAAATGTGTATGTATATATATATATATATATATATATATATATATATTATACCGTATTTGTCGGCTTATAAGACGCACTTTTTTCCTTATAAATACCTTAAAAAAATCGCCCTGCGTCTTAGAAGCCGAAAGTGGCAATACAGCACATCAATTAATTAATTGATTAATAACAAATAATAAGAGTAATAATCATATTATCTTTCTTTATTGGCTTTTGGGTTTTCTTTTTATTGAATTTTACATATCTATTGTATTAACAATAAAGTGCATCAAAAACTTTTTTTCTTGAATTTACCTTTCCAAAATTAAGGTGCGTCTTTCACGGCGCAGCGTTGTAAGCCGTCAAATACGGTATATATATATATATATATATATATATATATATATATATATATATATATATATATATATATATAATAACTTTTTCTTTCTCGTCTCGTTGTGGGTTTACATTATATATATGTGTGTGTGTGTGTATAAAACTGAATTTCAGTATGAGCTGCGCTTCCGAAATCAGTTGGAGTACGATAAATAAGAAAATGATACGAAAGAAGGACACTCTATCGTTATCCCGATCAAGTTCTCTAACGAAATTCCTCGACATGCAGATGCGATAGAATATCTCCTTCTTCCTTCCATAATCCAACGAAATCGCTAGAGGATTGAGTACGATGAAATTTGGTTAGGAGGAAAAGGATAAAAATAGACAGACAATAAGATAATACGGAAAAAAAAAAATAAAGGAAAAATGTTTGTGCCAGATGTACGATGTATACGTAGTGAATGTCTCCATTTCGAGTATTGTCTTTTGGAAATGTCTGTTGGTCTTTATTTTTTATTATGTATAAGGTGGTTCTAAATTCAAGAAAAACAAGTCACTTTTTGGGTTTACGAAAACTAATTTTATGGTTAATTATTAACCATCATCAGACACGTGATATATTCTTCCTTTTGCTATTTCACAACTTAAAAGTAAATAAAATAAAAATGAAAGAGAAATGATAAATTAAGTAGAAATGTGAAGTCTGATTACGGGACGCAAACCGTTTATTAATGACCCGACTCTGTGAAGAAGAGTCAGTGACAAGACATTGAAAAAGTTTTTATTGGTTAGATTAAGACTGGTTAGGTTAGGTTAGAGTCGATGAAATTTTCCCTCAGTAAAATGTTAATGCAGATTCAAATGAACTAAGGATGATAATGTCCGGGTTGTTTAACCTCCTTCGTAATGGCTGAGCCCGTGAGACGGAATGAATTTACAACTTTATACGTAGGATAAGAACCATGTACGGGTCGCTACATCATTACCCAACTACTGAAAAGACTCAACGTCACTTAAGCTAGCCACACACGTAGGTGACTGGCGTGATGTTTTTATGACGATTGGCGTCAACAGGCCAATCCTCACCATGTGTGGGGCTCTTGAGTCCAGTCGTCAAGCAGAATGACTCCACCTCTTGGAATTTCGTCTGGTTATAATTCCACTTGAGGCCAGGTGAAGGATTGGCATCATGGGCGCTAGTCGTCTGCGTGTAGAGAGCGCCACTTTTGCTCAGTCCTGAACAAGCACTGAACGGGTAGACATTCCCATACTAGACTCCGTCGTCGGTAGAAAGCCTATATAGTGCTGTCATAAAATGTCTCAGAACGTGAAATATATGTCTCCTGATTTTATTTGGGAGTTTATAGAGATGTACAGGAGCTTCCCACGCTTGTGGAAAGTGCGCAGTGCTGAATATTCAAACAAACAGAAAAGGCAAGCTGCATATGAACAACTAGTAGAGTTATGCAAAAAAGTGAATGAAAATACCAACATTGACTTTGTAAAAGCCAAAACTGTTATGTTTCGCGGCTCATTTAGAAAAGAACTGAATAAAGTTCGGGAATCCAAGAGATCAGGGGCTGGAGAAGAAGACGTGTATGTGCCCAAGTTATGGTATTATGACTTGCTGCTGTTTACAGCTGATCAAGAAACGCCGAGGGAATCAACTTCAAACATGACCATGGATGAGGAAAGAGAGGAAACCCAAGAAGGAGACATGGAAACAGTGAGTAAACATTTATTTGACTCTTGTTATATATAACACTGGTATGCATATGAAATTTTTTTGTCTGCTGTGAGGGTTTTTTCAACTCATATTATATAATTCGACCATGCTGAATTCGAAAATGACATTGGTTTTCCTCAATCAGGTCAGGTTTTTTCTCTATTGGCCATTTATTATAAGTCCAATTTTATCCCCAAATTTATTGATTTTTTTAGTAATATTATAAGAACACTCGTGAAAAATGAAAACATTGTGTGAATAAATACTTTTATTCATACAATGAATATGGAAAAAAGTTTATTGAGGAAGGAATGAAGTTTTTTTTGCTTTCCGTCTGTGTTTTTCTTCGGGCACGTCTCGCTTCAAACACCAGCAATAGTCCGCCAGCATATTGATATCCCAGTTTCCCTGGTACCTCTCTTCCATTATTTTGATATCTTGGTGAAATCGTTCACCCTGTTCCTTACTATAATCCCCGCAATTTTCAGGAAAATAGTCCAAGTGGGACCACAAAAAGTGCATTTTTATGACATGCGCGACCCATGAGCTTTGAAAGCTTCCATCAAGTTTTCGACAACGGACTCGTATTCTGGACTTCTACGCTTGCCAAGAAAATCAGTGACAACTGATTTGGGGTCAATCCCAGAATGGGCACCTGATGTACCTCAATCCCAGATGAAGCACCTGCGTTCAACCTCAATCCCAGAATAGGCACCTTGCAAGGAATTAAATAAAAAAAAACCTGATGATTACAAAATTTATTGTTTATACAAAGTTTATTACAAATGTAATAAAGGCAAAGTTATAAAAGGTTTAAAGTGGTTTAATGAATAAAGAAAAATTTTAGATATTATAAATTCCTGCAATATGAACCCGAATGTTTCTGAATCCATCTGAAGCAAATCTATCTTGCCACATAAATTGGTATAGATAAACTAACCAAAAAAGCAGAAGATATAGCAAAAGATTAGGTTAGGTTAGGTTAGGTTAGGTTAGAGTTGATTTTTTCAAATATTGATAAAAACAATGAAATTATATCTCTAAAAACTGTTTATATTTTTTTCTCCTCAATCCCAGATTAAGCACCTGTGTTTTGCCTCAATCCCAGATTAAGCACCTAAAAATGATTTCAGGTGCCTATTCTGGGATTGATCCCTGATTTGAATGCCTGCCAGGCATTCTTCTCAGTTGGAGTCATTGCGTTTTCGAACTGAGTATCCTTGATCAAAGTTCGAATTTGAGGACCATCAAAAACCCCAGCATTTAGTTTAGCATCAGATATATGAGGAAATTTACTCTCGAGATATCGGAATGCTGAACCCTCCTTATTCATTGATTTGATGAAATTTTTCATCAAGCCCAGCTTAATATGAAGTGGTGGGAGCAAAATTTTGTTGGTGGTACAAGGGGCACTGAAACGACATTATGCGACCCAGGTTCAAAATTCTCTCTGGATGCCCATTCACGCTGTGCATAGTGCTTCTCATCCGCTCGGCTATCCCATTTGCAGAGGAAACATGGGTATTTCGTGTATCCCCCTTGCATTCCCAATACAAATGCCACAATCTGAAAAAAATGAAAATATTTAAAGAATTTAGAGAATTGTTCTATCAGATAAAAAAATCTATGCATTGGACTGTATCACTTCTGTGGGGAAGTTAAGTGTTCTTACACGCTCTCAAATAACCTTTGGAAAAACAACATAGTCAATAGCAATAGTTTACTTATGATATTAGTATTACCTTCAAATCTCCACAGATCCTCCAGTTATGTTGGTCGTATACGAGAGCATCCAGTAAAATTTTCATGTTATCGTAGCTCTCAGTAAGTTGTACGGAATGTGCTACAGGGACTGATGCAACCCTATTCCAATGTTGAGAAGTACTGCTTTCAAACTTCGTTTAGACGAGTCTATAAATAGTCTCCATTCTGATGCGTTATATGGCAGGCCCAAGGATTCGATTAGCCCCTCAACATTGCAGCAGTACACTAAGGAAGAGGTATTTTCGTGCACTGCAAAAAAACTTGCGGAATTCTTCCTCTCGTTTCCTATACCAGGAGAATGTTGTTCCCGGAGCCAGCAAGTTGTCCTCTCGAAGTCGTGAGCCCAAGATCTCGGCAGCTAATTTGGAAAATCCTAAGTCCCTGGTAAGATCATTAAGTTTGGCCTGGTTGAGAGGCCTCGGCTCATTTGAAGCGGTATTTTGAGGTATATACGACTGGGACTGGTCATTGGCATTGGTCATTGATTCATCATCAGAATCATCGAAGTCCAGGGTTTGAGGTGGGTCGGGTATTGGAATTCCAGGACCATGGGGTACAGGTCTCATAACAGAAGGAATGTCAGGGTATACAACAATGTGTTTATTCTTCTTAACTCCTGAAAATAGAAACACAGAAACATGGATATAAAACTTGCATATGAATAGAAGAAGCATTCAGACAGTGGCGGCTCGTGAGGGAAGGCTGCGGTCTGTAAGATATGAAATAGGTCGATGGAGTTTGTATATTTTCTTTCTTTTTCATTCATATTGTCCCTTCGGGGACAATATGAATGAAAAAGAAAGAAAATATACAATCATTGTATATGTAAATGTAACTTGTATAACAATATGTATGTGTAAATGTATTTTCTATAACAATATGTATATGTAAATGTATGATTACCATTATGGTGAATATTATGCTATATATGGTGAATATTACATTATGGTGAATATTATGTCAAGTTTCATACGAGGATTTCAAAATATTTAAGAAAAATAAATTTATAAGCCCACCTTGGAGGTTTGTCATGCAGAAATAGCAATCTGTCACGTGATCCTTTCCTTCTCTCCAAATCATGGGAATTCCAAAAGGCAAAGATTTCGCTCTGCCTTTGCTCCATCTTCTCAAATTTTCAATGCACGTCTTGCAGCACATATGAGGGGGCGAAATTTTTGTCCTGGTCCCCTAGCTTAATTCCAAAGTATGCTCTATTCATTGTCTTCACAAATTTAGTGATTTGGGACTGGTTATTTGGCATGGTAACCGTCCCACATATGTAGCAGAATCTATTGGGATCATTTTTACACGCTCTATTCATTATGAAATATTTTATCTATATGCCTGAAAAGTAAAAAAAGATATTATACAAGTGAAACAAGTGATGATAGATGTTACTGTTCCAATTCCGCTTTGACAAAATCACGAAAAATTCTATTTTACTTATGAGGCCATAGCCGGATAACCTGAGCTGATTGAGAAAAACGGATTGCAGATTCGAAATCAGCAGGAAAAACTCTATAAGAATCACTTACAAAACCCTTGACAGCAAAATTGATGCATACCAGTGTAATTAATGAAGCAAATAATCATAACACTGCTTAGAATCATAATTATCAACACATTTATTTTGGCTTGTTATAATTAATCAAGTAAATAATCATGACAGTGTTTAGAATCATAATTATCAACACATTTCTTTTCGCTTTTGTTATACTGTAATTAGGCAAGCAAATAATTATAACACTGCTCAGAATCATAATTATGAAAACACACACACACACATTTTATATATATATATATATATATATTAGTGTATCATTCTGTTTTGCCACGGTACTTTCCCAGTATCATTAAAATATTGTACATACGACAACCTTGCATTCTTAGCATCATCACAAGCATTGCGTTGACCTCCTCCTTGTAGGCAGTGAAGATTCTATCATTTCTGTCTTTTCTCCATTCCCCTTCTATTACACAAGCATTTTCTGTATCCTCAGTGTCAATCATATTTGTAGAAGTGCATAACTTTCTACATTTTCTTCTTAGATAGTTATGAAGTACACAACAAGCCAATACGACACGGTCGATTTTTCTGTTTCATGGTCATGGACGTGGGAACACTCGAAATCTGTTAGCTAATATACCAAAAGCATTTTCGACACGCGTCTGGCACGAGATAGCCTATAATTGAAGATTTTTCTTTCGTAACTCAGATCCTTCTGCGGAAAAGGTTTTAGAAGATGCTCATGAAGCCCAAAAGCTTCGTCACCGATAAACACAATGTTCAAGCCATGTTTAGTTGCATCTCTTTCAGGCAAATTTAAAGTCTTTTCTACTAATTTCTTATGATAATAGTGTTTCCTCAAGAACTCCATCTGAAAGACGTCCATTTTTTCCGACGTCAACCATTATAAACTCTAGATTAGCATTGACCACTGCCATGAGTACTACACTGAAGTAGCCTTTATAATTATAGTAATAAGATCCACTATTGGAAGGAGGTACGATAGCTACACGTTTACCATCGATTGCTCCGCCACAGTTAGGAAAATTCCATAGAATATCAAATTCTTCTGTGATTTTGTGCCACTCTTCACTTGTTGTTGGAAACTGCAAAGGAAAACAATTACAATATGTAATACATACACATTATATATATATATATATATATATATATATACAATAAATATTCTTCTTGCAGATGGATGTAGATCAAAACTCTTTGGAGATACCTATGAATGCTGCTTCCTCCTCGAAGACACCCACTCCTCCCTTTTCTCGTAAGAGAAAGCGTGATGTAGATTTTCATAAGCAAAGGCTTATGGAAAAGGCAGAAAAATGTTTAGATCAAGAAGAAGACGAATATGACATTTTTGGTAAATTAGTAGCAGCAAAGTCGAGAAAGCAAAGTGAAACAACGTATTTTTGCTGAAAAACAAATCATGGAAATATTATATAATGGTGCAATGAATACCATTTCTACAAGAACTTCATTCTCCAGTGTGAATGAATTTTACAGTGGCACGGAAGTAAGCCGTTCCAGTTCAACTCTATCAGGCCTGAGGAGGAATTCTCATATTTTTCTCTGTGATCATAATAATGTTGTAAGGTCAATGTTTAAATGAGTGGATTACATAATTATCTCAATGTTTTTTTTTACTTCCACAATTGCATATATTAGATATATATATATTATTATTATTACATATATATATATAATATATATATATATATATATATATATATATATATATATATATTAATATATTACAATAGTTGACATGAATTTTTTTCTTTCACTGGTTTTCTAATAAAAACATGATACAAAGACTGTACCATAATTTACTTATCTTCCTAAAGTCGATTTTTAAAGCATCGTAAATTGCCTGGCATGTCTCTGGGATTATGACTTCAAGAGCTTGTGGGGAGATACCTGTTGAAAACTTCAGATCTTCTAGTGACCGTCCTGTTGCTAGGAACCTCAGTGTTGCAATTAGCCTCTCCTCTGCCGATATGGATTTCCTCATTACTGTATCTTTCTTTTTTATCATTGGGGAAACTAGGTTTAACAAATGTCTGAATGAATCATCAGTCATCCTTAAGTAGTTTTTAAAATCATCAGGATTATTTTGTCTCAGTTCATCCAGTAACACCATGTGAGACAGCTGGTCTCTTTTAAGTAGCCATGGTTTTGTTTTGTCCATACTCGACGTTTTTTATTACAACTTTCTTCTTCATTTTCATCATGTAAGAGCACTATCAATACCGCACTCGTTTGTCTTTTACTTAAAGCCATAGTATAACATGTAACTGATGATGAGCACGAGCGTCCAGCTTCAGCCCAGGAGGGTAACTGAGAACTCTCCTCTCATGCCTCCACACACGCGGACGACTGGCGCCTTGATGTCTGTCCTCGCGCCAAGCATTACCGACAATCTTCAGCGTGTGTGGGGTTTTGACTATGACGCTAGGAACTGATGCTAGTCCACAAACGATAATCATCACGCCAGTCACCTACGTGCGTGGCTAGCTTTAACCTCTGTGATCTAACGGGAAGAGGTGTCGAGACGTGGCCAAGATATAACCCAATATATATTACAGGCAGAAGATGGACGATCGACATAATCATAAATCTGTAAACCCATTTCAATTTCATAATGGAGTGAGCACAGTGCTCGTTTGCAATAATTATTTTTAAATTAAAATAATAAAAGCTACTTAAAATTATTTCTATATTTGCTCGTTATACACCAAATTACACGCAGAAAGTTTCAAGTTTTAACATTTTTTACGTGTTTGTTAATCGTATTACTTAAATCCTTCATAGTTTTAGGCCTATATACATTTCACTCCTACTTACATATAACACGATGGTGCGAGGAAGAAACCTATAAAGTGCCTTCTCCTTATGTACTTCACAATTACAATTCCACAATAAAATTACATCCTTAACTCGTCATTATACGGTAACTATTGTAACTCAAATTTAAAAAAGTTTGACATTTTTTTTACTATGCCCAGTCTGCAAAATTTGGCACATTTTGCACCGAGACTACAGTGTGGGAATACCACACTGCACCGGCATTATTCTATATTATAAAGTTTACTGAATTTATGAAATTCTATTCAAGAGCTTACATTTTACACCCAAAAAAATCATGATTTTCCACCGAGATGTCGGGATAAAGTGCAAAAACCTGCAAATGGGTTTTATGCTATGGACGGAATAATCAACGAAGGTCAGAAGGTCAGAAGGTCAGACAATTTATAGCAATTCGTCCTCGCCGGGTGAATAAAGTTTGCCGTGTGCAGAAAAGACGTCAGACGAGAATCTGGATTTATAAGACCTAAGCAGAATGGTACAAAGATGGTACAGAAATGCAGGATTTCTACGCCATCTTTACCAGATCTCCATTCAGCTACTCACTTTGTATATTTCTCCTTTTCTGCGCATGGAAACTAATTTCCAGCAACGACAAATTTATTAATTATAGCCAGATTATTCATACCATTTTATTTTTACTATGTGTTTCCCGCAATCCTGTGGGATTAGTTACAGTGAGCGTTCAAACTATTCTCTAAAGCAGTGTTTCTCAAACGATGGGTCGCGACCCTAGAGTCGTAGTTTGTTTACCCCTGTAGTAGT
This sequence comes from Bathynomus jamesi, assembly GCA_023014485.1. Classification (NCBI taxonomy): domain Eukaryota; kingdom Metazoa; phylum Arthropoda; class Malacostraca; order Isopoda; family Cirolanidae; genus Bathynomus; species Bathynomus jamesi. The sequence goes on along the minus strand of JAJOZX010000329.1, from coordinate 1,334,807 downwards.
AATTTGTGCGCAACCCCCCCCCCCCAAAAAAAAACGCTTTGTAAATTGGTTTACCCCTGTATGATGATAAGGGGTGGCACCGACCTAAGACCCTGACATGGGGGTCGTGGGGAAAATCCGGTTAAGAAACATTGCTCTAAAGTGGATTAAATCAAATTTAGCTCGTTATCTCACGCTGGAGGTAAACTGACTGGCTTACACCACCATTAAGAATTGCCCAACATATCAAATATAGAAAAAATGCAGTAAAAAATTCAACCAAATTCAACCTCATGCGATGACTGCGCTAACCATGCTTATTTTTGTACCTAGTAACAAAGTAAATAAATCTTTGAAGTAACCAGTTGGGTTGGTTCTCAAACACTTTGGTTGTTGCTACCAATAATTTTTTTCTACATAGGTTTAAAAAATGTTAAAAACTATATTCTTACAACTTTATTGTTTGGTGCATATATGGATTTTCTCCCCAAAGAGTTGGTTGGTGGGTTGGTTATTCCTTTTACGCCCTTCGTCCACCAGAGGGCGCTGAGACGGACGGTAACCGGAAAATATAAGTCTCCTTTAAAGGAGGGACTGGGTCGAGCTATATTATTATGTTGGAATATTACAGTACAGTGAATCACCTCTGAAGTAACTATTATTATTATTATTATTATTATAATAATAATAATAATAATAATAATAATAACAGAGGAGGGGCGACAAGCTTGACCTTCGTGAAATGTGGAATCATCGCACGGAACCTTTGAAAGGTTGAAAGGTAGTAAGTACATTCATTGAAATCAGTATATTATCATTATCCTAGGTATCATGCCCCGGAGTTTGGCTCCCAGGAAGGGGGCGTCTCTCCCTATCTTTGTGCCTGCTGGGCTTCCACACAAGAACAGGACGTCTCGCTCCAATCTTTCCTGTTATGTTCCACGAAAAGTTTAAATTTGACAGAGTGAGTAGTTACCACTACTTTTGTATGTAGAGATTCTTATCAAGGAGTAATATAGTGTATTTGTAGTGTATAATGTAGTATACACTAGTAATGCAGTAATGGAGTGTATAATATTTTTCATTGTTATGAATCTCCTCTCTCAGTTCTAAGTTACGGAGTGGAGTTCGAGCATTGAAAACGCATTGTAGCGACATATAATGGTCGTTATGTGGAAATGTTCTATATTTGGACAGTTTAGAAATGTAAAGAGTTATATGTATATTGTATATATTGATTAATAATAAAAAAAATTATGAGAAATTTTTTTGCGCCATTATTTCTTGGACACCATATACTGTATAGCAACTTTTTTGGACATAGAATGTTTCTTAACTCGTAGATAGAACGCAAAGGTTTCGCTGTTTTTACAAAGCACCGTTCATGCTATATATATATATATATATATATATATTATATATACCGTATATACAGGGCGTCCCAAAACAATGTATACACACACTTTAAATAATTATAAAGGCAGTGTTTATTAAAATATTTCATTTTCAAAATGTAATAGAATCTACAGACATTATTTAATTGTTTTGTCAACGCCTGTTTTCAAACTGACGTCCGTTCTGGTCCAGGCACTGCTGATAACGCGAAGCAATGGAATCGCAACATCACGAAACATTTCGTTGGTATTTGTGTGCATTCTCGTTCAATGGCTGCTCTCAATTCAGCGACTGTTGCAGGTTTTATAGCGTAGACTTTGTCTTTTAAGTATCCCCATAAAAAAAGTCTAGTGGTGTGAGGTCTGGTGAACGCGGAGGGTATTCTACGAAACCCCTTCGTCCAATCCCATCCACATCGTGCCAAGTACCACCGCAATACTCCACTCTTCGGTCCGGATCATCTTCATAATAGCATGGACTAATCTTGGAATGTAACTTTTCCATTGACAGCGCTTCAAAATGCGTTGGACAGACGATTCTGAAATTCCTACCTCACGGACTCGCTTGCCGCAGATTTTCTTGGACTTTGGTGATACGTTTCCAGTACTCTTTCTTGCTTTGTGGGGCTTGTCGATGTCCGTGGTCTTCCGGAACGCTTCTTGTGGACATTCTGACCAGTTCCATCGGCTTCAAACTTATCTCTAATTCGAGTGATGGTAAGTCGCGTTGGTGGATCTGTTGAAACTCCCTCCTAACTGTCTTTGCACTTCAACTGCGTTTTCACACTTCCAGTAGCATTTTAGAATGAATTTCCTTTGTTCAAAGCTTAGTCTGACTGCCATTATTAATTCTAATGGGTTTAACTTGGAAAGAAAGAAACATCAATTGAGCTATCAGCTGTTAAAGTGTGTATACATTTTTGGGGACGCCCTGTATATATATATATATATATAATATATATATATATACTAAAATCACAAATAACACGTGACCTTATTAATAAGCAAACAACCACAAGAAAAAGGAACACAAAGTCCGAGCGCTTTCGTGATATATTCACATTATCAAGGAGGAACAGAAAATAGACGGAGATTACAAAGTAAATGAGTTAAATAGACAAGCAAAAAATTCACAATCGGGACCTCAAATTAAAGGCCTTAAGCCCTCTAAAGATTTTTTCATTGATAACATAATCTGTAGGCAGCTAAATTACTAAATATATAACAAAAATTTTACGATACAGTAAAAATTTTTTTTATATATTTAGTAATTTAGCTGCCTACAGATTATGTTATCAATTGAAAAATGTTTAGAGGGCTTTAAGGCCTTTAATTTGAGGTGCCGATTGTGAATTTTTTGCTTGTCTATTTAACTCATTTACTTTGTAATCTCCGTCTATTTCTGTTCCTCCTTGATAATGTGAATATATCACGAAGCGCTCGGACTTTGTGTTTCCTTTTCCTTGTGGTTGTTTGCTTATATATATATATATATATATATATATATATATATTTATTTATTTATTTATTTATTTATATAAAAAAATATAAGATGTGCGTCTTTCTTGCCAGATTTTCCAACCGCCTCGTTTTTTTTCCTTCTTTATCAGACCTTCGTCGGAGTAACGAACTTGAGTGTTCTCGAACGGGTTTTGGAGAGTGAAACTGTTTATCTTGAACTGATGCAAGAGGAATCATCTGGGGAGACTGTTTTGGCAGTGTTTGAGTCCTCCGTCAGGGACCTATTATTTCCCCGTCAGGCAGAAAAGGCTTTCCTATCAGGCAGACGATCTCGATACTTATGGAACCCACCAGAGATTTCCCGGTACTACTGGTTGTAGTTAATTGGTTTATATATATATATATATATATATATATATATATATATAATATGTGTGTGTGTGTGGTGTGTGTGAAATATCACGATTTTTCGTAGTGTAGTGGCTAGCACTCCCTCCCTTTTACTTTCCATTCACTTTCCCTGGTGGGGGCGATTTTTTCAAATACGGTATATCTTGATAACTACCTGTTTAGTTATTAATCAAGAATTAGAAAACAACTATACAGAAAAGGTATATATGGTCAAAGTATGGTTTATATAAAAAATTTCTTATTAAAAAAAAAAAAATTCCAATAACCAACGAATTATAACAACCACGTAAAAATTGTATTAATAATAATGATTAAACTTAAAATTTTTATATAGTTTAAAATCATAATATAAACTTTTAATCATAATTTATCACTTATAATTACATCTGGTCACTCTGCAGGGTATTATCTCCCCGAAAATTGAAGTGTCAACTAAGACTGTTGTTGGAGAAACTAGAACGCCACTGCACCAATGCACCCAAGATAATGTCAGTTTTGGACACTCTCAAAACAAAACCACGAAGGTAGGACTCCAAAATGGGGGGATTCTACAGAAAAATTTTTGTTTATAACGAAAACCAAAAATGTTTTTTAAGTTTTTGTTAAATGGAGTGTGTATAGGTCAGTCGAAAGCTGAAATCAGTTAATACGGTTAATGACTGGTCAATACACGAATTGACTAGTCATTACCCATATTGACTGATTTCGGCTTTTGACGTTTAGGTTAAGTTTAGGTTATTATTATTATTATATTATTATTATTATTATTATTATATATATATATAATATATATATATATATATATATATATATATACTGTATATATACCTTACGGCTTACAACCTTACAAAGGTTCGGCGCGATGATTTCTCATTTCGCGAAGGTCAAGCTTGTCGCCCTTCCTCTTATAGGATCAAGTAAAGATAAGCACCCCCAGCCTTCTTTAATTAGCCTTATAACTTATAAGGCTAACTAACGAAAATATCACGACCTAACCTAACCAATCGTTAAGTCAACTGTACGCCCTTGACGATTGGTTAGGTAGGTCGTGATATTTTCGTTAGTTAGCCTTATAAGGCTAATTAAAGAAGGCTGGGGGTGCTTATCTTTACTTGATCCCTCTTATATATATATTATATATATATATATATATATATATATAATATATATATACACACACCCTATATATATATAATATATTATTATATATATATATATATATATATATGGGAATGAACTCAGAATAGTCCCTGAGTTTTTTATGATACACACAGACAGTGCATGGAACAAGGAACTCTTCTGGGATAATTAAATCCACTATAGTCCGAATAAGTAATGATAAATGACAAATACCATAGTTTGGTGCTCTTCCAATACGTGCTCTACCGTAAAATGTACATTCCAATATGTGCTAACTAACGAAAATATCACGACCTAACCTAACCAATCGTTAGGTCATTGTACGCCCTTGACGATTGTTAGGTTAGGTCGTGATATTTTCGTTAGTTATCACATATTGGAATGTAAATTTTACGGTAGAGCACGTATTGGAAGAGCACCCATAGTTTTTCTTTTTCATGATGCTAGCCCGACGTGGGCAACGGGTCACTCGCAAAGAGGTCCCATAATATAGCTTCCCTCACCAGCTATCTGCAAAGCAGACAGGATCCATGTCCCAAAGCTGGATCCTATCTGCTTTGCAGATAGCTGGTGAGGGAAGCTATATTTATGGGACCTTTTTGCGAGTGACCCGTTGCCCACGTCGGGCTAGCATCATGAAAAAGAAAAACTATGGTATTGTCATTTATCATTACTTATTCGGACTATAGTGGATTTAATTATCCCAGAAGAGTTCCTTGTTCCATGCACTGTCTGTGTGTATCATATATATACATATGTTACAGTCAAGAGCCGAAATCAGTCAATACACGTATTGACTGATTCCGGTTTTGACTGTAACATATATACAGTCGGCTTGGTCCAAGAACTAACACTGCCCAGGTAGGCGACTATACAGTATATTAGTGCCAGGTTAATTTAATATTAATCCGGTTAGGTTAGGTGAGGCTAAACTACGCTGAGTTGTTTCTTGAATTAAAATGAAGGAGTGAATGCATCACCAATTTGTATTTCTGTTAATGTTTATTTTGGTTACCCTATAAATATGATGTACAGGGTGTCCATAATGTCTTGTCACCCAAGTAAAATACAAACTGATTTTCGTTTTTCTTTCAGACCCCTTTATCCCTTAGATGGCCTGCTAGTTCTTGGTTTATCTTTTACAGTTCCTGTTGCGAACAGTTTCTTTTCCCATCTCAACAGAGTCCTTTTTGGAGGAGCTGCAGGATTCAATCGGTCCTGGAAGTCTGCACGAATATTTTCAATAGTTTTGCTATCACGTGGTCGCTCATGGACCCAGGTACTAGCCAATATGCGTTGTTCAATCGTATAATTTCCGCTATCACACATTTCAAAATGGGTCTGAAAGAAAAACGAAAATCAATTAATATTTTATTGGGGGGTGACAAAACATTGTGGACACCCTGTACAGTATATGTTTTCCGCTATTTAAATTATAATACACTGATAGAGCTTTGCACAAAAGCTGTAAATCTTTTGCATTTTTTGTAACGAGAAAAACCTGTTTAGAAGAGGAGTGGAAGATTCAATTAAGTTTAAACTCACCCAGTTTTGAAGCTCCCCCCCCCCCCCCCCCCAAAAGAAAGGATTTTATAAAAATTGGAAATTTCTATTTATTTTTTTGTTTATCCAACTTTGGTTTGGTTTGCGTGAAAGGTATTACCAGTGCTACTACTGAGTGCCTATATATATAAGCAAAGAACCACAGGGAAGAGGAAAAGGAAACACGAAGTCCGAGCGCTTTCGTGATATATTCACATCTTCAGGGACAAGATATATATATATATATATATATATAATATATATATATATATATATTCCCTGTAGTTCTTTCCTTATTAAAAAAAATCGTGTTGCTCTGTGATTTCTTTGCATATACATATATATATATATATTCATGTTACACCTTTTCATAAGCTTAAGGAGTAATGCCAAAAGGATAAAAGTGAAATCTAAGTTCATACTTTAACTCATGCCCTCAGTTACAACCAACCAACTCATAGACGCAAAAAAAATTAACTCAAACGCTCCTAGTTTGCCCAATTCATTTTTTCTTTCCATCTTATATAAGTCCGGTTACTGCACTTCAAACGCATTCATATCTATTACTAAAGTGCGGATCTTTCATGAAATTGAACCAAAACCAAGAAATGAAAAGTAATCTATTAAGTCTATAAGCCAACCCAAAAAAGGACTATCCAAGCTAGTTTGTGAATCAGGGATGAAGTGCAGTGACGTTAGACGAATCAACCAACCAACTAACCAAATCCTCGGCGTTTCGAACCTCCAACAAAGGGATCCCCACCACTTGATTGGATGGTATATTATATAAGCCATGCTAATTTCATTAAGCACTGTTTAATTTCCTAATTTAGCTTTCTTATATTTTTATTAAGCATCATTTATTTTTTACTAAAGATACAATAAATCATTTAATTTAAAATTATGTAAAATTGTGTAAATTTTTTATTTTGTGTTTACTATTAATATTATTATTATTATTATTATTATCATCATAATTATTGTTGTTATTATTATTTGTTATTACTATTACTATTACTTGCCACTTTCACTTCCCCTTATGTAGTAAATAAACTAAATCCTATTGATTTTGCCTAAAAAGCTTCCATGCTTTTCAACGGTATATTCAGATTAGAACACTGTGATTATATTGCTATATCAAATATCCAAATTGACAGAAAAATATTGTAAAATTCTGTCACTCGTATTGTTTCGTCAATTAAGATTTTGTAGTTGTATTATATTGTATTGTAAAGGAGGTTACTTCGTGGTCATGTCGTAACACCACTTCCCTCGATCAGCAAGGTTAAGAAACACTAGGTCCGGGTAGCTACTGGATAGGGGACCGTCCTCCGCCTCCAGATAATGTAGTGATCTTTAGATAGTTCGGATCCCGAGTAAAGCTATAGATCCCCTCTGTCGCGTGACCTTTGTCATTACGATGGAAGTTAACTCCCCCCCCCCCAACTAACATTCTAGTTAATCACTACGCAAAGATAGGTCACTTAAACAGAGACAATAACCAGAAACACGCAGACAGACAAACAGCCAGACACAAGAAAATCTACAGACTCGACACGACCATTACACCCTTCAATACAGACCAGACCACCAAGATCATCAAAAACATTAAGAATTCGAAGGCTACTGGACCAGACAACATATCTAACATACACCTTAAACACTTGGGCCCACAGGGAATACTAGTTCTCACAAACATCAGCACATATTCATACCAACACTGTATTATTCCTGACATATGGAAACAAGGTAAAATTATTACACTACTCAAACCAAACAAAAATCCAACAGAACCAGCTTCATATAGACCTATTACTTTACTATGCACACCTTCCAAAGTAATAGAAAGACTAATCTTACAAATCACTAACCCACACATACCACTATCACCTACTCAACATGGATTCAGACCTCACCACTCAACCACGACATTACTCACTAACCTCACGCAGCACATCATGGATGGCATCAACTCCAGACGACCAGCTCAACGTACACTATTAGCAACAATAGACATTAGTAAAGCATTTGATGCTATCCCACACTTCCCTCTCATAAACAAAATACTCAACACAAACATGCACAATAACACCAAAAGGTGGATGAGTAACTATCTTTCAGGAAGATACTCACATGTCACATTTAATGGCAAGTCATCCAAAAACAAGCTTTTCCGAACGGGGTCACTCAAGGCTGTGTTCTCTCACCAACACTGTTCAACTTATACAGGCATGACATTCCAACAACCATAGATAACAAGCTTACCTTATCATATGCAGATGACATCACTCTAACATCCACCCACAACAACATCGACATCGCTACAAATAACCTACAAACATACATAAACAGTATACAAGACTGGTTCACACACAACAGACTCAAAGTAGCGCCCACAAATCAACCATCACCTTGCTTACAAGCAACACAAAAGAACACCAGATAACTCCACAGCTTACACTAAACAACACCAACATTCCACACATTCACAGGACCAAATACTTGGGGTCACATACAACACATCATTATCTTTTGCAAACCACATTCAAGACATTAAAAACAAATATACGTCAAGACTTAACACGCTTAGGGTACTAACAGGTACAAACTTTGGACACCAGCAGGAAACAACATCACTCATATACAAACAATATTCGCTCAGTTATGGCCTATGCTAGCCCATGCTGGGCACCCATTATCTCAAATACACCCATAAACACCTTACAGACAATACAAAACAACGCACTTCGTATCATTACAGGATGTACTCAAACCACACCAATAGAACACCTGCACACAGAAAAAAAATACTGAAAGTTAGGGAACATTTAGACATGAGGGGAACACAATTCATGGCAGCAGCGACAATTAATTAACCCACAACACCTTTGCCACTACATATACAATCATGCACCAACACCTCGCACCATTAAGGTAACACCAGAGAGACATTATAACCAAATACTCCATTCCATACCACGCCCCACAGACATTACACAGTACAGAAAACACATACACACACACACACCTAACCCACAAAGCACTGACACGACTCGGTACGAATGCGGTCCTAGGTGCGAAGCCGCCACCCATTGACAGGTCAGAGACCAGCCTGAGCAGATTGGATCGAGTTAACTTAGCACGTTTCCGATGTGGACATCACCCCCTTACAGACATATAAACACAGACTAGACAACTCCACAGACGACACCTGCCACCTGTGCCAGGACACACCACAAACAATTGAACACATTATGACAGACTGTACCGCTCTAGCACAACATAGAACACAACACAACATCACTAGTGCGCTGAACCTCTGGTCCACTCCGGAGAGGGCGATCGGTTATCTGCGTGCCGCCGGCTTGCTCGATCAGGGTGGGCTGATCGGCTAACCTCCCCCCCCCCAAAAGCACACACACACACACACAGAGCTGATGAAGGCTTCTACGTTGAAAATTGGAACAATTTGGACTGAGTAAATTACCTTGTCAACCATTGATCTAACTTCCAATTATAATAATTAATGCCCGAATCAATACTAAAATTAAAACTATTAATTTAACAAAATTATTTTCAATTCTCATACAAACTAATTAACAAACTTTAATAAAAGCTAATTATTATAATGTGAAATTATAATTAACTCCCCGTATCGACTTCCTGCGATATTCAGATGCGTGCAACCGTTCCAGAGACATCATTTATATTTAGATCGCACATTTTAATTCTACACATTATTCTTTCCGTTTCCAAGGCAACGTACCAGCCAATCTCAGCGACGGAAATGGCAAAAGATGATGAGGATAATGACGCTAATTTAGATGCTGAGTCAAAAAACAAAACTGTAGCATTTGGTAAGTCGTCTTTTCTTAATATTCATTTAGAAAGGTGTTCTTTACGATCAATAACTATAAACAGGGTGGTCCGAAAGTAAAGATCGGGTGAAATACATTTATTTACTTTACTATTTTTACAATACAGTATGTTGCTTCAGAAATGCAAACTTGAAATATTAACAATTTCTGTATGGATTTCCATTCTGTAAACTGATAGGTTTAAAAATGCAGGTTTTCTACGTTACAAGCAAGATTTAAACAAAGCCGATCCGATTGTGATTTTTGAACCACCCTATATAACCTTGGTTTAGTTTCCGCCCGAATTGTTAATTCTGACGAAGGTCAAGCTTGTCACTCCACGTTAGACCTACAGTTTAACGTGGAATCCAAACCACACCCCACCAGCAGCCCAGCGTCTTAACCACTAGGCTACCAAGGATACCCATTTATCTGCCAACCAGTTTTTATTGTGTGGAAAGATGACTAGCTGGGTTTACTGCGCGCCGCCTGGCGTCACCGGGTCTCGATCCCGGGGCCGATGGATTCGTAGTCAGCGACGCTAACCACTACACCACCGAGGCTTATATATATATATATATATATACACAAACTCAGAATAGTCCCGGTTGAGGTTTAAGTTTTTTTTTTTTGGCTAAAAATACAAAAGTTACCCCCCTTTTTCTTTGATGTATTCAATCCGATGTGAATGCAACGAGTCTTTTGCTTATATTGAGGTTCTAAATGTAGCAGGGCTAGGCTGCTTTAAACCCTAGATCCATGTCCCAAAGCTGGATCCTGTCTGCTTTGCAGATAGCTGGTGAGGGAAGCTACATTTATGGGACCTCTTTGCTTTGCGAGAGACCCGTTGCCCACGTCGGGCTTGCATCATGAAAAAGAAAAACTATGGTATTTGTCATTTACCATTACTTATTCGGACTATAGTGGATTTAATTTTCCCATAAGAGTTCCTTGTTCCATGCACGGTCTGTGTTTAATATATATATATATATATATATATATATATATATATATATATATACTACAATTGAAATCACCGTGTGTATATATATATATGTATATGTATATACAGTATATGTATATATATTGTATGATTTCAGTTGTAGATGCCATTATGCTAATATACCTTCTTGGTGCCACATTCAGAAAACTCGAAAAAGGGGAACGAACTAATCGACGCCGGGGGTTCTAAACCCCCATTTTCATACAGAAGACCCGAGAGGAATCTGCTTACGCGCCTTCCCGAATCCCCAAGAAGGAATAACAGGTACGATTAGTCGTCACACGAAATAGAAATGGTTGATTAAGACACGTTGAAAAGGGAAAGAAAGATTGTGTCTATCTAATTTGAACGTAAATAGACTGCAGACGAGGAACGCGAAGAAGGTTTTCTAACTGGGTTTAAAATTCAATTATTATGTTATTTTGTATTCAAGAAACGTGTCTCTCTTTACAAGCTTTGCCTGGATTTCTCTTCAGGAATTCAAAGCGAGGTGGTTAATTACTTTGAAGAAACAAAATTTGAAGCAGTCTATCACGAAACAACGAAGATATTTCAATTCTTTTATATTTATATATATATATATATACCTCGTTAACCTCGTTGCAGTCCCGTGCGTTGGTCTCTCTTCACACGAAGGTCAAGCTGGTGGTTCCGCCCCTAGGTTTGGCTTGGTGGAGGAGCGAGTTGTTCTCTTGCGTTCTCCACTGCACATAGCTAGGTACACCCGGGTGATCTGGTACCATCCTGAGCCAGGCATCTAGCTTCTTTTGAAGACTTCAACTTTGACCCCTGTAACGTTCCTGAGGTCCTTTGGAAGTTAGTTAAAAAGTCTTGGCCCCCTGACAACCAAACTATTTCCCTTTAATGTTGAAGAGATCCTTTGTCGGGCCTTTAATTTGGGAACACTACACATTCTGCCTTTCCTATTTCCCAGCGTTTTTTGGATGGTGCTGGTGTTTAGTTTGAGGTTTGGTACCAGTTTTCGATCATTTTCCGTATGTAGATTATGATGTACCTCTCTCTTCTTCCAGGGAGTACAGATTTAGTTTACGTCGTCTTTCCCAGTAGTTGAGTTCTTTGCAGCCATAAATCTTGGCTGTAAAATATCTCTGCGTTTCTTCTAGTTTATTAATTTCTTCCTTTTTATATGGGGACGTCAAAACTGAGCAGTATTCAAGTTTTGGTATGATCAGTGTTCTCAGCAGGAGAATCATTACTGTCTTGTCCCTTCTTTTAAAGGTTCTTAATACCTGTCCCGCGACTCTTTTTGCTTTGTTTATTGCTATCTAATTTTGTGTCTCGAATTTGGCATCATCGGTCATTATAACCCCCAAATCGATCGCTTTCGTGCTTCTCTGAATTTCCTGTCTATCTAAAACAATATGCTGTCTAAGTTTCTCATTTCTACCATATCTGAAGAGCTGAAATTTGTCGGTGTTAAATGTCTTCTGACCATTTGTATATTTTGTTCGTGTCGCTCTGCAAGGCCTCCACCTCTTTTGCATCGCTGATTTTTCTGCTGATCTTTGTATCGTCCGCAAAGGATGTTACTATACTGTTGCTGTTTAATTCACTGTCTGTTTGTTAGCAAGATAATGAATAGGAGTGGAGCCACTACTGTACCTTGTGGTACTGAGCTGCGTACTTCCGATTCTGATGATGATATACCTTGAATTTTTTCGACCTGTAGACGTTCTCTGACGAAGTTGTAGATCCATTTTCCCACTTTGCCTGTTATTCCCATATGTTTCACTTTAGGCGCTATCATACCATGATCACATTTGTCGAAAGCTTTAGCAAAATCCGTTGTATATGACATCGTAGTTTTCTTTGCCTTCCAGTGCATCTAGGATATTGTTATAGTGCTCTATAAGTTGTGATAGGCATGATCTTCCTGATCGGAATCCGTGCTGATTTTCGTTGAATCTTTCCAGTCTCCAAGAAGTCATAGATTTTCTCTCTAACCATTCTTTCAAATACTTTGGTGAGGTGGGACATCAATGACACTGGTTTATAGTTCTTTGCTTGAGATCTATTCCCTCCTTTATATATATATATATATATATATATATATAATATATATATATATATATATATATATATATATATATATATACACACACATATATATATATATATATATATATACACAGGGTGTTTGAAAACTTTCTGTACAAATTGTAATGGGGGATAGGCAACACCAAGACAAACCCTTTTCGTCTATAAGTGTATGTCCGCTGACGTCACCATTCGGCGCGAGTGGGCGCCGCTGCAATTGGCTAAAAGGTGAAGTGGGCTAGACTCGCGCTTGCCGCGGGCATTCTTAAATCGGACGTAGTACGCGTAACATGTTTATTTAAAGAAGGCATGTTTATTTAAAGAAGGTGCTGAAAGTTGCGACCGGTAGCATCAATGCATGCCCGACAGCGTCGAAGCATTGACCGACGTACACGTCGAAAGATTCCCGGCATTTCGGGAACAGTTCCAGCGGCGACAGCGATTCTTGCTATGAGGTCTTCTTCTGAGTAAATGGGAGTCTCGTACACGAGGTTCTTCATGTGTCCCCACAGGAAGAAATCGAGGCATGTTAAATCGGGCGATCTCGGTGGCCAGGCTACGGGCTCACCCCGGCCTATCCATCGGTCCCCAAAAGTGGCGTTCAGATAATCCCGCACATCGTTGCTGGAGTGTGCTGGGGCCCCGTCGTGTTGAAACCACATTCGTCTACGAATAGCCACGGGAACATCTTCCAGCAGTTCCGGCAACGTTTCTTCAAGAAATATCCGATAAACCCGCCCGTCGAGTCGGGCAAGCAGCAGGTACGGCCCAATCAACTTGCCATGGACGATACCCGCCCAAACATTGACGGCGAACCGTTCTTGATGAGCATGCACCCGTGTAGCATGTGGATTTGCGTGCGCCCACACGTGAGAATTGTGCATGTTAAACACACCCTCACGTGTGAAACAGGCCTCATCTGAGAACAGCACATAAGGCGGAAAATTAGGCTGCACCGCTGTCTGCTGCAGAAACCAGCGTGCGAATTCCACACGAAGAGGGTAATCCCGAGGTTGTAATGCCTGGACTCTCTGACGATGAAACGGATGTAACTGCTGCTCGTGCAACACTCTCCAAACCAGGTCGTGGTTCACACCGAGGATACGTGCAACACCTCGTGTGCTTGCGCTTGGATTGTCCTCAAATCGCCGTAGGATTTCTTCTTCCATGTCAGGAGTGCGCACGTTTCTCTCCCGACCAGTGTCATGCATGTTGCATGGAATGTTCCAGTTTCTCGCAGTCGCCGATGCAAATGCGCAAACGTTTGGTGGTTTGGCACACGTCTGTTTGGGAAGCGCTGTCGGTACAACCTCACAGCAGCTCTTCCGTTTCCATTGGCAGCCCCATACACCATATGCATGTCAGCCATCTCAGCAGTCGTGAAGCGCTCCATGTTACGCGTACTACGTCCGATTTAAGAATGCCCGCGGCAAGCGCGAGTCTAGCCCACTTCACCTTTTAGGCAACTGCAGCGGCGCCCTCTCGCGCCGAATGGTGACGTCAGCGGACATACACTTATAAACGAAAAGGGTTTGTCTTGGTGTTGCCTATCCCCCATTACAATTTGTACAGAAAGTTTTCAAACACCCTGTATATTATAGTATGTATATTATATATATATATATATATATATATATATATATATATATATATATATTGGCGCAGCTACGGAGTTGGGGGTTGGGGGTTAGACCCCGAACGACCCTAGGAGTATAACAATTACGATGACGATCAACTACTTTTAAAATTAAGTTTGAATTATTTAATTATAAACTAGACGAAGCGATATAAATTCAGATTGTTGACATAGTTTGTATGTACATGTTTTGTGCCTAATATTTACAAAGTGAACTTTGAAGACGCTAGTTTGCATACCGGGTATAAGTACAGAGTATAGCAGAAACTACTTAGTTAACGTTGGAAACATTGTGTTAGCCCTTTTAAGAGCGAAGCATTACTCAACATCCACCGAGATAATCACGTCAGTACAGAAGATATACTGTACTATCTCGGCAAAAAAACATGTCAGCTCAGTTTCCGCTTGAAGTAATTGTGCTCTATAAGATATGCCGTTTGGATGTTTCCAAATTGTTCGTTGTTTAAATGTATGATATATACAGGGGTTAGACAAAATAATATGAACACCCGCCGATTTCACCGGTTATCTTTACGGACTGCTCAGACACAAAGTAAACGGTCAAATGACTGGCAAACCTATTTAAATGCGTAACAGAGAGTGTATACGTCATGTTATAACCCTCACGTTGTTTTGACAGATCTGAGTGAATTATGAATTAGCAGTTATGAAAGACCTGTCAGACTTCCAAAGAGGGCAAATTGTCGGAGCCCGGATAGCTGGTGCATCGGTGACGAAAACCGCTCAGATGTTCAATGTATCCAGAGGAACTGTCTCTATGGTCATGTCTGCATACCAAAACCATGGAAAGACAAGCACCGACAAATGCAATAGTGGACGCAAGAAGAAGCTGTGTGATCGAGACCGCCGGGTGCTAAAGCGCATTGTGACAAAGAACCATAAGACCACAGCTCCAAAAGTGACTGCAGAGCTTAACCAGCATCTTGCAAGCCCGGTATCGACCAGAACTGTACGTCGCGAGCTCCATGGAGCTGGATACCATGGGAGGGCTGCAATTGCCAAACCCTTCCTTTCGCACATCAACATTGAGCGGCGCAGAAAATGGTGTAATGACCATAAGAATTGGTCAATGGACCGGTGGAAGAATGTAGTCTACTCCGACGAATCCTCCTTTACGCTATTTCCATGTTCCGGTCGAGTTTACGTCTGGAGACAGCCTAAAGATGCTTATGACCCCGACTGCCTGACCCCAACCGTTAAGCATGGAGGCGGATCTGTGATGGTTTGGGCAGCAATATCGTGGAATACTCTTGGCCCAGCTGTAGTACTGCATGGTAGGGTTAACCAGGTCCATCCCATGGTCCAAACGCTGTTTCCCAATGGCGGCGCCGTCTTCCAGGATGATAATGCACCAATCCACGCCGCTGGGGTCGTTAGAAACTGGTTTGAAGAGCATGTTAGTGAAGTAGAACGCTTGGATTGGCCTCCACAATCCCCGGATCTTAACATTATCGAGCATCTGTGGTGTCAGTTGGAGCAGCAGGTCAGAAGCCGATTCCCACCGCCGGTCTTTGGAGGAACTGGAGCAGAGTTTGCTCAAAGAATGGCTCAGGATTCCTCTAGCCACTGTCCAAAAGCTGTATGAATCAATTCCCCGACGCATTGCAGCTGTTATTGCCGCTAAAGGAGGACCAACTCCATATTAAGAATAAAAACCGCCATTTATCAAGGTGTTCATATTATTTTGTCCAATCCCTGTATCTATGTTTCGATGGTTGCAACTCTAGATTCCTGTGCTGCATCTGAGATGTAACGTATATGCAGTGTTGAGAGTAAAGCCGTTACTTATTTTGTAACGGTAACGCCATAATTTTATTTATATTGTAATAAAATTGGTAACCCCGTTACTTTTCATTCCATTTTCAGTCATTATTCGTTACTTTCTTTTACGATTTTTATTTTTTTCTTATATGAATAATCCATTAATTCTTTAGGCATTTCGTAATTTTTTATTCACGATTTATTTTAGTGTATCCTGTCCAATAATTTTCGTTTTTGTAATACTAAGTGCAAAGAGCAATTTTATTTTACATTTTTAGTTTTTTACTTAAGATCTATTGATCGCTATTAATATTATTTCAAATGGTAAAACTGTTAAATTGTATTGCTTATTAGGCCTATTTAATTATAAGTCTAAAATCAGGTATTGTTTCATTGCATTACATATCTGACCTTAATTAAATATTTGCTCAATATTCAGAAATTCTTTTATAATTGGGATGCAGATATATCATATTCTTATATTGAAATACTATATTTTCTAGTTCATTATAAAAGTAGCGGTAACAGTAACGGTAACTGTAACGCATTACTTTTCCATAGAAGTAACTGTAGCGGTAATGACGTTACTTTCTATTGCGAATAACGATAACGGTAACGCCGTTACTTTAGAAAAGTAATGCGCCCAACACTGCGTATATGTACATATCATCATTGGTTTTGCGTGCTTTTAATAAATACATACAGTAGTGCATTACAAAATGACAGGAATTAAAAACACGATCAATACACAAGACAGTATTATTTGTCGAACATACACGTGTTTTTTCTTTATCCATACGCTCATTTGAAATTAGTGTATTCATCACTGTAGTGTAGATATGTAATTGAAAATTTGTTGAATAATAGTTCATGTGTAATCCCCCCCCCCCATTAGAAATTTCTGGCTACGCCGTTATGTGTGTGTATATATATATACACACACAAGGTGATTCATAACATGTGGGAGGCACTTTCAGGATGGATTCAGGACCTGAAAACAATGAAAAAAGCTTATATAAACATATGCCCGAAATCGCTTTGTTTCCGAATTACAGCCCTTTTTGTGTTCCAGCAATTCTTTCCGCAAACCGTTTACAAACACTGCTTGCCGACAATGTTTGTGAGTGTGTACGAGACTTATTTCATGTATGGCCTTGCCGATTGTAATGTTTCGTACACTCTATGACGTATCAATATCGTTGAGTGTAGAGCAGGGCCGGATTAAGACCTTTAGAGGCCCTAAGCACTTAAAAGATTTTGGTGCCCCATATATATGTAATTCAAAATATAAACAAAAATAAACCATAAAATAAAATTTTATTTTTTGAAATGAAACAAAACTTACAGTAAGATGGAAAATAATGTTTATTTTTGTATACTTCCACTTCATTTATATTTGAAAAGTTTTCTCCTACTTTTTTTAATTGCAAAGTCTTTGATCAGATCCTCAAAACTAATCTTACGTAACACATCTGCTTCTATACTTAGTAGAGATAAGGCATCCAGCCTGCCTTGTTGCATAGTTGTTCTGTTGGTATTTTTAATATACTTCAACTGAGAAAATGAACGCTCAGCTGAGCAATTTGTGACCATTAATGTTAAAAATATACGAAAGGCAATTTCTACATTTGGGAAGGCACACTCAATATTGTCTTCTACAATTATTTTATAAAGTTCAGCATGACTGAATCTTGTTTTTACATTTTTTTTTGCACTGAACTTATGGCACACATATGAGTGAAACTGCTGAAGCTCAGCAGAGAAATTAGTGTTCAAGTCCTCTGGGTAAGCATCAATCATCTTTTTACAACCCTGAGAATACCTTTCAATTTCAGTAGATGATGAAGTGGTGACATTATGTGGCACATCACTTAGAAAAGAAAATCTCTCTGCTATTTCTTTGTATATCTCTCCTCTTCTTCTCATCTCAGTTTCAAGTTTGTCAACAATTGTGTAAAAGGTGGTGATAAGAAATTTATCTCTGGCATTCAGATATACTTCTGGTGCATCTCCGTCATTGGGTACCTTCTTTCTGATACGTTTGCGAGTTTGAGCTGCCTTGTAATCAACATCTGGTAGCATTTCCTTTGTAGCTGCTTCATATCTTTCAAATTCATCTCGTGAAGTGCACAGTTGGTCAGCTAATGATCCATACAGATCTGCACATGTTTTTAAGTTCACATCCTTATTCTGTAGAACTTTGCTTACTCTATGAAAATTTTGCAAAATCTCATCCCAAAAATTCAACATAAAAACGAATTCTAGCTCTTGCATCTTATTTGCAATATTATTTGCTTCTCTTCTAGTGTCTCCCTTTTGTGACTGGTCTTCAGCTATACATTCTAACGCTTCTAAAATTTTAAGGAAAGATTTCAAAATTGCTGCTGTTGCCATAGCATGTGCCTCCCATCTGGTATCAGAGAGGGATTTTAAGACACTTTCATTTCCAATACAACCTTTAAGAATTTCCCACCTGCTGGTTGAGGCTAAAAAAAAGGTATAGAGCAACTGCACTGTAGAGAAGAAATTAACCGCCTCTTGACAGCAGTCAACAGCACTTCGGCCTACCAGATTTAGTGAATGGGCTGCACAGGGCACATATATAGCAAACTTGTTTGTTTCTAAAATTTTTTGCTGCATCCCCTTATAACGCCCAGACATGTTGGCAGCGTTGTCGTAAGATTGACCCCTACATTTTGAAAAGTTTAGCTTACAAACTTCACGTAAGTACTGCAACACCTGATTTGCCATTTCCTCACCAGTATGGCTTTTCATTTTCAGAAAGGTTAAAAAGCGTTCAATAGGCTGTCCATCTTTTAAGTACCTAAGTACAACACTTAACTGATCGATATGTGATAGATCTGGTGTTGAATCAACTGACAAACTAAAATAACCAGAAGATTTTACTTCGTCAACAATGAGTGCGTGGACCTTTTGAGCCATTAGTTGAATGAGTTCCTCACAGGTGGTTTTGGACAGGTAAGAAGGATTTCCTTTGCCAGAATTTCCATATTTCAAAATGTGACCTGCTAAAAATGGATCAAACCGGCTTATGAGCTCAAGCAGCCCTAAAAAATTCCCATTCTGCAATGATCCAAATCTTTCTTCTGTTCCTCGAAAAGACAAGCCACGTTCAGCTAACGTACAAATAACAGCTATGACACGCCTCAAGACATGTTCCCAGTAATCACACTCTTCCTGAATTTGTTTTTCCAACTGTTGTCCCAACCCCGCACCTTGTCTGCGAGTTAAGTATGTTAGCATAGAGTCTCGGTGAGTAGTGCTTTTTTCATGATGATCAATTACAATAGTATTTCGCCAGTCACTGAACCCTTCTCTTATAACAAAATGTGAGACATTTTTAGGAGCAAACAGTTTACAAACATAACAGTAAACTGATCCTGTTGATGGTGAATACAATAACCACTCTCTCTTGTATTTCTCACCATTGGCTTTTGTCCCAACGAAAAGTTTTTGTGAACAGTATCTTGCTGGTTTGCCACTACTGAAATGCCGGTAAGACTTGTCAAATGGCCCATTGTGGTGTTGACAGTCACTGGGTCCACAAGCAATCCAATAAGCCACATCATCAGCAGAGAAATCAAGCCACAACCCTGGATCTTTTGCTATATTTACTTCATCTTCTGCAGACTGATTCATTTCACCACCATCACCATGGTCCACTAAACTTTCATTTTCAGCAATTATTTCAACCCCAGAATGTCTTGTAAAGCAACTTGAATCAACATTTGCAGTAGAGGTATCAAGAGAATTTACAGGCAAAGTGAGATCAGTAGTGAGACATGTGGTAGATGAACCTGCTTGTGACACCTCGGTGATTCCAACGTCATCATATTTTGATTTTGAAGTGATCAAAGTGGTATTTGTGTCCACTTCTGATGACGGAGATTGGTTTTGATTCAGAATCGGTATATCATGTTGACGTTGTGGTCGTGGAACTTGTGTGAAGAAATCAGTCAGCTTTGCAGTCTTGGACTCTAAATCCAAAGTCTTCTCTTGTTTCTCTTTTGATAGTTTTCGCTTTTGTGCACCACTTAACTGAACACGTTTCATCTTGGTTCTTGGGGTCTGTAAAATACAGAAATAAAAAGAATATTTTATTTGTATATTATGTGGCAATCAACACAGTTACACATATCACAATCTTGGCTTTGTTCTTTTATTCTCAGAAAGACAAAATGGGAACCGTACACAACCAAAGTGGCAATTTAAATATAAGTGGCAATTAAATATAACTCAACCGAAATATCAACTCGAAATGTTGAATACAAATCAAATCGAAAGAAGGAACCAAAAGAAGGAACCGAAAGAAGGAACCGAAACCTATAAAATAAAAATACTTAACATTAGAATTAATAATACGCAATCTATAAAAATATCAATATTAACATTTCACTATTAACGAGCCACATTTTATATTTACATTTATTTATTTATTTAAAACACAATATTTAATTATAGGAAATATGAACATTTGCTTAGGGCCTAAATTGTCCTAACTACGTTTGATGTTATATATACATTACAAATTATTCACTCTGGTTATTACAATCTAAATTCTTTTATACTGTTATGACAATAGATAAATAAATTATAAAATAAAGATACGTGTATGATAAAATATTGTTATATATACAAATAAAGTACACTTCATAGACTTACCCTAGAGAAGAAGAGAGAGCAACAGATAAACTTCTTCAACGCTAATTAACTTAGGTCAGTATATCTTATTATTATAATGGCCGTGATAAACATCACTTGATACAACAGCAATATAGAGAGTTTATAGTTTCTTTTATTTTAATATTAATTTATATTACAATTCTATAAACCTAAATCTTTCTGTAAAACAATACCAAATGATTATGTAAAATATATATTTAATATTATATGCACAAATCACACGTTCAGAATAACTTCCTATAGCACACGAAAATATTTAATCTATATGTATTTTTAATATGGCGCTCAAAGATTTGATATAAACAAAATAATAACGCAAAGCGTAAAGTGTGTGATTACAACGAAATATATTTATTCTCTCAAAAGGGTTGTTGTTCACTACAAATTCAAACAATGAAAAAAAATAAATACTATATATGAATATATATAATTCAGTTTTCAACAGCTTATAGGCTATAAGCCGCGATTATAATAGTATAATAAATCCATGGTAAATCCGACAATGGAAAATTTCTGTGGTGCCCCCCTTCCCTTGATGCCCTAAGCACGGGCTTATTTTGCTTAATGGTTAATCCGGCCCTGGTGTAGAGCCATCAGTCAGTCAGATGTGCATCGCGGTGTTTCACTGTTCGTATTCGTAACTTCTAACCGCGAATAAGTGCAGTCCAGTGAAAAAAAAACCTTAAAAGTTTTTGTACTATTCAGTGATAGTGTGCATTTGAAGTGAGAATGGAGGCTTATTCAAACAGAGAAATGGCAGACATGCTTCTCATATGGACTTGCCGAGTGTAATGCGGCCGCAGCAAGACGTCTGTATGCGGAAAGGTTCCCGAATCGCCGTCTGCCAGATAAGACGACCTTTCAGAGAATAGACTAGCGTCTTGGTGATACAGGATCATTCAACAAGCGAGTTTCAGATGGTGGTAGACCAATCAGCGCCAGAACTGTCGAATTGGAGAAGCGGGTCCTGAATTGCGTGGAGGAACATCCTGGTGTCAGCACCCGAAGGATAGCAGCAGCAGAGGGTGTAAGATACAGAACTGTGTGGAGAATTTTACGAGAACAACAGCTTTACCCATATCACATTCAGAGAATACAAGGCCTTACTGAAGCTGATTTCCCACCACGAGAGGCTTTTTGTACTTGGTTCCTTCAACAGTGTGCTCGCGATCCTCTTTTTCTACTCTCCGTGTTGTTTTCTGATGAGGCTGCCTTCACAAGAAATGGCGTGATCAATTTTCACAACACTCATCACTGGGCCGAAGAGAATCCGAATGCCATCATCCAGTCAAGGCACCAACAACAATTTAGTATCAATGTATGGGCAGGACTTATTGCCGACAACTTAATTGGTCCTTTTGTTTTGCCTGGAAGATTAACAGGAGAATCCTATTCCAATTTTTTAAGGAATGATTTAAGCGATTTACTAGATGAAGTTCCTCTTGGTGTCCGACGTCATATGTGGTTTATGCATATCGGCGTTCCGCCTCATTTTAGTCGAGTAGCCAGAGACTATTTGGATAACCATTTCCTTGATAAATGGGCCGTGGAGGACCATCGCGTGGCCTGCTCGCTCCCCGGACCTGAATCCACTCGATTTTTACCTGTGGGATCATCTGAAATCCATCGTTTACGTGATACCCACTGACAACGTTGAAATGTTTCGCCAACTGTTGAACAAGGATGCGTCAGGCAGTCTATGACGAGGCGTGTTCAGGCGTGTATTCAAGCGCACGGCGGTCATTTTGAGCACTTCCTTTAAAAGTAAGGCGGATACTTGCTGGAAAACATAATGGGCTGTAACTCGGAAACAAAGCGATTTCGGGCATATGTTTATATAAACTTTTTTAATTGTTCTCAGGTCCTGAATCCATCCTGAAAGTGCGTCCCACATGTTATGAAACACCATGTGTGTGTATATATAATTATACCTCGCAATACGGGGGCCCGTACTTTTGATTGGGTGGTTATGGGGTTCCGTTTGAGGTTACATACCAGTTTGTCTATTTTCCATGTGTGAATTATGGTCTCTCTCTCTCTCTCTCTCTCTCTCAATCGAATTTCGAACTCCCCAACGTAGTCCCTACGAAAAGTATGAATCTAGGACTCGGTGATAGTAACGATATCCTGGTATTCTGATGCTGAGAGCGCCCGTAGCTCGCAAAACTTATTCCTAATCGACCTAGCATTAAAAAGCATTGCACGGAGGGAGCCTTCCATATTCTGACCGCCCCCTAGGACGACCCGTTTCCCGAACAGCCAGGGCTGTCGGGAGTTGAAGAGCCCATCACCAACGAGGAGGCAACCTCCGCAGGAGCCTGAGCCTCCTCCAACGTGGAAGGAGGGTCACCCACCTGTACCTGGACGCACCCTTCAGTTGAAGGTACGTCCGCCACCGGCTCAACATCATCTCTCCCCGGGCTCGACCTCACCATTCTGTATAGGTGCCGGTCGAGCAGCGCGTCTAGCACACCTTTACCCTTGTTATTGAGGTGGATACCATCCCTCTGGTAAAGGTCCCACCTACCGAAAATGCGTCGAAGGGGTCAATAAACCTCACGCCCAGCGGGACGTACAAGTCTTGCACCCTCTCGTTGATGCGAATGACCTTACTGAGCGCGTGGTCACTGGCATTCATCCGCGGTAAAATACCCATAAACATTCCCCTGTCTGTCTTCAGTTTTAGATCATCCGCAAGACATGATCTCGGTGATGATCCCTTCTGTAAGACCTACCCTACCGCCTTTGAGGAACAGGTCGTTGCCACCAGCGTGGACAACGATCGCAGTCCTCCGCCTAGCCACGCGCAGCTTCTCTACCTCCTTCCTTAAGTGCGCCGTTCCCCGCCCAGGTAAGCACCTTACCTTCCTCCCGTCCCGGTTTGCAGAAGCAAAGTACTTCTCCTGGCCCCTGATCTGCGAGTCCCCAATCAAAACGGTGTCTTCCTCCTTCGAGCACAGGAGACTAAAGCGGTTGGAGGTCCTGACAGGGGCAACTGGGGTCTCAGGCTTCGCAGCCTTCTTGCCCAACCTTTCGATACCCGTACCCATAGGCGCACTTACACCACCCGACCCACCCCGACCGGCAGCTACATCCTTCGGTTTCTTTGGGCCATCAGTAAGCCCCTTCCCACCCTTTTTCTTTATCGGCCCCTTCCCACCCTTCTCTATCGGCCCCTTCTTTACGCCCTCCACTTTGCGCCGCGGTTCGGGCATTCCACATGGGTCGCTGGCGATTCCTGACACTGATTTTGTGCCCTAGCCCCCAGTTGCACCTCTACCCTTTCTCCGCGGTCCAGAGCTCTGTCCAGTCCATCGCTGGACCGCCTTTCCATGGCAGCTATCCTATCAATGAGCTCCGGGGTGGAGGGCGCAGCCGCGTCAGTGACCGCCGCACTTCCAACAGCCGGTCTGGACGACTCGAGCCACCGGACCCTCTCTAGCTTCTCGAAAAACCGCATGAGTTCGCAAAAGCGGCACATGCTGGAGTGGTTGATCTTCTCGAAGCAGGCTTCTTTGAAGTTCGCCACCCACTGGTTTACTTCACACCTCGCACATTCAACCTTTAGTTTCTGCGGTCCAGTCATTGTAACATTTCTTTTTCTAACTCTGAATACACTGAATAAGATAAAGCGTTCTAGCAATGAAAACTATCAAAAACGTTGTAACCAGTATATAAAAAACCGCACCCGTGGGGAAGGGGGTGGGGTACTAATATACGTCAGGTACACGTTGAGTCCGGTTGACTGCCAGTTCCGGTCGGAACGGGAGCTGCTTGGCGTCGATCTGAACGTGGGAGGGACGAACTATAGGTTAATCTTGGTGTACAGGCCTCCGCATCTCCTCCTCGAGGAGGATACAGCCCTGTACACCGAACTCCGTAGCCTGCTAGGGGATAGGGTGTGTGTGGTTTTAGGAGACTTCAACTGTCGCGGCATAAAGTGGGAAGACAGGACTGCTGATGCTGAAGGGAGGAGGCTAATTGACTTTGCTGATAAGAACTTCCTCACTCAGTGGGTCAATGAGCCTACACGAGGCGAAAGCGTTCTAGACTTAGTATTCACGACCGAAGACAACCTCGTCACTGGTCTCACCATTGACGAATCGTTGGGCGGGAGTGATCACGGTCTGATTAGGTTCCGTGTGTGCGTCCCTCGGGTGAAGCGTAGTAACTCGAGAGGCAGTAAGCTTCATCTACGGCAGGCGGACTTTGTTAGCCTCCGAGATAGCGTAGGTGAGATGGGGTTAGAGGTCGGCGACGATGTTGAGTGAGTGTGGAGTGCATTCCGGGACGAGCTTATGGTGCTGCAGTCTGCTGTCATACCCTCAAAACCGGTCATCCCTGCTTCAACGCAGCCTAAGTGGTTCAGTCGTGACATCGCTTCGGCTATCCGAAATAGGAAAGTAGCGTATAGGAGGGCGAAGGCCAATCGTTCCCATGAGAACACTGAAGCGTATGTCCGCCTGTGTAGGGAAGTGATGGCGAAGGTTAGGCTAGCGAAACGTGACGAAGAACTACGGGTGGCAAGCCTCTGCAAGGGAAACCCTAAGGAGTTCTTCAGTTATGTTAATAGTAGAAAGCCCATTAGAAGAATAGGTCCGTTAAAGGACCGAAGCGGCGTTCTGCGGACCTCCGACGCGGACATCGCTAATGTGCTTAATGAGTACTTTGCGGGAGTGTTCACCAGGGAGGACACCCGTCATCCCCGAGCCAGGCGTCGGGCACGAAGGTACTGGCCTGAATAGTGTTCGATGTACCGCGACAGTCGTTGCCGATAGAATAGACAAACTGAGCACGTTTAAGGCTCCTGGGCCAGACCAGTTTCTCCCCAGAGTGTTGCGGGAGGTGCGCGACCAGGTGGCTCCCCACCTGGCTACAGTCTTCAACAAATCGTTGGAGACGGGCCAGGTGCCTGGTGACTGGAGGGAAGCCAACGTGACCCCTATCTTTAAGAAAGGGGATCACGAAAGTCCAGGGAACTATCGTCCCATTAGTTTCACTTCAGTTGTAGGTAAATTATTGGAGGGGATAATAGCGGATAGGATCGTTGACCATTTGGATTCCTACAAGCTGCTTGGGGACTCCCAACATGGGTTTAGACGGCATAGGTCGTGTCTCACCAACTTGCTCGAGTTTTTCCACGTCATGTTGGGTGAGTGTGATAAGAGTAGGGCGATTGATATACAGTATTTTATCTCGACTTTGAGAAAGCCTTTGATAAGGTACCTCACCGCCGGCTAATGGCGAAAGTCCGCGCGCTGGGTATCGGTGGGAAAGTAGGTAGGTGGATTGAAAACTGGCTGAAGAATAGGCGGCAGAGGGTTGTAATTAAAGGGGCTAGTTCGGGTTGGGCCTCGGTCACTAGTGGGGTTCCTCAGGGTTCCGGTTTGGGGCCACTGTTGTTTATCATTTACATAAATGATATCGACGGTGGCATTGTCAGTCAGATCGCCAAATTCACTGATAACACCAAGCTTGGGGCCATTGTTGGGATGCCCGAAGCGATCGAGGAACTGCGTGCGGACCTAGGTAGGATAGGAGAGTGGTCCGTAAAATGGCAAATGCCGTTTAACTTGGGTAAATACAAGGTAATGCACACTGGCTACGCCAATCCCAAGTCGGACTACTCGATGTTGGGGAGTAATATCGAGGCGACTGATTTAGAAAAGAATTTGGGTGTGCTAATTAGCAGCGATCTTAAGTTTACGAAACAGTGCGTAGAGGTGGAAAAGAAAGCCCAGAAGCTGTTGGGTTATATCAGTAGGCAATTTCAGTTTCGGAACAAGGAGATTGTGCTCTCTCTGTACAATTCCCTGGTCCGGCCGCACCTGGAGTATGCTGTGAAGTTCTGGTCGCCCACCCTCAGGAAAGATATTGAGAGGCTGGAGCGAGTGTAGGCGAGGGCCACAAAGTTAATCCCTTCCGTTAGGCATATGGGCTACAATCGACGCTTACGCGCCCTGGACTTGTTTTCGCTGGAAACTCGGAGGCTGCGCGGTCAACTCATCGAGGTTTTCAAGCTCTTACGCGGGATCAACGATGTCGATTTTAGAAGCATGTTTAGTTTAAATGATAACCCAACTCGCAACAATGGTTGGAAGTTGGACTTGAAACGGTTTAGGACTAGTGTGTGTGGGAATTACTTTACGTATAAGATCTGTGACACGTGGAACAGTTTACCTTCAGAAGTTGTGAACAGTTCCTCTGTGGATCATTTCAAGAAAAGGTTAGACCAAATCTTGCACACTATTTGAGTGTGTAGAAAATTTTCCCTGGCACCCGTTGCCATTGGTACCTCCTCGGTATGGGCCGTAAGGCCTTTTGAGGTACTTCTTTTCCTTGTAACTCTCTCCAGTAAAATATATATATATATATATATATATATATATATATATATATACCGTATGCAATAAAATCACAGAACATGTGATCTTTTTAATAAGCAAACAACCACAAGGAAATGGAAAAACAAAATCCGAGCGCTTTCGTGATATATTCACATCTTCAGGACAAGAAAGAAAGCGCTCGGATTTCGTGTTTCTTTTTCTTTTTCCCTGTCGTTGTTTGCTTATATCTGTATATATATATAAGTTTTTAGAATTTCCTTGGTTTCTTTGACTTTTATAACTACAGGCAACAGAAGAAACCACAAAATTTTATGCCTGAGCTAAGGCGTAATTAAAAAAGGTTATATGAGAATCAGGTTAATTGCTGTGACGCATATGAGACACTTTCTTGCGCCTTAGTAAGTTAAAACGTGGAAAAGTTCCCTTAAATTAGGGTACTTGAGGCATGGTAATTACTATCTTTTGCTGTGACGGGTAACAAAAATTTGCATTAAAATGAGTCAGAAAATTGACCAGGTTATAAGGACGAAACGTTGCTTATTTTAATATCGAAAATTAATTGATTTTAATAGTCGTCAAATAATTTTAATATTAATTTTAAATCCTTCAGTATGCTTATTTTACTGCAGATATCTTGGGATTAAAAGTCGATATTTGTCACGCAGTGCGGGAAACATCGCAGACCTGGCCAAAACTTCACTTTCGAGCAGGTAAAAAGTAGATTTTTCATCCATAGTTAAAGTATAGAATTAAAGACTATTTATATCGATTATAATAAGTATCTTTCCTTATTTCAAGTTAAAAAATACGTTTTATAGCTCGTCATATTCCCACTTCATTCCGAAAGTGAGATTACTCGAAGAGAGAACTGCCGATTTAATTTAACCATCTAATCTAACTTAACCTAACTCTAATGTAACTGACATAACCTAATTTTAATATGACTAATGTAATCTAACGTAACCTATAATTTATTGTAACTAACATAATCTATAATTAATCCCGCCTAATTTAACCTTATCCAGGACCTAAGTGGTAAATCAAAGGTTGGTAATGGGAATGTCAATGAATTTAGTGGGATGATACCACATCATTTTCCTTGAGCTAAAATTTTAGATTAAATTTTAAGAGTAACTCAAAAAGAAACCAGCGTCCGTAACACCGTTTCTCTATATAAGCGAAGTGAAACCAATGAGGTCGGGGTTCGAACCCCGATGAAGAAGCTGGTAATAATAATAATAATAAAGGAATTAAAACAATGGGCCGCAATAATATGCCTCATGAGCACTGTGTCAGTTTCTGGCCAACCTGGATGATGATGAACTCAAAAACAAAAATAGTGAACATTATTTTCAAGTTTTTCAAACCTTATACAATTATTCTTCGTCTGTCAGTCCGATATCAAATTTATGTCTAAACTTATATATATATACCTACATAAGTAAAGTCGTCTG
Source organism: Bathynomus jamesi (assembly GCA_023014485.1). Lineage (NCBI taxonomy): Eukaryota > Metazoa > Arthropoda > Malacostraca > Isopoda > Cirolanidae > Bathynomus > Bathynomus jamesi. The sequence continues at coordinate 1,306,039 of JAJOZX010000329.1, read as the reverse complement.
CAGCTACAGTATATGAAGTATTGTATTAATATTGTACCGTATATATAGTCATACTGGTTGTTCAGAATTTCACCTGTAATAGTTTTCGATAACTTCAGATACGGTGTTAATCAACCCAGATCATCCAGAAGACGTAGGTTTACCGATGACGATGAACATAACACAAAAGTGACACTCGTCGAACCTGGTAAGACTCATTTGCAGATATTCATTTTCGGGCTAATGATATCTGATCGACATGACATAAAATCGACGAGTTATCGTGGGCTAGTTTAAGTTAGGTTAGGTTAAATTTGTTTTTAGTGTCGATGTTATTATGTCTTATCGACGAAATGGTTACAAGTTCTTCATTCTTACATGAAACGCGTTAAAACTCTTGTTTAAATTAAATATTCTAAAATTAATGTTAACTGAATATTTTTTCTCCGTACGAACAGTCGTGGCATGGGAGGACCGTCATATGGTGAAGCGTGTCTACAGTTTATATAACGTGGAATCCGAACCGCGGGTCGCTGCATCATCTAGACGCGGCGGATGGTCACCCCATGCATAGTGCATACGGCTACTAACCAGACCCCAGACGCTTTTGTTGATCTTACAGGAAGCGGCGTTGTGAAATGACCACGATGTTAGACGTTTTAAAATGTTTCTTTTTCACAGTTCTACACTCACAGTGTCTAAAAGTCTATTTCTGCATGATGTCCAATATAAAATTCATAGTAATTAATATTGCACCGTACGTGGAAGAGAGAGTGTGTGTGTGTGTGTGTGTGTGTGTGTGTGTACGCCGTTACCTTTCTACTTTTCTTAAAATTACATTATGTAACATTATACATTTCTCACTACCTTCAATAATAATAATAATAATAATAATAATTATTATTATTATTATTAAATGCTTTATTTATTCCTCATTTTCATATTTTTCCAATCAATGAATAAATGAGCCGAAATCCACTTTCACGTTATCTCCATATTTTAATTAAACTTTGCATGCCAAATGAACGATGTAAAATTTAAATTTATATTGCCTGTATAAAATGCATAAAACGTACGTGTAATTGCAGCCAACTTTTTTAATTTGAAGGGTCATTTCGTGCCAACTTTTGTTGGAAGGTTGAAAACGCATGTTTAAAATAAGACAAAGTTTCTTCATATAAAGAGGAAGAGGAATCTTTTTATCATGAGAACTTTCGGGCAAAATTAAACATCTTGCAATTGAGTCTCAGCAAACTAAAAACTTTTTTGGAGAAGGGGCGGAGTATGATGTGTTTGCTCCTCCCTCAAATTCTACCCTCCCCCAACTCTTCTTTTTAATACATTTTATGTGTACCAAAATCTCGAGCTATATAATGAAATAACAGTTTGTAATGTACTTTTTTTGCATTATATATATATACAGGGCGTCCCAAAAAAATGTATACACAGTTTAACAGCTGATAGCTCAATTGATGTTTCTTTCTTTCCAAGTTAAACCCATTAGAATTAATAATGGCAGTCAGACTAAGCTTTGAACAAAGGAAATTCATTCTAAAATGCTACTGGAAGTGTGAAAACGCAGTTGAAGTGCAAAGACAGTTTAGGAGGGAGTTTCAAACAGATCCACCAACGCGACTTACCATCACTCGAATTAGAGATAAGTTTGAAGCCGATGGAACTGTTCAGAATGTCCACAAGAAGCGTTCCGGAAGACCACGGACATCGACAAGCCCCACAAAGCAAGAAAGAGTACTGGAAACGTATCACCAAAGTCCAAGAAAATCTGTGCGGCAAGCGAGTCGTGAGGTAGGAATTTCAGAATCGTCTGTCCAACGCATTTTGAAGCGCTGTCAATGGAAAAGTTACATTCCAAGATTAGTCCATGCTATTAATGAAGATGATCCGGACCGAAGAGTGGAGTATTGCGAGTGGTACTTGGCACGATGTGGATGTGGATTGGACGAAGGGGTTTCGTAGAATACCCTCCGCGTTCACCAGACCTCACACCACTAGACTTTTTTATGGGGATACTTAAAAGACAAAGTCTACGCTATAAAACCTGCAACAGTCGCTGAATTGAGAGCAGCCATTGAACGAGAATGCACACAAATACCAAACGAAATGTTTCGTGATGTTTGCGATTCCATTGCTTCGCGTTATCAGCAGTGCCTGGACCAGAACGGACGTCAGTTTGAAAACAGGCGTTGACAAAACAATTAAATAATGTCTGTAGATTCTATTACATTTTGAAAATGAAATGTATTTTAATAAACACTGCCTTTATAATTATTTAAAATGTGTATACATTTTTTTGGGACGCCCTGTATATATATATATATATATATATATATACTGTAGCTTCTTCATCTCTATTTTTCTGTCTCATTCGTACAGTATGTTTATGTTTACAGTTTGTTTGGCGAGTTCTGGCTACAATGAGTACTTAAAAATAGAATTAATGGAATTAAAAACGCTGTTATTGTTTACATTGTATTAGGGCGACTTTAATTAAACGCTGAAAAATAAATAAATGTTTTGTATCTCAATTTAATGTTTATTTGCGTAAGAAAACTATGTTTTACAATTTCATCAAATCGTGTCTGTTTAGTTTAGGGGGAGGAGCATAAAAGATATTCCTACAGTAATGATACAATATAAAGTTTGTTTACTTCTTTACCAACCAAATCGTAGATAAATAAATACTGTACAGTAGTATAAATACAGTCCCCTATTATAAAGAAACATTCTCAAGTACAAAACAGGATATTGGTTGGAGTTTTTAAAAATTCTGTTTATGACAAGGTGAAAAAGTCAGTACAAACTGGCCGCATATTTCAACATCCAGGGGAACACATAACGCTTTCACATCCAGGTGTGTTTTCCTAATTAACCCACCTGCACTCTAGGCAATATGCGTCAGGTTGTACTAAGTTTTCCTCGTTTTAGCGTAAGATACAGTGACGCTCATAAGTATTCGTACAGAGAAATATTTAAGTTATATTCGTCCTTATCTTTTGTACCATGCATCGGGATAGTTATGAAAACTGTACCGTTCGTTTGCAAAAATTTAACAAATAAAAACTAGTTTAATTCCAACATATAATATAAAAAATCGAATAATTTAAGGGAAGTAAAACCGTTAAAATGCAAAAGTGTTCGTACATTTCCAAAATTATTTAATACTCTGTGGTGCGTCCACCTCAGGCTTGAAGAATTTAAAATTTGTTATCAGTAGTTCGCTGCTTATTGATTTGAGACTGTTGGCAATTCTGAATTCTAGAATTTTCTCTGTGAATCTTCATGAAGACGGATGACTGTACAGTAGTCCCTCTATAATCGTCGTTAATTGGTTCCATGAACAGACGACGATTAAGGAAACGACGATTAACGAGTCATTGAAATACATGTAATAATGACAATTCGTTCCAGACCACCTGCTGTACTGTACTTACCAAATTATGAAGTAGGCTACGTCGTAGCCAAGGTCGTAACACCGCTTCCCGTTGATCAGCGAGGTTAAGCGACATTGGGTCTGGGTAGTAGTTGGATGGGAGACCGTCCTCCGCGTCCGGATTATGTAGCGACCCTTGGTTCGGATCCCACGTAAAGCTGTAGCTCCCCTCGTCATATGAACTTAGATGTTGCGAAGGAGGTTAAACAACCCCAATCATCAAAATTATGAAGTGGCTGGCTGCGCATGGAGGGGGATTGGTAGGACTTGATGATGATGGAGTTTTATTGCTTGGTAGGTGAATCACCCTCCCTCGGTAGATCAGGGAATCTATTGCTGTTGAGTGTTGATGTTGATAGATGGGGAGACTTCGGTGGATCTGATTTTCTTTTGCAGAAATAATTCAGAGTTGAATGATTTTGGAGGATCTTTCTGCATTGGGGTCATTTTCTAAAACATCCTTCATCTTCTCCCAGTGCCAGAAGAAATCCTTCAGATTTCCTGTTGTCAATGTCTTGACAATCTCTTCTTCCTCTTCATTTGACTCCTCTGATACCCTGTGCTCTTCAAGCTGCAACAGTTCTGCAGTGTTGAGTTCTTCACTATGAGATTCCAAGAGTTCTTCGACATCGTCCGTTTCTAGGCCCTTTACCTTTACCACCATTTTGTACATTCTTAGAAGGGGACATTTTCACTTAATTTTACTAACGTGAATTAAAAAAGCAAATATTTTAAAGTAAATTGCGTAGTAAAACTGCGACGTCGGTCTCCACAGAGCGCTCAACAAAGACTAATGCCCCGCGGGCAGACGACAATTAACAGAGGGAGGACGGTTAATGAAATAATGGTGTTAAATAGGGAACGACGATAGTCGATGGCGACGACTATAGAGGGGACTACCATACAAACATTAGTAAACAATGGGTTGTCTACAAATCTTAAGAGATCTGTTATTGTTACACGCGAGTCTGGAAAGAGTTATAGGAAGATAGGAGAAGAACTTCAAATTCCATTTATTACAACGGTTGCTGCAGTTATAAAGAAATAGAAAGAGTATAGCACAGTCAAAACGCTATCAAGGTGTGGACGACCTCGCAATATTTTAGAACGTACAGCTAGACGGATTCAAAGAAGGGTTGCTACGAATCCACGAGTGACTGCAGGTGATATTTGCAAAACATTAAAACTGTTTATGATCGATGCCCATCCCCTTACTGTACGTCGTACATTGAGAAAGAATGATCTGCATGGAAGAATTGCACAAAGAAAACCTCTGCTACGAAAAGCACACAAAAAAGTTCGTTTAAAGTACGGCAACGATCATGAAAAAGATTGGAAAAAAGTTCTCTGGTCATACGAGACCAAAATTGGATTATTCAGGAACAACGAACAACGGTATGTTTGGCAAAACTCAAATACTGTATTCGAGAAATAAACATCCTTCCTACGGTTAAACATGGTGGTGGTGGTAGTTGCTTCTTTGGGGGATACTTCTAGTCCAGGGAACCTTGTTGTCATCAATGGAATCTTGAATTCGAAGAAATATCGGGAAATTTTAGAAAAAAAATCGTATTTTAATTCGGGAGTTGCGAATGGGTCGCAATTAGGTCGCAACAAGATAATGATCCAAAATATAAAAGTAAGAACACCAAGAAATGGCTTCAACGAACGAATTTCAAGCTTCTCGAGTGGCCCAATCAAGGCCAGAGCTTAGTTTTATCTAGAAGTTATGGTTAAACTTGAAAAAAGGTGTCCGAAAGAGAAACTTTTCGAATCTGAATGAATTGCAACAACTTTCTTTAAAAGAATGGACTAAAAATTCTACTGCGAGATATCGAAACCTTACAGAAAAATGCCAAAACGAATCATTGAAATCACTCAAGCAAAAGATGGACACACACAAAGTATTCAATAATTTTCTAAGTAAATGTACGAAAACTTTTGCATTTTAACTTTTGGGTCTTTTCGGTTTTAGGTCCGGCATTGGATTTTTTCCATGTTTTTGGTATAGACGTAGATTTTTACGCTGATTCTATTTCTGCAATCCGTTTCTTGGAGAAATAAACACGACAAAAGTTATGGCCCAAAACTTGTATTCAAATATCCACCTATACTTAACCTACCCTACCCTACCCTAACCAAACCTAACCTAAACTACTTGTTTGTATATCGAACAGCTCGAAGGGTACAGCTTCAGTCACAAAACAGTGAACCACAGCGAAAACTTCGTGGACCCTTCAACTGGAGCACACACGCAACGGAAAGAGTCGACGTGGAACCAACTCAAACGCGGTAACAAGCGCCGGTATGGTACGCACCATTCCATGATCGACTCTTATCTCTGCGAGTTTCTCTGGCGTCGCCGACACGCAGGCAAAGATCTAGTGCGCCAAATGCTGAACGATATTGCGCAGTTTGGCAAGTAGCAAACTTTGGTTTGTGTTCCGTTCTGTGTTCTGGAAACCTGTAAACGTAATAAACTCGCACATAACTTTTTTCGTGTTTATTTTTCCAAGAAACGGATTGCGGAAATGGAATCAGCGTAAAAATCTACGTCTATACAAAAAATATGAAAAATATCCAATACCGGACCTAAAACCAAAAAGATCCTAACTTTTTTATTTTCTTCAAATTCTTTGATGTTTTACCATTATATGGTGGAGTTAAACTAATTTCTTTTATTTGTTAAATTTTTTCAAACGAACAGTAAACTTTTCATAACTATTGTATGCATGGTACAAAAGATAAAGACGAATATAACCGAAATACTTCTCTGTACAAACATATATATATATATATATATATATATATATATATATATATATATATATATATTATACAAGGGTCAGTACGAAAGTAATGCCTCTTACGTTTCAATTCGTAAATACAATAAGATGTATTACTTTCGTACCGACCCTTTCGTACATACATATATATTATATATATATATATATATATATATATATATATATATATATATATATATAATATATATATATATATATGTGTGTGTGTATATATATTCGATATCTCGCAGTAGAATTTTTAGTCCATTCTTTTAAAGAAAGTTGTTGCAATTCATTCAGATTCGAAAAGTTTCTCTTTCGGACACCTTTTTTCAAGTTTAACCATAACTTCTAGATAAAACTAAGCTCTGGCCTTTGATTCGGCCACTCGAGAAGCTTAAAATTCGTTCGTTGAAGCCATTTCTTAGTGTTCTTACTTTTATGTTTTGGATCATTATCTTGTTGCGACCTAATTGCGACCCATTCGCAACTCCCGAATTGAAATACGATTTTTTTTCTAAAATTTCCCGATATTTCTTCGAATTCAAGATTCCATTGATGACAACAAGGTTCCCTGGACTAGAAGTATCCCCCAAAGAAGCAACTACCACCACCACCATGTTTAACCGTAGGAAGGATGTTTATTTCTCGAATACAGTATTTGAGTTTTGCCAAACATACCGTTGTTCGTTGTTCCTGAATAATCCAATTTTGGTCTCGTATGACCAGAGAACTTTCTTTCAATCTTTTCATGATCGTTCGTTGGCGTACTTTAAACGAACTTTTTTGTGTGCTTTTCGTAGCAGAGGTTTTCTTTGTGCAATTCTTCCATGCAGATCATTCTTTCTCAATGTACGACGTGCAGTAAGGGGATGGACATCGATCATAAACAGTCTTAATGTTTTGCAAATATCACCTGCAGTCACTCGTGGATTCGTATGACCAGAGAACTTTCTTTCAATCTTTTCATGATCGTTCGTTGGCGTACTTTAAACGAACTTTTTTGTGTGCTTTTCGTAGCAGAGGTTTTCTTTGTGCAATTCTTCCATGCAGATCATTCTTTCTCAATGTACGACGTGCAGTAAGGGGATGGACATCGATCATAAACAGTCTTAATGTTTTGCAAATATCACCTGCAGTCACTCGTGGATTCGTATGACCAGAGAACTTTCTTTCAATCTTTTCATGATCGTTCGTTGGCGTACTTTAAACGAACTTTTTTGTGTGCTTTTCGTAGCAGAGGTTTTCTTTGTGCAATTCTTCCATGCAGATCATTCTTTCTCAATGTACGACGTGCAGTAAGGGGATGGACATCGATCATAAACAGTCTTAATGTTTTGCAAATATCACCTGCAGTCACTCGTGGATTCGTATGACCAGAGAACTTTCTTTCAATCTTTTCATGATCGTTCGTTGGCGTACTTTAAAACGAACTTTTTTGTGTGCTTTTCGTAGCAGAGGTTTTCTTTGTGCAATTCTTCCATGCAGATCATTCTTTCTCAATGTACGACGTGCAGTAAGGGGATGGACATCGATCATAAACAGTCTTAATGTTTTGCAAATATCACCTGCAGTCACTCGTGGATTCGTAGCAACCCTTCTTTGAATCCGTCTAGCTGTACGTTCTAAAATCTTGCGAGGTCGTCCACACCTTGATAGCGTTTTGACTGTGCTATACTCTTTCCATTTCTTTATAACTGCAGCAACCGTCGTAATAAATGGAATATATATATATATATATATATATATATATATATATATATATATATGATGAATAAACCACGAAGGAAAGGAAACACAAAATGGTGCTCAAGCGCTTTCCTGAGGATGTCATTAGACGAAAGCGCTTGAGCACCATTTTGTGTTTCCTTTCCTTCGTGGTTTTATTCATCATAAATATTTTTCACGTGTTACCTTCGTGAAATAATTTTCATATATATATATATATATACGTATAATAATCACAGTTCTCGTATGACTTCCGTATGAAATAATTAATGACCTTGAGTTGGAACTCTGAAGTATCTACTGCTCAAAATCGACTTCAACCCTGGTCCCAGCTGGTATGCGAATCTAAAACTCTAACCACTGTACAAAAGTCCTGGGTGATATGTCCATGGTTTAATTGCATATATCCTTAACAGATGGCACGCCAGAGCAACTTTTGTTGTGTGTGTGTGTGTGTGTGTGTGTATATATATATAATATATATATATATATATATATATATATACAGTATATACTGAGAGAGAGAGAGATTATAAATTAAAACCCTCACCAAAAAAGAATTTGTAAAAATAAAAAAATTAAAATAACTGTAGAA
>JAJOZX010000329.1:887500-1292500 GCA_023014485.1 Bathynomus jamesi | reverse complement strand
AGGTGAAAACTACTGGTCTCGACTACAATCCCTGAAACTGTACTCTCTCGAAAGAAGGCACGAGCGTTCCTCAGGGTTCCGTATTGGGCCCCTTGCCTTTTTCTTATACGTATATATTAACGATTTAGAGGGCAATTAATGATGGAGATAGAGGTAAAATCCAGGAGGATTTGAACAAAATCGGTGATTGGTCAGTCATATGGCAAATGAGATTTAACGTCGATAAGTGCAAACTTTTACATATAGGTTTGCGTAACGGTAATTTTGCGTATAGTATTGTCAGGGAAGGAGTTGGCAAGCGCAGAACAGGAAAAAGATTTAAGAGTTATTGTCACTGGTGATTTAAAAGTGGCGAAACAAAATACAGCAGCGGTCAATAAGGCGAACAAGGTGCTAGGTTTTAAGCTTGGAATTTTGAGAACAAATCGCGCGATATTATTGTTCTTGCTTTATAAATCATTAGTTAGACCCCATTTGGAGTACGCGATCCAATTTTGGAATCTGTATATGCGAAAAGATATAGATAAAATCGAAAGAGTTCAAAGATGAGCAACTAAGATGATTCTGTCGCTGATGTCGAAGTCGTACGAGGATAAGCTTAAGGAGTTAAAATTGACTACACTCGAGACTAGAAGGCTAAGGGGTGATCTAATCCAGGTTTTTAAAATTGTGAATGGGTTCGATAACGTAAATAGAGATAGCTTTTCCGAAATAGCACAATACAGTGTGTCCGTAAAGTCATGGTGGGATTTTAAATAGCTATATTATTGCAACGAAACATGATAATGAGATGAAAAAAAGGCAAATTGAAGAACAACTCTAAAAGAATAACTTTATTTAACGTAGTTCGATATGGGCTCCTCTGGTAGCCCTGCAGACATCTAGGCGGTGATTCAATTCCAGCCACACACGCCCAAGAACATCAGGAGTGACGGATGCGATAGCTTCCGTGATTCGCTCGTGCAAGTGATGAATATCCCTAATGGGTACGCTGTACACGCTTTGCTTGACGTAACCCCACAAATAAAAGTCCAAAGGTGTCAGGTCCGGAGAGCGTGGAGGCCATGGCTTCCATCCTCCTCTTCCTATCATCTCTGTGTAAGTTTTTCATTAAGAATTCTCGAACAACGTTGGCATAGTGCGGAGGAGCACCATCTTGCTGAAAGATGACATTATTGTCATAAATTGGGGTACTGCAAATGTTCCAACATAGCGAGGTAGTTGTGTGACGTCACAGGGGTTCCGCGAGAAAAATGGGCCAATCACTCGATCTCGTGCTAGATCACACCACACATAACTTTCGGGCTATTACGCTCATGTTCAAACATAGGCATGTGGACAGCCTAGACTAACTACGAGATAAAGGTTAAGCTTAGCCTAGACTAACTACAAGATACAACTTTGAGAGTTGTTCTTAAATTTGGCATTGTTTCATCTCATTATCATGTTTCGTTGCAATAATATAGCTATTTAAAATCCCACCATGACTTTACGGACACACTGTATAATAGAACTAGAAATAATGGATTAAGTTGACAAGTAGAAGGTTCGAGGCAGCAGTTGCCAAAAACTTTTTACGCATAGCATAGTAAATAGCTGGAATAGTTTGCCGGTAGAAGTAATTAGTAGCACGTCTATAAACATGTTTAAAAATCGATTAGACACGTATGTTGATGGATTGGGTAGAGTTTAAGGTAGTAAAATTAAGTTTTTGTGGTTCGGAACCCACGTAAAATTGTAGGTCTCCTCCGTCACCACGGAGGACATGCGCAATACACAACTAAACTACAGTTAGGTAGACCAGCCATGAGTGGATCTTAGGGTCTTTGTTGGTCTGAAACATTATAACAATATATATATATATATATATATATATATATTATATAATTATACTATATATATATATATATATATATCAGGGATGGGCGCCAAATATGTATTTGTATTTGTCTTTACAAATACAGTAAAACCTGCATTTGTATTGTGAATTTGTATTTTATTACTGTATTTGTTTCAAATACATGTCAAATACAAAGTACCACCTCTCTCTTTACTCGCATATATATATATACTTACTTCAGGTGAGTTTGAAGTTCAGGATCGACCTGCCGTCGACCCCTCTGCAGTATCCCGCCTCATTTGCGGGATTTGGTGAAGGAGGGAATTGCTGTCTGATCTCCTCCTGCCCTCGTAGCCAGCCACGCATGGCTGGTCAGGGACTTTGCACAGGAATCTATCCAGCTGGTTCTTGAAGTTATTCAGGTCGGTGTGCTGGAGATTCCTCACTTCTTTTGGTTTGAAAAACTTTGGGCCTCGTATTCTGAGGGTATTTCCCATCCTCGTTTTCATGGCCCCTTGTCCTACCGCAGCTGGGACCGTACAAAATCTGCTTCTTTTCTCATTCCAGATTGTTTCTAATTCATTTCTAAGGTTCGGGACAGAGCCCTCAAGTATTTTCCATATGTATATTATTGTGTACCGCTCGCGCTTTCTTTCGAGAGAGTAGAGTTCCAGAAATTGTAGTCGAGACCAGTAGTCTTCACCTTCCGTTTCCTCTATCTTAGATGTAAAAGTCCTTTGTATAGCTGCAATGTTCGCAATGTCTCGTTCTCTGTATGGGCTTGTGAGTACTGAGCAATATTCAATTATTGGTAGGACTAGGCTCTTCCATAATTTGAGCATGATGTTTGCTTTTCTGCTGCGGAAGCTCCCCCAGATAATTTCCATTACTTTTCTAGCCGTTGTAATTTTGATGTTATAGTGCTCTCTGAATTCTGCATCCGACGACATTATTATTCCAAGATCCCTGACTTGTGGATTTGGTGTTATCTGTTTGGCTTGCATAGTTTTGTACCCTTTTTTTTCTGTAGCTCCTTGTTATTACCATTAGGGATGTACCGATATAGCGGTATCGGTGATATCGATAGATTTTTATCGATATCGGTATTGGCCGATATTTCAAAAGTACGATTTTTCCAAAATTGTGAATAAAAGGTTATTTAGAGGATGAAATTTCCAATATTTTATTGTTTTATCACTTCAACTAACTTGTTATTTTTTCACAAGGGTTATGTTCTCATGTAAAAATAGGTATAAAGCCTAGAAAACCAAACACTATCTTGTAGTCATAGCTCACAATATTAACTCAGCTAGCTGGTTAAAAACACATTTACTAAGCCCAACATAGGCCCGCAGTCCAATTGTATTGCAAACAAAACTATGACATCTAATGCAGTGTTACCATCTTTAATGAAAAGGATTATTCCTTTGTTGCCAAATTTTCAACACAGAAAATAAATTATGAACATGTTACAAAAATATGACAAACTAATAAACTCTAGCTGGATATCGGTATCGGTTATCGGCCGATACTGTTTTTAATTATCGGTATCGGTCATCGGCTAAAAAGCGATATCGGTACATCCCTAATTACCATATCTAAAGAACGCGAACATTGCCCCCCCCGCTATTTAAAGGTGGCAACAGAGCAATGCCCAAGAATTATCGGCCAGTGGCTCTCATCTCACACCTTATAAAGTGTTTTGAACGTATAATTACAAGCAAAACTACCTACTACCTACAAGAAAAAGACTTCTACAACCCAAATCAACATCGCTTCAGGGCTGGAAGATCGTGCCTATCACTGCTACTAGACCACCAGGAGAAAATATTGGAAACATTGTGTCGAGGACAAAACATAGATGTAATATATACGGACTTTGCTAAAGCCTTCGATAAATGTGACCATGGAATCATAGCACACAAACTTAAGAATACAGGAGTTACTGAAAAGGTAGGAAAGTGGATATTTAATTTCTTGACGCAAAGAACACAAAGAATGGTGGAAAACGGAGTTAAATCGGAAGTCTGGGAAGTCGTGAGTTCTGTCCCACAAGGGACAGTATACGCTCCCTTGCTGTTCATAATAATGATTGCAGATATTGATGCAGATATTAAGGACACTATTGTATCATGTTTCGCAGGTGACACCAAGATACGTAAGGAAATACTGAACGAAGGTGACATAAGAAAATCACAAAACGACATTGAAACATTATTCCAGTGGGCGGAAGACAACAATATGAAGTTCAACGAAGAAAAATTCCAACTTCTTAAGGGGAGTGGAATTTGTCCTGTGTCTAGTGATTTCCTCCATAGTAAGTATAGCGGTTTGGCAATACTCTCTTTACATTTCTTCAGAAACGCGGTACTCCATGTGTCTGGCCCTGGCGCTGAATTGTCTCGCATCTGTGATAAGGTCGTAATTACTGTACATCTTCCGTGAACTCGAAGTCCATTAATAGGTTTGTGCCGGAATTTGTTCTTGGTTGATTTGTATCTATGTCGAAAAATTCGTCTGGGTTTTCCACTTCCATCTCGGACTTAGGGGTGCTAAACACAGAGTTAAATTGTTCCCTAAGCAGTTCGCTTGTTTCTTTCGGGTCATTTGTGTATTCGGCCTCCCCGTCTATCAACGGACCAATACTCTCCTTAGAGTCCTTACACTGCATTTTCCTTTTCGCAAACGTGTAAAAGTATTTTGGGTTATTTTTTATGTTTTCTGCTACCTTGTTTTCATCCTCGTTTGTGTTATGTATGAATGTTTGCTTTAGGTCCATTTCTATTTCGCCAAGTTTCCTCTCTAGTTTGAGTCTCTTTGCATCAGTTCTGCATCTGTGGAGATGTTCTACGGTTTGACTTCGTTGCCTGAATAGTGTCGATTTTCCTCTCGAGCTGGCTACGTTTTCTTTTCTGTCTCTCTGGAATATGTTTCAGTATTATAGGTTTGGTTTCAGTCTCTATTATACACAGTATTTCTTGGGGAGTCTTCTCGTGAAGTAGCAATTCCCAATTTACCTCCTTTAAATCTTTATTTATGTCTTCCCAATTTACTTTCTTTGAATTTATGTTTAAGCCTTCAAATTTTCCTTCTGCCTCTTTAGGATGCGTTTTCGGACCTCTGGGTGTTAACTTCAATTGTATATCGATGAGGTTATGGTCGGAGAACTTTATGTGCGTTACTTTTTTATTTATTATTATCTCGTTGTTATTTGTCAAGATTAAATTCAAACCGTTCTCTTTTCTCGTGGCTTCACAGATTTCCTTGATAAGGTCGTAATGTTCCATAATATCTAATAGCATTGTTGCTTGGGTTCTATCATCTTCAGTAATGTTGCTATGAAACTTCTCGACATATATAACTTCGTCATTTTTCTTCCATGTTATAAATGGGAAATTAAAATTTCTGAAAATTAGAATATATGTGACTGGAGTTTCAAGTAATTTTAATGTTTTCTATTTCATTTGTAGCAAATTGGAATTAACTTTTTGTGGTGTTTGGTGGTCTGTAGATGTTCATAATGGTTAGGTTCAGTTCTTTTACTTCTAATATAATAACTTCGACTGTGCTGTTTGAGTTGTTTACCTTCACTTCATATATATATATATATATATATATATATATATATATATATATATAATATATATATATATATATACACAGGGTGTCCCGTAAGTCTGGAACCATAGGGCAAAATGATAAAAACGGCAATAAAAACGCCGAAGAGACTTCTGGGGACTGTTTGTGAAATGAGCGAGGATGGTAGCGGTTGTGTCATCGTCGGTGGATGTCCTCGAAGGTCCACTGCGTGGTTTATCTCCTATGGATCCCGTTTCCCTGAACTTTGCTACAAGTTTGCCGTCACAACTGCGTGTTATCGGCGCGCGGTCCGGATGCAATCTGTTAAATTCCTCAGCGACCTCCCTTTGACTCCGATTTCCTATGAGCAGAATTACCTGGATGCGTTCTTCCTTACTCAAAGACATCATGGACACTTGCATAAACGGAAAAATTTTTACCCTATGGTTCCAGACTTACGGGACACCGACACCCTGTGTGTATATATATATATATATATATATATATATATACACAAACTCAGAATGGTCCCCTGAGAAACTTATATGTTAAACACAGACCGTGCATGGAACAAGGAACTCTTCTGGGAAAATTAAATCCACTATAGTCCGAATAAGTAATGGTAAATGGCAAATACCATAGTTTTTCTTTTTCATGATGCAAGCCCGACGTGGGCAACGGGTCTCTCGCAAAGAGGGCAAAGGTTGGGCTTGCATCATGAAAAAGAAAAACTATGGTATTTGCCATTTACCATTACTTATTCGGACTATAGTGGATTTAATTTTCCCAGAAGAGTTCCTTGTTCCATGCACGGTCTGTGTTTAACATATAAGTTTCTCAGGGGACCATTCTGAGTTTGTATATTAAACGGACGTGTTATGTGCCTTGAAAAGTGGACGCTCAATGTCCCGGTTGAGGTTTAAGTTTTGTTTTTTTGGCTAAAAATACAATAGTTACCCCTTTTTCTTTGATGTATTCAATCCGACGTGAATGCAGCGAGTCTTTTGCTTATATTGAGGTTCTAAATGTAGCAGGGCTAGGCTTGCTTTAAACCCTAGATCCATGTCCCAAAGCTGGATCCTGTCTGCTTTGCAGATAGCTGGTGAGGGAAGCTATATTTATGGAACCTCTTTGCGAGAGACCCGTTGCCCACGTCGGGCTTGCATCATGAAAAAGAAAAACTATGGTATTTGCTATTTACCATTACTTATTCGGACTATAGTGGATTTAATTTTCCCAGAAGAGTTCCTTGTTCCATGCACGGTCTGTGTTTAACATATATATATATATATATATATATATATATATATATATATATATATATATTGTACATTTATTGTTTAGAACCACGCTTCTCAAACTAGGGGTCGCGTAAATATTATTGGGGGTCGCAGAAACATTTGAAAATATTATTGTTTTCATAAATATACAGTGTTAGTACCTATTGCTTTTATGACATTGAGTGAAGGGTCGCGAAAAAATTTGTCTGATCCAAAGGGGTCGCAAGTGAAAGAAGTTTGAGAAGCCCTGGTTTAGAACATAAATAGCATATGCATGACAGATTACACTTGTCTAAACATGCTGAACTCTGTATAGTTTAAAAAGCTGACAAATCATTCGCTTTTTTATTAAATACATTGTTTTGTATATTCTTTGACAGTATTAAGTTATATCATATGGCAATGGAAGTAATGGTGCGTATTTGTATTTGTATTTGAGACTTCTATTTGTATTTGATAATTCATAAACTGAAATATTTGTATTTGCTTATGTGCATTTGACCCCATCCGTTATATATATATATATATGAAAATAAAAATGTTTATTGGGAGACCATGGTCCATATGGCAAATATGGATGACTACCACGAACTGACAATACAATAACAATTCAAATACTAAGGATAGAAATACAGTTAATGAGAAATAGTGCAGTAATGTGGAAGTGGAGCCACAGACAGACGTTTTCATATCATGAATTCCATAGCTTAGAAGACATACTCATTTTAAGTATCTTAAAGATGCGGACACTCAAGGTGTACAAAGTCAAAAAAGGTCAAGAACATGGTCACACGCAAAAGTTACATATTTTATTTGTTTATGGGTGGACAAAGTTACCCTACTACGTGGGGTACCTTTGACCCATCTATTGATTCTTACTAATATCTGATGTTAATTGTTAATTGAGGAAACATTGGCCCACTGCTAACTTTAAAAAAAAAAATTCCTTAAACTATTATACATCAAAAGAATATAAAATCTATTAAGTAACACTGTACTGTGTGTTTATGCAATACATACTACTAGCGTTTTCAATACATACAAAAGAAACTACAGTTTTCAGATTACTAATTCTTTTAAAATATAAATAAAAAACTAATTACGAGCTCCACTGTTCTCTAAGTTGTTTCGCATCAATTTTAAAGACATTCCTATTATTGTATGGAACAATACACGCATCAAAAGAATACAAAATCTAGTAACGCCGTACTTATGCAATACATACTAGCGTTTTCAATACATACAACATCCACTAATCCCAAGGTATTTACAGAATGCCTTGGGAACTGAAAGTAAACCACAATGTTTATAACCTTTCACATTTACACTCGGGAAAAAGAAGTCTTGGAAGGATCTACAGGGTGTTCCATAAGTCCGGTCTCATAGGAAAACTTATTTTAAATTAAATTTACAAACGTAATACATTAGAACTAAAACAAATGCTCAAATTGGTGTCTTGTTTTGGGACCTTTTTTCCTGTTGCGGGTAGAATAACGCGCAGTGGCCTCCACCTTTTCCTCACCAGTGTAACTCACTTCAATAATAGCCACTGCGCGTCATTCTACCTTCAACAGAAAAAAAAGTCCCAAAACAAGACATCAATTTAAACATTTGTTTTAGTTCTAATGTATATATTAATTTTGTAAATTTAAATTAAAATAAAGTTTCCTATGAGACCGGACTTATAGGACACCCTGTACAGTACAGTGTAGGCCCTAGTTATTTTAAAATGAAAGATCCTTCGGACAACCGCATGGGAATTAATCTTTTTTTCTGAATTCGTGTCAAAGTTACCAATGAAGGTCAAAATATCCCCGTTCTACGGTAATCGTGTACGCTCTGCAACAAGAAAAAAGTTCGTCTGGAAACAAAATTGCTAAAAAAAAGCATAAGAAATTACTAATTAGTAATGACTGGATTGCGTTTTATTAATTTTATTAGTCACCAAAACAGAATAAAATATATAAAAAAATATTACCAATTAGTAATTTATTATGCTTTTTAAATTTTTTTTTTTTGTTTTTTTCCGGCAAAATTTTTTTCTGAAGTGTACACTGAGAGTAGATTGAAAGAATTTTTTGAATCCTTGAACAGTTCGCAGTGATACATGATTTACTCAAACTTGACATAGAAATAACATAATTGCATAAAAATATAGACATAAACTGTCAAAGAACCCAATCCCTTGGAATGGGCACAACGCTCGAGCTAGGGACTGAAGACACTCAAATCAACACCCAAAATTACGCAGAAATCACTATCAGAAATAAGGCATCACTCCCAACATCTGGAATACAGTGTTACCCTGTATGAAAAGATCGGGGGGTATACTTCTAGTGGTAGTACACTCGATGAGAAGAAAAATATAAAATAACATCCAGGAAACTCACTTCCCCACTACGACGGGGTGAATGCGCCTCAAAGGTCACCCGCGGCCGAGCAGAAACAGGGTGAATGCGCCTCAAGGGTCACCCGCGGCCGAGCAGAAACAGGGTGAATGCGCCTCAAAGGTCACCCGCGGCCGAGCAGAAACAGGGTGATTGGCCGGCCGGCTGAACCTCACCCGATGGAGCGAACTCAGTCAGAGCCTCACCGCCCAGAGAGTCAGATATCGTACCAACTGAACTAATGAGCGCTCTCAGAAATACAAAACAATTATTAATTATGAAATTATAACGTACATTAAATATCATATACGACATCGATCCAATGTTTTGTTTTTGCAGACTTTTTTAACGTAAAATTATTGTATAATTATATTAACTGCATTTCTCTAAAATATGAAATTTCTGATATGAACTAAATTGCTTACATTGTTTCATTCCTTTGTACTGATATGCGAGCACTAATTTGTTACTAATGAAAAGCCTTCCAGCCAAGTGACTAATATATACTTTAAATAAATTAACACTTTCACCTTTATATATATTCAGTTATTCAGTATATATAATATATATATATATATATATATATATATATATATATATATATATATATATATATTATATATATATATAAGAGAGAGAGAGAGATAGAGAGAGGAGAGAGAGAGAGAGAAGAGAATTGTAGACACCAATCGACCAGGAAAGTACTCGCTGGGAGGGAATATTAGGCGAGAGTCAGGGGGCGCATTTTTTCGGGCATTCGCTCGTGGCCCCCTCCTTCCTGCATATATATATATATATACTGTATATATATATATATATATACGTTGCTGTACAAAAGTTTTAGACATGTTGCCTTTTTCCACTCTGATGCATAAGGAACCTAAAACTTTGTATTCAATGCAAATACACTTTTAATGGAATAAAAATCCAATGCAAATAACCATATTATACAAAATCTACATTCATATAAACTAATAGCCAGTGTGTTCATCCTTTTCCTTTAAAACCGCTGAAATTCTTCTTGGGACACTTTCAAGTAATTTGGTTATAAACTCTTGTGGTATCGTGTTTCAAGCTTCTTCCAAGACCTTCCGCAGATCATCCAATTTGCTGGAATTCTTTTTTACTTTTTCTTTATCCAATAGTCCCATACAGCTCCAATGATACTGAGATCTAGGCTTTGAGGGGGCCATACCACGCGTTGAAGGATTTCAGTTTCCTATTTCGTTTGTAAATAGGAAGAGAAAGAACTGCCAGAGAAAGTTTGGACCAATAAGCTTCGCACCACTGGTGGATCAAAATCTGCTTGTATCTATCAACATTCAATATACCATTAATTTTCGGGGGGGGGGGGGGGGGGGGGGGGGGGGGGGGGGGGGGGGGGGGGGGGGGGGGGGGGGGGGGGGGGGGGGGGGGGGGGGGGGGGGGGGGGGGGGGGGGGGGGTGGGGGGGGGGGTCTTGGGGGGCTTGAGCCCCTGCCCTTTTTCTTCTTCATATCAAAAGTGCCCTTTTAGTCAAAATTCATAAATATACTGATTCGACATAAATTTGAATTAATTAGTTACTGCTACTTCAACAGATTTTCAAAACTGGAATTACTTTGACTATGATTTTTTTATTAGAATAATAAACTAACATACCGTTACTATTATTTGTCAATCAGGGAGGGCGTCCCTAGTGGTAACACTGACTGCAGCTGTTCACTGTTGATTGCGTCCTCTCGGGTATGTGGGTGTATTGTTTTACTGTTTGTTTATTTTACGTTAACCTAAGCTAACTAGTGATTTCTCACTGATAATTATGGTAGTTGGAATCCAAAGCAGTGTGACATTACTCCAAAAAATTGTATGACATTACTCGTAAAGTTGGTAAAAACGTCCACGTACCGGGGACGTGGACAGCAGAATACTGTAATTTATATGATGAGCAAGCTAAAAGTCAATATAAGTAAAATTGAATAATAATTGTAAATACACTCCAATATTTGAATATCTTCATATCTTTTGAAAATCTTGCAATAAAAACATGCCTTTTTACAACAAATTTTCATTTATTTTCTTTAATCAGCTTTATATACAAAAATAATGCATTGAATTTAATGGAATTTAAGAATATTTACCACATACAATTTTAAAATTTTTCTTTGTGTGTGTATACATATATATAGCCTATATGGCATTGCGGATTTCATTTTTAAAAATGTTAGGGGAGTGCCCTTTTTTCAACTGAGCCCCTGCCCTTCTGAAAGTCTGTGCACGTCACTGTGCTTAACTGTTGACTTCAAGCGATGCTCTTTATAAGTTTCAGCTGTTCGTCGTCTCCCATACTGTCTTCGATTACATCCAAATAATTGAAACTCTGACTCGTCTGTCCAAAGCATCTTTGACTATTGTTCTATAGTCCAATCTCTGTGTTCTTGCGCATATTTTAGCCTTGTTCCCCTTTCTTAATAGGGGTTTTCTTACTGCAACACATCCTTTAAGTTTTTATTTCAAAAGTGATCTTCGTACTGTTGATGGATGGATAACGACACTATGGAGCTTTCTGCCAGTTCTATTGCCAATTCAACAATCGTCTTCTCTCTATTCTTTAAAGATATCTTCAGGTATTGCTCATCCTTGTTAGACAGCTTTCTGGGTCTTCCAGTCCTGCGTTTGTCAATTACAAAAGATATTTCTCTGTACTTGTTTTTAATGCTTCGGATACCACACCTTGAAAATCGAGTGATACCAACTCGCGCAACTCGATTTTCAATGTTTTTCCTTCTCTATACAGAAACGCCGGAACACAATTCTATACCGGTTTTCAACAGAAATTTTAGCCATTTTGCTTAAACCAAACAATTGATCGTGGTAGACCTTTATTTTGAAGTACAAAAAGTAACCTGAAAGTTAATGGATCTAAAGAGAAGGAAAAAAATTATTCCATTAACAATGAAAACATGACAATGTTTCATCAATTATATCTAAATGTTAAATGCGAAGGATTAGCTACTATAATACTTAATATTAGTTGCTCATATACAGTTTGCTTCGAATTGTTGTGATTACAATGTTTTGAAGCTTCTGATCAATGTAAGTTATTTAAAGGTTGTTATATAGTTTATATCAACAAATATTCTGATATATATATATAATATATATATATATATAATTATATATATATATATATATTATCTCTTACCGATATGAGATTTTTTTAAGTATAAAGATACCTAGAAATTACCAAATAGTTCACTCATCAAAGATGTCAAATTACATAAAGTACGTATCAATTATCAGGTCATCCCATAAGTAATGTCGTTTCTTGCGATAGATTAAGTTTAAACTAGTCCTACTCGGTTTAAGCATAAATTTTCCGAAGGTTATATCTAAGAGGAGATCTAGCGTGTTTCGCTACATACTTTACAGACCTTGACCAGTGAAGACGTGTGTTTTGCTTTATGTGAACCCCTCATAAACATGGCGGTATCAGAAGAGCATATCAGGCATATAATGCTTTACGAGTTCAAAAAAGGGAATAGTGCTACTGAAGCAACGCGAAACATTTAGGACGTTTATGGCAACGATATTCTGCATGTGAGGAAATGTCAAACATGGTTTCAAAAGTTTAGGAATGGTGACTGCTGTTTGACAGATGCAGCACGCTCTGGACGCCCTGCTGAGTTTGATGATGACCTGCTGTTAGCCGCACTTGAAGAAGACTGTTCAACAACTGTCGAAGAATTGGCCCAGAAACTCAATTCAGCCCCGTCCACCATCCATCGACATTTGCAACAACTCGGGAAAGTGCCTAAGTTAGGAAAATGGGTGCCACATGAATTGTCGGTCGACAATCTGAGGGTGTGGGTAAACATTAGCGCAGCTCTTCATTCCCGTGAACTCCAAGATCCGTTTTTGCACCGTTTAGTGACTGGTGATGAAAAGTGGATACTGTACCAGAATGTTGAGCGCCGTCGACAGTGGATTTGTGCCGGAGAACCAGCGATACCACAGCCAAAACCAAATCTTCACCCTCGGAAGGTGTTGCTTAGTGTTTGGTGGGATAAAGGTGGTGTAATACACTTTGAAACCTTACCACACAACCAAACAATGACCTGATGATAATAATTGATACACGAATTCATATATTATTCTATACTCATAACTTAAAGACATTTAAAGCTAATGTCAAATCCTAACATACACGAAGGAACTTTTTACATTATAAATAATTTGAAAGACGTTTTCCAGTCTAATATATATATATATATATATATATATATATATATATATATATATATATATATATATATATAATAAGCGCACACACACACACACGCACACACACAAAATACGAACACAGGAGAATAATATTGATCCTCGAAGAAGGAATATATAATTTAAACCTTGTAACAAAAATATTATATAATTTGTCTTGTTATAAAGGAAGCCATTTTGAAGCCTGGAGGGATGCGAACGAGAAAAAGATTCGGGCTATTATATAAATAATGCATGACAGGTATTTCCCTTCTCGACCAAATTTTTAAGATGTGGGTTGGTGTGGGACATGCATGCATGGGTTGGGTTGTCTCGTACTTTCATTCACTTTTCACTGGTTTCTATCCATTTCGAAATATATATATTAGGTGCGGCAAAAAAAAGATAGGCTTAAAATAATAAAATGCACTGAACAGGCAAAAGCAAAGATTTTACGTAATAACCTTCTTTTTGGTTACAGGTTACTACAGGTTGAAAATGCTTCGATCAAATTTATAATGAAGAACCTTTATTGTTATGAAAGATGACAAAAGATCTTTTTTGTTGTAAACTTAATTCAAGCATTTTCAACCTGTAACCTGTAAAAACAAAAATTTTGGTTTTTACTTTTGCACAAAGCATTTTATTATTAAATTCTATCTTGTATATTTATTTCGTAGTTTCATTTTGAAATTGGGTACCTTTTTTTTTATTTGCCATTACAAACAAAGTTCAATTTTTACTGTAACACACACACACACACACACACACACACATATATATATATATATATATATATATATATATATATATATATATATATATATACACCGTATATATATATATATATATATATATATATTATATATATATATATATATATATATATATATATGGTGTCTTAGAAGTCGCGCACCATAGGCTTTATTCAGATTTACGAGGTTTGGGTTGGATCGAAATGGTTTATAAGTGATGTTTGATTATAATATATGTTCGATAATGGTCGAATATTAAAATTAATAGTATGTACAATTAATTAAAAAGCTATCTTAAAATAATTAAATTGAATGAAGCTACATTAGCCGTGACGAGGTGTACTTCTGAATACACGAAAGACCTTGAAATCATTTTTCTTTTTCCTTGTGGGTTTGCATCATTCATTCATTTCACGTGTTTAATTGTGAACTTCATCCCATATATATATATATATATATATATACTCTTGTAAAACTAGGTACAAATAATCATAACTTACTGACCATGTCTGCAAAATTCTGTAATAGCAGTGTATAATCCTATAAATCTTTTACCATAATATGTAAAATGACCATGCATATAAATTATAGCATTTTATCTCATATAAAGACTATTATCGAACGTAATAAAAAGTAAACATTCCTTTAGTTTTAGAGAAAAATTTTAACTTGCAGGTTTTTTTCATAAAGAAATGTTCGTTTTATAGGAATTCTGACATGTTTATAGTACGTTATCCTTAAACACGTCTTTGTGTGTAGCTTTTTTATTATTATTATTATTATTATTATTATTATTATTATTATTCAAAACGTTGTTATTAATAATATTTCTTTATTGATATTATTAGATATTCTTTGTATCTATGTATCTATTTATACGTAATAGCCTCTCTCTCTCTCTCTCTCTCTCTCTCTCTCTCTCTCTCTCTCTCTCTCTCTCTCTCTCTCTCTCTCTCTCTCTCTCTCTCTCTCTCTCTCTTTTAGGATAAAATCTAATAAACCAATCTCACTATTGTCAATTGGATCCAAGAAATATAATATATATATATATATATATTTTATATATATATATATATATACAGGGTGTCCCGTAAGTCTGGACCCATAGGGATTTATAATATATTTTTTTATGTTATTATTATTATTTATTATTATTATTTTTATTATTTTTTTATTATGATTTTTATTTGTGGGGCCACTTGAAAGCCAAAGTGTACGAGGTCAAACTTCAGAACATTTTCCACCTTAAAGCACGCATTGTGGAGGCGTGTCAAGAAATTTCTGCGACTGTGATTCAGAAAGTGCTGTCGCAGTGGAGATTGCGTCTTCAACTATGTGTGCGACACAACGGCGGACACTTTGAACAGAATATGTAATACATTTTTGGACTATTTTGTAATTTTATTATTTTTCCCTATGGGTCCAGACTTACGGGACACCCTGTATATATATATATATATAATATTATATATATATATATATATATTATATATATCCACAGAGGAAACAGTATAAAAGTATGATGAGGATAAATTACATCATATCAAATAAAACTACCCAAAATGCCCATTTCATTCATTTTTGCATCAATGCAGAGCGATGCCCACATTGCGACGGAGAACACGGTGCTGAGTCATGCACTACATGTCGCACCTATCACAGCTATTTCCCTCGTCCCGCTCACACACGCCCGCATTTTCACACCCACGCTTATCACGCCCGACCTAGAAGTAGTGAAGCCGCCCTTAAAATTCTACAGCAACCCGCCCACAGGAACAGACGGCAGAGAAAGAGATATTTGGTCGATATTGGAAGATATCATGGTTCGTTGATGATGTGTTGTTCGTAGGCATTCAATCGTTTCTGTAGTTCTATAAGGTTATTCCATGCGGACTGACATCATTCTTTCAACGTGACATTTAATCGACAAGTTATTCCGGGTTAGAGTAAATTAGGTTAAGTTAGGTTAAGCCCAGTAAGTTAAGGTTAGGTTAAGTTAGATTATTAGTGTCGATGAAATTTCCTGGCGAAGAAATGTGCATAGGTTCTATTCACGCACCGTATAAAATATTTGTCGAATCTAACTTAAGCACATATGCATATTTAGTATATACATCTAACCTAACTCACACAGCTCTACTTGACTGGGTGGAATCAAAGGCTTTTCGTCTCATCAATTCCTCGCCTCTTACTGACTGTCTTCAATCCCTCTCTCTTCGCCGCAATGATGCCTCACTCTCTCTCTTTACTGTCGCTGTTATAACGGGCATTGCTCTTCTAAACTCTTTAACTGCATGCCTCCTCCTTTAAGGAGATTGTAGACACCAATCGGTCAAGGAAGTATTCCGTGATGGGGGTGGGGTGAATGTTAGGCAGAAGACAGGGAGTGCTGGAAGTCCCGTTTCTCCTGTCACTATCCTCCTTAGCTGATCTTTTTTCGTGTCTCATCTACCCAGTGAGCAGTCTAGCATGCTCTCAAACACACACTTCTCCCTCTATTCATCATTACACATACGAGTATGTACATGCATCTTACAAATACACAATCTTTTCAAAATAAAAAAAAATAAAAATGGCATCGTTAACCTTGGAGACCTTGGTTTTGGCTCTCTCCTCCTTCTATGGGTGGGGGGGGGGGGGGGTCGCTTTTGAAGGCGCTCGCCCTTGGCCCCATTCCTTCCTACATGAAAAAAAAAGGAGAGCACGCAGTTCAGACTTTCAACACATTCTAATTCTTTTTCTGTTCAACTCGCTAACCTAAGGGTTAATCAGTATTTTCATCCTTTCATCTATTCACCCGATCAACTCTGGAATACTCTTCCTCAATCCACCTTTCCCCTTGTCTATGAGCTCCAATCTTTCAAACGCAGAATGTCCAGATATCTCGAAAACCCTGGACCTTGATTTCGGCTCTCTTCTTCTCTTTCTACGAGGGGAGGGGCGTTTTTTGCGGGTGTTCGCCCTTGGCCCCTTCTTCCTGCATAAAAATTAACTAACCTAACCAAACAAACCTATGCTAACCTAACCTAACCCAGATTAATCAAACCTACACATAAAATCTTTTCATGAAGAATGTTTTCTCGACAATATATTACACAGTTTGTCAAATCATGTAACTATATAAAAAAGGGTTTTGCGTATATATATAAGAGGAATCACCCACACGGAGCACGTGTAAAGTTGCACGGTAAGGTAAGGTATGTACAGTATATAAACGCTTTGCAACCATATCCGATCTAAATTTAAGTTAATTTAACAGTAATAATTAGTCTTTTTGTGTTAAAAATATTAATGTACATTAACTCGATCGTGTTCACCAGTCCTAATCAATGGTGAGTGCCAATAACTTTGTTTTTTCCCTTCATTTCATTCTGACATATTTTTCATTCATATATATATACAGTATATATATGCTGCAAATCCACAAGGAAAAAGAAAAACGATTCCAAGGCCTTTCGTGTATTCAGAGCTACACCGCCCTGACGAGGTATAGTTCTCAATACACGAAAGGCCTTGGAATCGTTCTTTTTCCTTGTGGGTTTGCAGCATTCATTCATTTCACGTGTTTAATTGTGAAATTCATCCCATATATATATATATATATATATATATTGTAAAGGCGTAATGAACTAATTTCTTGGTGTTATTTTGTCTTTGTTATGCTCGGAAATCAAAGACAATAATAAAACGCACACGAACATGTACGTTACACACAGACACATATATAACCTTGGTTAACTGTGTTGTTGATTTCGCCCGAATTGTTCGTTCTGACGAAGGTCAAGCTTGTCACTCCACCTTAGACCTTAACGTGGAATCCGAACCACGCCCCACCACCAGCCTAGCGTCTTAACCGCTAGGCTACTCAGGGTACGGGTACCTATTTATCTACCAACCAATTTTTTTTATTGTGTGGATGGATGAACAGATGGGGTTTGCTGCGTGCCGCCTGCCGTCACCAAGTCTCGATCCCGGGGCCGATGGATTCGTCGTCAGCGACGATAACCACTACACCACCAATATATATATATATTATATATATATATATATATATATATATATATATATGAGCTTAGTATAGGAGCATATAGGAGCTTAGTATTAAACATGGAACAACAGATGGCCCACTGCTTTTATCGTGTCCATCAGCTAAATTGACAGACCACTTTCTGTTTATATTTATTAAAAAAATATAGAATTGAAAAAATAAAAAATTGAAAAAATAAATAAATAAATGGAAGAAAACGGAACTATTTTAGTTGTTTATTAAGAAAAATTTGCGCCTCTCTTAAAGGTCATCAGTAACATATTCATAAAGAGACGATAATGAAAACAAATGATTTCAAGAAGTTATCTCTGTCACTCGTACTTCATCATCAAACTCGTAAGAACTACTGTTCGGCTCCCACGTAAAGCTGTTGTAGGTCCCCTTCGTCACGTGACCTTTGGCGTTACGAAGGTCAAACGGTAATGAATGAATGAATGATGTTTGGCGACGGACGGATCGTGTAACGCATCGTGATTAAGGTCTTTTTTCTAGAAATTGAATCATTTTCCATTTCTACAGAAATGGACACGATTGGAACCAAACGAGATAAACCGCTGTCTCCCATTCGTCGTCCTTCTTCAGCGCCTCCCACGAGGTTCGAAGACGCTTCTGGAATATCTGGTGACGAAGAAGGCGAAGAACACGATGAAGATGAAGAGGAGGAGGAAGAGGAGGAGGAGGCGGAAGAGGCAAATGAAAGAATAAAAGGAAGGAAGAAGAAAGGTTTTTCCAGGAGGAAGTCATCCTATTCCAGATCAATTTCCAGGTCACCCTCGCCTCCTCCCAGCCACGCTTCTGCTCCGCCGGTGCTCACGAGGTTAGTAAGACCCCCGAGCAAACTTGTGAACAGGACTCATAACAGAGTTATGAGTTAGGTTGTTAAAAAGGATTATTAGCAGGGTTGTGAGCAGGATTGTTTGCAAGGTTGTAGTGAATTGAGCTATTAGTAGGGTTGTAATTGATAGTACTATTGTAAGAAACTTGCGAGGAGGTTTGTTGAACATATTTAAAAAAAAAAAATCGCAGCTGAGGTTGTAAGAACAGTTATAAACAGGATTGTTAAGTGGCAAATATATGAGTACGGTTATTATACAACAGGTTATGAACAGTTTTCACACACGAGGTTTCTTAGAAGAGTTGTGAATAAAGCAAAGTAATTGTTACCAAGGTTATGAACAAGAAAATGAACACTGCGTATAGGAATTATCGATATGGTTGTGAAGAAAGATGTAAGAGGGGTTCCACTTTATATCCCCCCCCCCACTTCTATTTTCTTTAAGTAAATAACCTTTCATACATATATTATATTATCTAAGAACCCATATTTCATTCTCAGTTGGGTGAGCACAACGCTTGAACTCGAAATTAAATGAGATCACCACCAGGAATAGGGCAACATCCCAAGCTTAGGGTCACTGAACCCCTAAATAAAATTTTCAAGTTGTTATATCATACCGTACTAAATCCTTTAATGCTGTAAAGGGATATTTTCTGAAACTGACTAAAATCGTCTGGCGTTAACCAGAACAAAATCAGCAAAGCGCCTCTGGACATTAAAGGTTTAAATACTTTTCGCCAACATTTCTACATTTTAAAATCTACTTTTATTCTTTACAGGAGCCGATACCTGGATTCGGATGATGATTACCTGGATGATTATTACTTCCTGAGAAGGTAAAGTTCAAGGTCCCCATACATAAAATTTACTTTAGCTCTTTAAAAACGCCTATAATAAATAAACACTCTATAATGTATAAAATTTAACTGAATTGTTAACATCAATGTTATTATTTTTGTCTTACTCATCATTTATAATTGCAAACAAAATACAGTACAATGCACGTACTTTTTAGTGTATTGTACTTTTGTATAAAGTAGGCCCTACATTCGTTTCTATGGAAACGAGATGGAATACATATTTTGCTCTGAAGAGAGTTAATCGATTGGATTAAACCCAACCTGGACTGCCCCGAGCCAGTTTGAAAAATGGGAAGGTGGCGTTTGCAGTGGTTCGACCCCGTTCTCCTTATTTTCCTCGGTTGGTGGGTTTACCGTCCGTCTCAGCGCCCTCTGGTGGACGAAAGGAGTTAACGGACGGACGGACGGACCAACCAACCAACCTGAACTTAGTTATTTCATGATAATTTGTGAGAAGAGCTGGAAACTGATACAGCGCTCAAGCCAGACTGATGTACCCCATTACGCTAACTCCTGGATTAACATTAACTAGCACTATTGGGAGTCAATCCCCGACTTCAGTGTCTTCATTTCGCTTACAAGGAAACGATGATACCGAATGAGGTACGGGAGCTGGCTAATTATTACCCCACAAAAGAAAACTCCCTTTTTATGTTATCTTCTAATAACTTTTCGTGGTTATCTGAAATACTTTAATGACTAACTTAAAAGGCAAAAAATAAATAGAAAATTTTACATATTAAAATAGGAAATTGGGTAAATATGTAGTTTCGTGGCCACCAGATTTTTTACACAGTCGAAACTTCACACGTGGATCTTGATTGGCCAAAAGTTGACGACGTCAGCATGAACTCTCGGCCAATCATGGTCAATCATATTGATGACGTCAACTTTCGATCATTGAAGATCGTAGCCACTAGCCATATATATATATAAGGTGATACATATTAAACTATGATATATAGTTGTACTAACCTGAACCTAAGATTCACTCCACTGTACTAACGTAACTTATCTGGTATGCACACCTCCCGGCAAGAATTATACCAACCAACCGCTGTTGCTTAGGCCACACTAATATGGAAATTGTACTGTATTATACATTTTGAACGAATCACCTTTTTATCAATCGCTTGTAAACTGTAAATATGCTATTAACTGGCTCTCATTTTGTATTAAATCTATGAACGTCTTTAAACTTTAAACTCTAAATGACGTACACGTACAAAGAATATTCACTATTGGTACGACGTCATTAAATGGGTGGGATTTTGATTGATTTTATCTGCCAAAACGAGGTGGTCGCGGAACTGAATATTAGCCGAAACGGGTATTGAATATATAGTTTTTATTGCTTTTAAATTTAAGAAGATTTATGTTCAAGTAATCTTAGTTGACTATAAAAGTGAAACTGCGTAAATGAATACATATATTTTATGAACAAAGTATAACACTAAAGGTTAAACTCTTTAATTTTCATTAGGTTTAGCTATATATATATATTATATATATATATATTTATTTTCCTACATCTAAATATACAAGGTAACCCCAAAAAGTGTTCAAATTTCTTTATTTCCCAGGAACACCTTTTTGGATACCCATATATATATATATATATATATATATATATATATGTCGGGGGGGGGATGAATTTCACAAACACGTGAAATGAATGAATGATGCAAACCCACAAGGAAAAAGAAAAATGATTCCAAGGCCTTTCGTGTATTCAGAAGTACACGCTGACGAGGTGTACTCGTACTTCTGAACACACGAAAGGCCTTGGAATCATTTTTCTTTTTCCTTGTGGGTTTGCATCATTCATTCATTTCACGTGTCTAATTGTGAAATTCATCCCATATATATAATATAATATATATATATATATATATATAAAGCGAAAGAGACCTTTTCTGAAATGAAACAACGGAGATGATATTTCAAAACCTCCTAAGTACCAAAATCTCAGTTTGTATGGAAAAAGGAGAAAAACTGAATAATGTCTAATGTAGAGAACGTTTATATGAGGCCCTCCTTGGAAGAAGTGGCTAAGCGACAAAAGTAAAAAATGCCAGAAAATGCAATTAAAAATTGTACTAATTTGAAAGTGACAAAATTTTTGAACTTTTGAAGATATTTTGACGAAACATCTTCAAAATTTCAAAAGTTTTGTCACTGAAATTGGTACAACTTTAACTGCGTTTTCTGCTTTTGTTGCTTAGCCACTTCTTCCGAGGAGGGCCTCATGTAAGAGCCCTTGAAATATAATTGTTACGATGGCAAACAGAAGTGGATTCTTAATTTTCTGTACGATTATGCGTCAACACGAATTAAAGCTAAAAATTAAAATCTAAACTGAACTACATCGTGACCAGTGTGGAAACACCGCTTCACGTCAAGCGAAGTTAAGTGGCATTGCGTTTGGGTAGTAATTGAATAAGAAACCGTCCTCCGTGTCCAGATTACGTAGCGACCTTTAGCTGGTTCGGATCCCGCGTAAAGCTGTAGGTTCCCTCCGTTATATGACCTTAAAGGTTGCGAAAGAGGTTAAACACAATCCCATCAAACGAACGACAAACTTAAATTTGGAGAGGTGGCGCTTCACGAGGTTTTGAAATATCATCATATCTCCCGCCAACAACGTTTATAATTTCTGGTCATCCTCTTCTCTAAGTAAAAAATATCTCTCATAACGCAGATACCGTTATCCGTACTACAAGTCCCTCCTCCGTTATTACGATTACGAGTGTCCTTTATGCGAACCAGGATTCTCCAGAAACTACCGACGCTTAGCCCGTGATCCCGAATGGTGAAGACAATCTCTTGGATTCTCCACATTTTGAGTTCAAACTACTGACTTCTTTCCATTTAACATAGAAATTAACACTCTATATACAGATTCTAGAACGTAGTTCAATGTTTTTTTCGGAGTACCTTAATATGGGGTGACTTTGGCTCAAGGGGTGACATTAGTACTTCCTAAAAAAAAACTGGTTTTACGCATTTTGTACAAAAAGAAACAGTTTCATGGAATAAAAGCACTCTTATCACTTTTAATCTATGGAATTTTGCTTATCTTTTTGTTTAAACACTTTTTCTATGTTCTTTAACTTATGAGGTATGTTGTGACAATTGTCAGCAGAAATACTGGTGTTTTTCTGCTGACAATTGTCACAACATAACTCCTAAGTTAAGGAACATAGAGAAAAAGGTGTTTAAACAAAAATATAGGCAAAATTCCATAGATTAAAACTGATAAGGGTGCTTTTCTCCATGAAACTGTTTCTTTTTGCACAAAATGCATAAAACCAGATTTGTTTTGTTTTAAGAAGTTTCTAATATCACCCCTTGAGCCAAAATCACCTCATATTACGATATAGTACAAAATTTACAATAGTTGGTTCTTGCTCGAATCTCCTTAGCTTTCATTCAGACACATGTGCATATAAGATAGCATAAAATACACCAGACAGTTTATTACATCGTATATCTGTATAATGCATTCATGGATGTTCAAGGTACGGTGAGGTAAATGAAATACAATTAATTATAACATAAGTGTAAAAGCGATTCACGCTTAATAATAATAATAATAATATAAAATAATAATAAGAAGAAGAAGAAGAAGAAGAAGAAGAAGAAGAAGAAGAAAGAACCCGATCAGCAGCCCAGCGTTTGAAGTTTATATTATATATATATATATATATATATATAATATATATATATATATATATATATATATATATACTGAAAGGACGAGCAAGGACATTAAGTCAAAAATACAGAAACTTGAGAATTATTGTGTACAGTATTTAATAATTATAATTAACATTCTAATCAAAGATTGATTAACGAAGTCAGTAGTTGATGTTAACACTGCATGCAAATGCAATACACCTCTAATACAATTATGTTGGTTAACTTCACTTATTTTAACATGCTTTGTATAAATATTAGGAAATTTTGCAAGATAATCCAGTTAATATGATTTCGTTTGCAAACGTGTATTGATACTAGCTAACGAATCTCTTTTAGCTTCTTATTTGCCTCTTTCAGTATCGTTTTAGCATCTCTTAGCATGTTGTACCATCCTTTTAGCATGTTTTTAACCCTTTTTAGCATCTTTGTAACTTCTTTTACATCTTTTTTAGCACTTTTAGTGTCTTTTTAACTTTTTCTAAATCCTTTATACTATCTTGTTAGCTAATTTTAGCGTATTTTTATCCATTTTTTACACACACACACACACACACACACACACACACACACATTAGGATTATATGTATGAATCATTTCGCATCTTATATCCTTGACACTAACTAACATTAAAAAAAGATAATATATTTCCAAAAATTAATATGCAAATTTTCCAATCTTTGTAATGGTCACTTTCATAAAAGCTAAAACCTTATAAGATTAAATTAGATTAAATTTAGGATTTAAAATTTAAATTATATCTAAATTGAACGTATAAATTTAATAGATTTTATTAACTGCATGATTTTATACCAAATTAATAGATTTAATGGTATGCAAATACAGTATTTATACGTCCACTGTATTTTTTTTTTATTTGATGCGATCGTTAAATATGATAGTTACTCTTCTTTATTTTAAACAATTTTGCTACGCCTTATTGCCGTGTATATGTATATATATATATATATATATAATATATATATAGTGTGTGTGTGTGTGTGTGTGTGTGGTGCACTGTATTTTGACCATTAAATACTCCGTAAATGGGAATGCTCAGAGTGGGGCTTCTAGATTTGAAAAAAAAAAAACTTCCTTCTGAGAAAAAGTAAAACGAGGGGTGTAACACAATTGCGAGCCGGGGAGGGGGTAGGGGTGGATACTTCCCACGAAAATTTTAACTTAAAGCGTGAAATCCAACAATGGGAACCGCTCAAAATAAGACCTTCTAAATTTAGAACTTATAACTTCTTTTTGACGGTGCATTCTAGAAGTTTTTCCTTCTTTTGGGTATCAAATCTTCTTATCAAATGATACAATAACTTCTTTTAATGAAACATAACTTCTTTAGACAGAAGTTTTTGCCTTCGAAACTTCTATTTTTCTTTTTTTGAGTGATTTAAGCCAATTAAAAGACGTCTTTGTTTTCAGTAAAGAATCGATTTAAAATATGTCGCCTTTCAAGATTCCAACTTTGGGATTTCGTCTCGCTTTTGGAACGAAGAATAAAATGGAAATAATTGGAAAAAGAGAGAGACCCATTATACGACTATAATGAATCGCTTAATACGAATTTAACTACGCTTTCGAAACTTCACTTGTCTATTATGTTTTTCACTCAACTGCCACAAAGAATTCAAAAAAAGCTTTTAAAAATTCAAGGCTGGATTACGATATTAAAAAAGAATTTACCCCAAAAAGTTAAAAACTTTAACTGAAATTCTTCTTAAAGAATCCAATTTTAAACATAAAGAATCGCCATCATGGTTCATAGCTGCATTTTCGATGGATTTTAAAGCACTGAAAGTTTAACTGTTGAATGTGTGTGTGGTGTGTGTGTGTGTGCGCGCGCGAAAATATTGATAAAAAAATGTAATTTCATATCATTTATCTAAAGACCAAAAAAACGTGGTGGGGACGTTTTTTCATATATATATATATATATATATATATATATCAGAGCTGGCAGGTCGGACCCGGACCCGATAGTGAATTAGAAAAAAGACCCGGACCCGGACCTGAAAGTGAATTTTAAAAAAAAGTTGACCCAGACCCGACCCGACCCGCACAGCCGGGTTTTTAGTTTACAAAATTTATATGTGCGCCTTTAGATTTGGCAACAATGTATTGAATTATCACTCCACCCTCCAAATGACTCACTGGAAGTGGAGAGTTAACGGTGACGGAAGAATAGCCTAATCCTAATATAGTTTATTGTTTGTTTGTGAATTGAAAAAGAATTGCGACAAAAGGAAAGACTTCTCCAGAAGGAAGGACGAATTCAAACTGTGTCACTATGTGCGAAGTTTGATGCAGGTGTGATACAGTTTGAAAAATGTTCTCGCCTCGCGAAAAAGAGAGATTCAGCTGGGAAACTGATCCATCAAGATCCCATGAAATGGTGGATGGAAATGGGAGGATAATTAAAACAGGCAGCCTTGGTAGCATTGTCTACTCCGTGCACACAAGTTAGCGTTGAAAGATTGTTCTCCGCTCTAAGCTTCATTCTAAACCAGCAAAGAAATTCTCTTTCGCATCATTATTAGACGCAGTATTGTGTTTGCGATCGAACGGTGTTGGGGAATAAAGTCTCTCAAATAAAATAGTGTAGAATAGTCCTAATAAAAATATTTCAGTTAAGAAGCGCGCATATATATATATATATATATTCAAAATAAAAAAAATCAGTTAAAAATTCAGAAATCTCTTTCCTGTCTTGCCACAACTTTCAATCTAGATTCTAGGAGAAATAAGTATAGGCTATGCCGCTATATCAATACCTGTTTTAAAGGAGTTCACAGAATATGTTGCCCTCAAAATAAAACAATATACTACCAAATGACTGTAATTATTTCATATTATCGGTTTTATGTTTGTTTTTTAAGATAAACAAAGTATTTAATTTTAATGCAAGATGATAATTTCCATTTGAGTTCACTCAAAAAAATAGAATTTGTTTTCACTTTTCACAAAATTAATTAAAATTTAGAATAAGGGTGCTGAAGAGAATAATCATACATCGTACTTTGCCCCTTAGCAATGCGTGTATAACTATACCTAGTTACTATTAAATATTAATACAATTAATACACCTAATTTGAAACATTTCCAAAATCGGATTAATTAATATATATGGTTAGGCTACTACCGTATAGCCATATAATGTTTTACTATGTTTCAGAAAACATGTTAATGTAGCTACGGTAGCAGTTTTATTACCTATCCTATACCAGATTATAATTATTACATTTTTAATAATGGACCCGACCCAGACCCGGGTCATATACTGAAAGACCCGAGAGGACCTGAAAGTGAACTTTCGGGTCCGACCCGGACCCGGACCAGGACCCAAAAGTAAACTAGAAAAATGACCCGGACCCGAAAGTAAATTAGAAAAATGACCCAGACCCGGACCCGACCCGAAAGTGATAGACCCGCACAGCCATATATATATATATATATATATATATATATATATATATGGGCTACGTCGTAGCCAATGTCGTAACATCGCTTCCCGTTGATCAGCGAAGTTAAACGACATTGGGTCTGGGTAGTAGTTGGATGGGAGACCGTCCTCCGTGTCCAGATTATGTAGCGACCCGTGGTTCGGATCCCACGTAAAGCTGTAGATCCCCTCCGTCATATGACCTTAGATGTTGCGAAGGAGGTTAAACAACCCCACTCATTATATATATATATATATAACGTTGCAATGTTTCAGGAGAAACAACTATCCTTCTTAATTATCAAGAGCATAGTCAGTAAGGAGAATCACGGATCATCTAATAAGCATATACTCCACTTTTACGGTTTACCTCTGCGCCTCTGAATCGTTGCAATCCGCCATTACTAAGCCAGTCACGGTTGGAACAATGTTGGTTGCATCTTATAAACAGCGTGTATATATTCAAATACGGAATGTTTGATCATGAATTTTAAATGTATTGATATTTTTTTACACTGTTAATGGCGTTGCAGTTATAATTTTATTATCTATATAAAATATTTAAAAAATCAGTCAAGAGGGCCAGTGCCAGAGCTCAGGCCAACCAATGAGGCTTACTACCGCCCCAACTCCCGGATTATTATTATCGGCATCATCGGGGTCCGAACCGCCCACCCGCGTGGCCGCACTGCATCAAAGTCAAATTATTTATCAGGCTCAGCTTAAAAAAAAAATATGTCTGTCAGTCGTTGCAATTTCCTTTGCAGGAGGTTAATATTAGCATTTCATATTGATTAATGTTACCTAAAACAAAATTAAAAACCAGTACGTATCTCTGAAAAGCGACTCCTTTTCAATTTTTTTTCATTTAGATTTGAAGGTGTGACGTAGTTATACGTACAATTCCAATTGATCGAACAGTTATTTCCCACGAATGAAGACATCACTGTTGACTTTGTCGAGTCGAATTTAGTAATAATTTGTTCTCTCAAGTATGCAATAACCCCGATAACGTAATTTGAATAACTGGAATTGAACAAACAATATCTTCAGATCTTCTGATACATCATTGAAAAAGAAATGTTGGTTGAGGTCTTATTCCTAAATACTAATCTGTCTTTTAGCCTTGTTTAATTCATTGTATATCCATTGGACCGATAACCCATAAGATCGACACTGTAAAAACTAACAACCTAACCTAACCTAGCCTAACTTACTCTATGCTAATCTAACTTAACTTATGCTAACCTAACCTAATCTAACTTACTTGTCGATAATGTTAAGTCGATCAAATGTCGTAATAACCACGGTTCAATATAAGTAACTTTAATCTACACAGAATAAATAACGTTGACCATTTCTGTTCACAAATTTCTGGAGTACTCTTCTGAAAATTCCATTTATTTGCTTGTCTTTGTCGCTTGTCCTCTGCTAACAATTGAGGAGGATAGTCGTGTTGTTTCCGAAACGTTGCGATTTCAACTGAATATATATATACCGGGTGGCCCATAATTCAGGACCCATAGGAATAATTGTATTTTTTTTCTAATAATTTTTGTACTTTCTAAGTGTTTTTTCTTTATTTTCTTTTTGAAAAGAATATATATATATATATATATATATATTCTGCAAAATTGGGTGCAACTGAACTTGTGACTTTGAAACTTAATTTAAAATATCTCTGAAGTACTTTAACAAATTGAAAATGCATTCAACAGACAGTTTCCATTAAATTTTCTATTTACTGAACCCCCCCCCCTTTTTTCCATTTCGCAGTTATTTCTATCGTCGTAATGGAAACTACTATCCAGATATGTACCATTCAAAGGAATCGTGTCCAATATGCTACAAGTACAATTTATATAAACCTTATTTCTCGCAACGGTATTCCTACAAATGCGATCCTTGGTACAGACCTTATTTTGGGATTCCCTCTTTAAGGGAAAACCATTTGCCCTTATGCGATTCAGATGAAGAATGGAAAAGAGGGAGCAGAAGGAAATGGCATCTAAAAGCGAGAAGAAAAAGAGGAAATATCGAATCAGCGGATGAAATTTTGTCGGATGTCTACAATAACGGGAACGGAAGTAGCCACGAACCGGAAGCCAGGATAAAAAGCGCAGAAAAGAGAACTTCGTTTTTGAAAGAATAAGAAAAGAAATGGATAAAAGATTTAAATAAAATATCCAAAGTAAAAAGAGACTTGGAATTTAGTGAGTTTTTTGAGGTAGAAACACTTCATTCAGATCATATTTCACTGATAAATATTTTAAAATTAAAAATTGAAAAGAAAAAATTTTGAAAGTAAGATTTCAGAAATTTAAAAAAAAATTTAAAAATTTTAATTTAAGAACTCAAAACATTACAAATTCATATTAAAAAAAATATCAGAATTTGAAATTTAACATAACTGATACTTAAAATAGTTAAGGAAAACTTTAAAAAATCGCATACATAATATATATATACTGTATATATATATATAATCACTGCCATTTACTGTGTTCAGTGTGAAAACAAGCTTCCAATATATATATATATATGATGAATAAAACCACGAAGGGAAAAGAAACACAAAGGGATGCTTAAGCGCTTTCGTCTAATGACATCCTCAGGAACACGAAAGCGAAAGCGCTTGAGCACCCCTTTGTGTTTTTCCCTTCGTGGTTTTATTCATCATAAATATTTTTCACGTGTCACTTTCGTGAAATAATTTTTCATATATATATATATATATATACACAGTATATATATATATATTCAGAATAAGAATAAATGAAATAGAACTTAGGATGTCCATTTACCATTTCATCCAATACCTTTGCCACTTTTCATGTCCAATACTTCCTTTTTTTAACACTTCTTTCTATACTAACCTGGAGTGGATCTTATACATAAGTATTTATTAGCTTTGTAGACATGTAATATTTAATGAACTCAGAATATATGTTGTGTCATATTTATTTATTTATTAATATTATAATAAAAAAATCTTTCGTGTTGACACATAATTTAGAATTAATGGCAACCATGTATACAATATGTATAATTGTATATATGGTGTCCCAAAAGTCTTACTCCATAATGCACAACATGATATTAATCTTTGGGGGTAGAACTTCTGGGACACCATATATATAATATATATATATATATATATATATATATATATACGCGCCTCGGTGGTGTAGTGGTTAGCGTCGCTGACTACGAATCCATCGGCCCCGGGTTCAAGACCCGATGGCAGCCGGCGCGCAGCAAAACCCAGCTGTTCATACTTCCACACAATAAAGAAAGTGGTTGGTGGATAAATGGGTACCCTAGGTGGCCTAGTGGTTAAGACGCTGGGCTGCTGATGGGGCGTGGTTCGGATTCCACGTTAAACTGTAGGTCTAAGGTGGAGTGAAAAGCTTGACCTTCGTCAGAATGAAAAATTCGGGCGGAAGCTAACCAAAGGTTATGTATATATTATGCTCATATCAGAGTAATTTTGTCAAAGAAAATTGTTCTCATTACGAAGAACTATTGTAAATGAGTTAAATATATGATGAGCGTCAGTTGCCAACGATACAGAACCGAATATCAGGAAAATACAGCCGAATGGATAACATACAACTTTAAATATATTCGACAAACTTAATTAACGTTTTTCAACTAAATATGTACGAGTATATACTAGCTTCCCTATCAGTCAAAAAATGATGGGTTGGAGTTTTGTAAACCCCTCGGGGGTTCACCCCCTCTGTATATATATATATATATATATATATATATATATATATATATTGTTATTTTTGTTATAAGATTTTAATATACTTTACCTTTCAAATAATGTACAGAGTTTAAACGCTGTAAACTGATATGTGTATATATACAGGGTAGTCCAGAAGTCTTGCCTCATTTTGGATAGTCTAGCAATGCCCCCATGAGGCAGGACTTTTGAACCACCCTATATATATATATATACAAGGTGGCCCGAAAGTCTGTTGCCCCGAAAAAAAAAATAGTTTAAAATGCGTCGGGGCAACAGACTTTTGGGCCACCCTATATATATATATAGTCCTCAGATAGCGACGTTAATGCGTTCCTTGAAAACGCATCGTTATCTGAAACGTCATTATGTGGATTACGTTTTCCCATACGTTAAATGTTATAAGTGGGGGGTTACGTTCCTGGACTTTGGACAAAATATTTTCGACCCATTACAGTATTTACACAATAAATGAATAGGTTAACATCGTCAGAGTGTTATATAGTGTAAAATATGACATTTAAAACATTTAATAGTAAATAATATTTAATCTACATTAAATCTTATTCTAATTATAATTTCTTACCTTAAATCTTCTTCAGCTCCGCAGATGTAGAAGGCTCTTCATCTTTCTTTGTAGGGAATCTTATCAACTTTCTTAAAGAAGCGGGCCAAAGTGAGCTGAACAGACGACTTCTTTTCCTTGTAGAGAACCTTGTAGCAAGTTGTAGCCCTTTTCTCCACACTTTCCCATCACTAATTCTCCTTTTTGGTGTCATGATATTAATCACAAGTCAATATTTATTATATAAACACAGAAATAATAAATGTTTGTTATGTAAACACTAGAACAACACTTCCAAAATGGCGACGCAGGATCAACTGAACGTTCTAGACTCGTTGTTGCCAACTGAAGTTGCTGAAATTTACGCACTATTGCGAGGAATGGCCATCGGTATCTGGGTTGGAGGTTATAATGTATAAACGTCGTTATTGTGAAAATGTCGTTATCTGAGGACTGCCTGTGTGTGTATATATATATATATATATAATATATATATAGTTTTGGGTCTTTCCTGTTTCATTAACTGTTTCCGATTTTTATGAAAACAACGTGATATGTACAGTTTTTCACGCTGATTTCAAAATTATAAACCATTTCATCGAGAAATACTTAGGTTAGGTTAGGTTAGGCTTATTAGCATTTGATGTTTTCTAGGACACTGTTTTTCTTTCGGTATTAAATAGTTATATTCTTGTAAAAAAATTACTGCATTTTCTTCTGTCTCAGTCTTCCTATATAATTCTATAAAATTAAATTTGTCAGTCATTGGAAAGTAAAAAGATGTTGAACTATAGTCTATGCTTGCAGCGGAAGAACAAAATAGATGCGCAACGCCACCGTTTAAAAAATAGCCTAGCGGCCCGCCCCTAGCCTATGCTTGCAGTTATAGTCTATGCTTGCAGTGAAAGAACAAAATAGATGCACAACGCCACCGTTTAAAAAATAGCTTAGCCTATGCTTGCAGTGATAGTCTATGCTTGCAGCGGAAGAATAAAATAGATGTGCAACGCCACCGTTTGAAAAATAGCCTAGCCTATGCTTGCAGTGATTACATCGTTCTAGTACTTTTTGTAGTATTCTATAATTTACTTTCATTTCGAAAAAACTTATTTTTGGAATCAGCGTATTATTTTAAAATTGCTATAGCCTACGCTGTTTCAAACATTTGCTAGTTTCAAACATTATAACTTTTTGGTTATATATTTCTCGATGAAATGGCTTATAATTTTGAAATCAGCGTGAAAAACTGTACATATCACGTTGTTGTTTTTTTTAATTATTCTAATTTTAAAAAAATCCTAATACGTAATACAAAATTCTTACAAATAAATTTAATTAATGATGGACACACGGTAGCTCAGTGGTTGCTATGGCGGACTCTGAGCTGTGAGGATTTGGTTCGCTTCCGCCTGCTGACTCCTGGGTTGGGCTGAATTGGCTGCCTACCCTGTCATTTCTTGGGCCAAAGGTGACCCTTGGGGCACACTCCCCCATACATCGTGGGAAAATGAGCTTCCTAGCCATTACTTTTTTTAGTAAACTAATTTTTATGTATACACAAGAAGCACCTATATATATATATATATATATATATATATATATATTCAATGAATATAGACCAGTTTCATAATTATGCGAACTTCGAAATACAGTACCCCACTTTATCAGGTTTAAACCGATTCTGGATACATCAATTTTGCCCATATAATTACGTATTTGTGAAAAACGTCTATATTTAATACTTCGTAAATATTCAGTGAAATATTAGATTTTGTATTGGCTGTTTATACCTAATATTACTGTTGTTTATAAAGATTTTTGTGTTTGTATTACTGTGTAAAATATTTATTTATTTATTAGTTAGCGTTTCATAGTTCGTTTTCTATAGTATTTATTTAAATATTTAATATAAATAAATTTAAGAAAACTGATTTGACTTATTTTCCTTATAAGCTATTTAAATTTGAGAATCACACAACATAAAATATACAGATATTTGCATCGATTGACAAAAGATGTAGGGTGGATCGATTTTACATTTTTTTCGATTTCCATATTCTAATAGAGGCAAAACTTGCGCATACATGAGAAAATAGCCTCTGCAAAATCTTAGCTTAATAGGTAATCATCTTCTGCCCCCGGCAGAGCGATGAAAATCATATTTTAGTAGTCAAAAACGTATTTTTAAACCCTAGCCTAGAGTCATAAAATTTTGCGTTTGTATTATTTCATGCCTAAACAACGATATAAATGCTATGGGAAATATATAAATGCATTATTTAAGACAAAGAGCCGATCTGAAAATATGTCTATTAAACATATTTTCAGATCGACTCTTTGTCTTAAATAATGCATTTATATATTTCCCATAGCATTTATATCGTTGCTTAGGCATGAAATAACACACACGCAAATTTTATGACTCTAGGCTAGGGTTTAAAAATATGTTTTTGACTACTAAAATATGATTTTCATCGCTCTGCCGGGGGCAGAAGATGATTACCTATTAAGCTAAGATTTTGCAGAGGCTATTTTCTCATGCATGCGCAAGTTTATGTCTCTATTAGAATATGGAAATCGAAACAAATGTAAAATCGATCCACCCTATAAATGGAGAGTTATCTCTGATTTAGTACCAAGACCTTTCTATACGATCGAACATCGTACCTGAGTGAAATAGTTTCATTAATAGTATACAATATTGTAATAATTGAATGTTCTGTTAAACTCAGTTACATGCAGATATCGTACCGTTGCACGAGCCTGTTACATTTCGAACACGCATGTGCAACGTCCATAGGCTACACGCTTTATCATAGAACCTAGATATCACAGGTACAGCATGTGTGCGCATTACGTATGAAGATTTTGCTCAATGACGGAAAAGTTCATTGAAAAATCCGTTAACTTAATTCAATCCCAATCTAGCCTAACTTACCATAATCTAACCTAACCTAACTCAACCTACATTGATCTGACCCAAAGAAGCTCAATAAAGTTTCCTATCCGTGATGGTTGGAATTACCGCGTTCCAGATTAAAACCCTGGCACAAGTAGTTTATTGGCACTTACAGCCTCTGCTCAAGTCAATTATGTCAAGACACCATTATGGATTCAGGGCTGGTTCCTCAACGAGAAGGCTCTCCATCAGCTGAGCTCTAGAATAAAAAGGAAAATCTAATGTCGAAGGTCAGTGTGCTTTGGGAATTTTCCTGTTACCTGTTACCTATTTATTTATTTACTTCCAACATATTCTGCCAGATTTGAGGTGTTTGGCCTCACTCTCACATTCGGCCTCTCACGAATTTCAAATTAGGCTATACTCGTATGCAGTGTTGGGAGTAACGGCGTTACTTTTTTAGTAGCTGTAGCGGTAACGCCGTTACTTTCGAGATGTTGTAACGAAAATGGTAACAGCACTACTTTTTAGAGCGATTTCAATCGTTACTCGCTACTCGTTACTTTCAAACTGATCATTTGACTAATATCATTTATTAGCTGTTATTTAGCTGTTAGCTCCTCCAAACGAGGAGGAATATCAGATGCCAATTTTGAAAAACTAGTGTTCATGAAATCGAACAACACACCTAAAAAAATCTGCAAGATTAGTTTTTTTGAGAGGCCATTTTTTTATTTGAGTTTTTTATTTTTGTCATATGAGTATAATTTGGTATTATTAAGGCTTCTTTACTCTTTAGTCTTTTCTTAAAAGTAACAGTAGCGGTAGCGGTAGCAGTAACTCGTTACTTTTTCATAGAAGTAACTGAAGCGGTAACGACGTTACTTTTTTATCAATGTAACGGTAGCGGTAACACCGTTACTTACAGAAAGTAACGTGCCCAACTCTGGGAAATCTTTGTTTACTGTGAAACACAAGTTATTTATGCAGAAACTTTAAATATATTTACAGTATTACGTCGATACAATATATGAGAAAGAGAAAACTTCATCAACTTGAGTAGTCTAAGCATCATCATCCTGTTTGCATATACGTTTTGTGTTTCGTATTTATCAATTATTACGAAAGAATTCTTTTATAACTTGAAGAGCCTAATCATTTTCATTAATCAGTAAAGTAACATAAATATCATCAACTGTTGCTGCAAAATAGAAGTCAACATCTTCCTTCCTTGACTAATCAATTTTAAAATTAGAAAGAGCCGTGTTGAGCAGAAAACTGAGATTTGTTTATAAAAAACGTCTGAACAGGTAGCGAGAACAACGTGAAAAAAGTGTTAGCAGCTGACGAGGAAGCTTCTAAACAGTGGCTGCATCCTCCAGCGCAGGACACGTCAACGCGAAGAGGCGACGTCAAACCAAAACATCAACGCGCTGGTGGCCAAACTTCCTCAAATCTCCGTGCAGCGGGCTGTCTACGGTTGGCCAGACTGGCAGTCGACGGCCTGTTGCGTGGCACGGTCAGAGTGCCGATCGGCTCCCGGGGCCGGACCTATTCTCAGCGTGCTATTTTTTCAATTACAGGGAACAATTGCGTGCTCCCCGAACTACTCTTACTCTCTGGCGACATTAAGACTAATCCAGGCCCCACTACAACTTACACATGTCACCATACACAAAGACATAGACACAATAGCACCATGAGGCACATACAGAAGTATAATATTAACATATTACAGTACAACGTAGATGGCCTCACAAACAAAATCATGCAGCTTAGGGAATTCGTACACAAACAAAACATTCACATAGCACTTATACAAGAAACAAAACT
Organism: Bathynomus jamesi; assembly: GCA_023014485.1. Lineage (NCBI taxonomy): Eukaryota > Metazoa > Arthropoda > Malacostraca > Isopoda > Cirolanidae > Bathynomus > Bathynomus jamesi. Next base: position 1,256,480 of record JAJOZX010000329.1, on the reverse strand, counting down.
AAAACGCACACACAAAACACCCACCATCCCTGACTTCACGGCGATCCGTCAAGATCGTACTGGGGGTAACGGGGGTGGACTCATCACTTACATACGTAAAAGCATTAGCTACACTGATGCTACCCAAAACATTACAAACACAATCCAAGCAGATAACACGATAGAAATACAGGCAGTTAACATTAAAACACACGCAAAACACAACACCACACTAATCAACATTTACATCCCACCAGATAGTTCACCTCAGGTGCCAGCCAATTACAATCCACAGTTACACAATCTTGCCTCTCTCACTAATGTCATCTTAGGAGGAGACTTCAACGCCAAAGACACTAGTTGGTACCTGCACAACCAAAACAACACCAGAGGCGCCAACATAGCCACACAACTAAACAGCCTCTTCATTCTTAACAATACAGAAGAACATACACACATACCACATCAAGCAGGATACTCAAACTCCTCCCCAGACATAACGTTCTGTTCCCCCTCACTAGCAACACATACACAATGGAGAACAGAAAAACAACTGTCATCAGACCACCTGCCCATCATCATTACAACACATTCTACACTCTGCCCCAACAGCCTTAGGCACACTTACAGAAATTACAAGAAAGCTGATTGGGAACAGTTCAAAATACAGACTGAGGAACAATTCACCACATTAAACAGCACACCCATCATAAACATCGATACAACACTCAAGACATTTAATCAGATTATCAATAATGCAAACAAATACATACCCAAGGGCATGGGCGCCCGCAGGATTTTTTCCAAGGGGGGGCAAAATTTAATGTATTAATAGGTAGGGACCGGAGCAAGCAAAAAACTTTTGACCCCTTAGGAACCAGCAGGTTAATTCTAAGCAAGTTTAGTGTTGCATTTTCTGTAATGGAAAATGCAAATATATATTGTATATACATACAATGCACATGATAACAATCATTTATTTTATTTATAACAGAAACATGATAGAATGAAGAAAAAAGCACACTGAAGTAAATGTTGTACCTAATTTGAAAACGGTGTTTCGAGCATCACCTACGCTGTTCATTTGAATAGGAATTGTAGTCGTCTGCGGTCACTACCAAAATTATAAACAACCTTTTCCATAAAATCAGTTTTGTTGGAGTTGATTTTCTCCCGGTGAACAAATAAAAAGGTAGCAACCTTTTATCATGCACACAAATAAAAATTTTCACCCTTTAGGAGACAGTTGGATACTTTTCAGCAAGTTTAGGATATAAATATTTTCTTAGAAAATATTTAATATATTTTCTTGGCATTTCCAGGGGGGGGGGCAAGCGCCCCCCCCTTGCCCCTACCTGCGGGCGCCCATGCCCAAGGCAACATTAGGAAATACAACCCAAATTACACTAGAGAAATAGCCCACCTCATAAGGCAACGTAACAACCTCAAACATAACACACAAACACCACACACAGAAGCCATAAAGCAGCAGATACAACAGCTCAACACAGAAATAAACAACAAACTCAAAGAAAAACAAACAGAAACATTCAGGGAATTCATAACAACACTAAACCACTCCACAGATACATACAGGCTATACAAGACTATAAACAGCATTACCCACTCTAACAGCGGCATTCACACCTCACACGCGGCTATCTGTCGCAGCCAAAATAATATCTCAACATACACACAACAAGCTAACATTCTAGTTAATCACTACGCAAAGATAAGTCACTTAAACAGAGACAACAACCAGAAACACGCAGACAAACAAACAGCCAGACACAAGAAAACCTACAGACTCGACACGACCATTACACCCTTCAATACAGACCAGACCACCAAGATCATCAAAAACATTAAAAATTCGAAGGCTACTGGACCAGACAACATATCTAACATACACCTTAAACACTTGGGCCCACAAGGAATACTAGCTCTCACAAATATCAGCACATATTCATACCAACACTGTATTATTCCTGACATATGGAAACAAGGTAAAATTATTACACTACTCAAACCAAACAAAAATCCAACAGAACCAGCTTCCTATAGACCCATTACTTTACTATGCACACCTTCCAAAGTAACAGAAAGACTAATCTTACAAATCACCAACCCACACATACCACTATCGCCTACTCAACATGGATTCAGACCTCACCACTCAACCACGACATTACTCACTAACCTCACGCAGCACATCATGGATGGCATCAACTCTAGAAGACCAGCTCAACGTACACTATTAGCAACAATAGACATTAGTAAAGCATTTGATGCTATCCCACGCTTCCCTCTCATAAACAAAATACTCAACACAAACATGCACAATAACACCAAAAGATGGCTGAGCAACTATCTCTCAGGAAGATACTCACATGTCACATTTAATGGCAAGTCATCCAAAAACAAGCTTTTTCCGAACGGGGTCCCTCAAGGCTCTGTTCTCTCACCAACACTCTTCAACTTATACATGCATGACATTCCAACACCCATAGATAACAAGCTTACCTTATCATCATATGCAGATGATATCACTCTAACATCCACCCACAACAACATCGACACCGCTACAAATAACCTACAAACATACATAAACAGTATACAAGACTGGCTCACACACAATAGACTCAAAGTAGCGCCCACAAAATCAACCATCACCTTGCTTACAAGCAACACAAAAGAACACCAGGTAATTCCACAACTTACACTAAACAACATCAACATTCCACACACTCACAGAACCAAAATACTCGGTGTCACATACAACACATCATTATCTTTTGCAAACCACATTCAGGACATTAAAAACAAATGTACGTCAAGACTTAACACGCTTAGGGTACTAACAGGCACAAACTTTGGACACCAGCAGGAAACAACATCACTCATCTACAAACAATATATTCGCTCAGTTATGGACTATGCTAGCCCATGCTGGGCACCCATTATCTCAAACACACACATAAACACCTTACAAACAATACAAAACAACGCACTTCGTATCATTACAGGATGCACTCAAACAACACCAATAGAACACCTGCACACAGAAACAAAAATACTAAAAGTTAGGGAACATTTAGACATGAGGGGAACACAATTCATGGCAGCAGCGACAACTAACCCACAACACGCTTGCCACTACATGTACAATCATGCACCAACACCTCGCACCATTAAGGTAACACCAGAGAGACATTATAACCAAATACTCCATTCCATACCACGCCCCACAGACATCACACAGTACAGAAAACACATACACACACACCTAACCCACAAAGCACTGACACGACTCGGTCCGAATGCGGTCCTAGGTGCGAAGCCGCCGCCCATTAACAGGTCAGAGATCAGCCTGAGCAGATCGGATCGAGTTAACTTAGCACGATTCCGATGTGGACATCACCCCAACTTATGGACATATAAACACAGACTAGACAACTCCATAGACGACACCTGCCACCTGTGCCAAGACACACCACAAACAATTGAACACATTATGACGGACTGTACCGCTCTAGCACAACAACGAACACAACACAACATCACGAGTGCGCTGAACCTCTGGTCCACTCCGGAGAGGGCGATCGGTTACCTGCGTGCCGCCGGCTTGCTCGATCAGGGTGGGCTGATCGGCTAAACAACAACAACAACAACTCTGGCTATATGTCAGATCTCTTACAAAATTTATCGCCAAAAAACTTGGTTTACTATTTCGGAAGAGGCACTATTTTACTGATAATAATCAGTTGACCATCATTCATAAAAGCCATGTACACTCTCTCAGCCGAGGTATTGCTCTCATTTTTTAACTGGGTGTGTGGAGAGTTTGCTCTGAAACAATGTGATACTGTTCAGAGACGAACTATTAAAACAATTAACGATAATCAGCGTGAGAGGAATGAATACCGGGAGCGCGTATGCCTTTGTCGTAAGGAGGCCACAGTGCAGATCTTTTGCGTATCAAAACTCTTCCATAGTCAGGACTTCTACGTGGAACACAATATCATGGAGTACATTTCGCAGTGCATATAACTTCCACTAGTTTAAAACTTCTTGAATCCACTTCTTTCTTCAGCTGATAAGGAATGTCGATAGACGAATGTTAAAAAAGTACAATCCACTTCAGTTCTAATACTCTCAGCAGGCGCGGATCCAGGGGGGGGGGGAGGTCGAGGGGGTCCGGACCCCCCCCCTGCTCACGGTGACCAACGATTTTTCGATTGCGTTTGTTTGCTCCTATATATGAAAAATAAGACCTGAAGACTTAAAATGGCTTAAGGTACATGTATCCCGGTTGCCACAAAATTAATTTCCTTAAAAAGAATAAAGAAAAAAAAGTTTATGTCCGATCCTGAGACATTTCAGACCTGGCCTGGGTGTGTGAACAAGCAGGATTTTGATAACGGGAATATACTTCAAATCCATCTAAAGCTATCTTCAAATATGAAAATTTCCTTCGGCCGAGGACATATTAGTAACGAGCCCCACCAAGACTGGACCCCCCTCTGCTTAAATTCCTGGATCCGCCCCTGCTCAGTATGTTATTTCATTTTCTCATATCTGTATGATGGTGACTGCATTGGTCTAAAACTCTAAAACAAATTATAAATACACAACGAACTAAAAATAAAATTATAGAAATACTCCCCCCCACCCCTCTCACAACACCCTCGAAAGGGTATAACCTTGTATAACCTTGAACTAGTTCACTTCCCATTTCTGTACTTTTGGCATTTGGATAAAATTTTGAATGGATTCTTTTTAATGGAAATGTGAATCCAATTCCTTTTTCTTATCGACATTAGAACGGAATTCGAGCTGAAAAGAAGCGTCGTTATCCATTCCTGTTGTGTTTCTGAGGTAAGCTTTAAACTTACCCAGAAAATAACACTCTTTCTGCTTTAACAGACTCGGATGTACGTAGTCTCTAAAATCACTCGAATTGTAAGGCAGAACCTATAATCTCTTCTCTACTATAATATAAAAGAGAGCTGTCCGTCTGTCTGTCCGTCCGTCACACTTTCAGCGTGTGTGCGTGCGTGCGTGTGTGTGTGTGTGTCTGTTCCAGCCATAGCTCCAAAATGAAAGCAGTTACAAACATAAAACTTCACACACATATTGATTAGGTCCCGAGGTTGTGCACCTGGGTGTTGAATGCCCGGTTAGGTCAACTATACGCCCTTGACGATTGGTTAGGTTAAGTTAGGTTAGGTTAAGCTTTAACGAAAATATCACGACTCAACCTAACCAACCTAACCAACCAACCTAACCTAACCAACCTAACCTAACCTAACCTAACCATTCAATTAACCTAGCTAATAACAGCCTTCGAACTACAAAAAATATTCCGGCCCTCTACTTGGATATGTTTTACTACCCGCACGTAGGGCGGGTCTTTAGCTAACCGTCAGCGAAGCGACGGGTAATGTACTAGTAATAATAATAATTTTTTTTTCCCAACGATTCTCATTTTAAATTCATAGATAAGTATTATGATGAAATAACATCCATATTATGGGAAGCATGAGTGCCTCTCATTAAATTTTACAAGTGTCATACTAAAATCATTCCTGGATGAAATAATTTTATTGCTCCTCTGAAAGGGGACTCAAAAGTCACTTATGATGAAAATATTAAGCTTCACAAATCTTGATACAATGGGTTCGGATATGAAGCTTAAGATTTTCATTGCTGCGTTCTTTTCTATATTTTATGACGTGTCTATGATGTCACTATCTTTCAACCAATCCGGATACATGGTGTCTTCAGACATGACTGCCTTTTTATAGTATATATATATGAACAGCAACTTCGGGCTAATTACAAAAAAGGAAGTTCTGGCAGATCTTTTAAACTGCTGCATAAGTTACCTCCAACATGTTTAGTTTTGCAATTGTTTATGAACCACACTGTCTCGATCCTCCCAGAGGTAACAAGACGTATATACTCAATAAAGTCTATTGCAAAGAATTCAAAACTCTGCCAGTCCACTTTTCCAAGCTATTCATCAGTCCTGCCATGTCATTTAAACTATGGGTTTCATGGTATGAAAATGTTTGTCTATAGCTCCACTTAATTAATTATCTTGAATGCTATTTTTCATTAACTGTATTTTTATTTTTACCCTAATTTTTTTTTTTTTTTTAGTTTTTAACAAGCGGTAGCTCGCTATCGCCCTCCGGGCAGGTAGCAGTATATGTCACAGTATATGTAGCAGTATATGTCACAGTTATATGTATAGGTATATTGTATATATGTATATGTGTATTGGTACTTACGTATTATCAGGACTGCCAAACTATTATCGGGACTACCAAACTGTTTATTATGTATTTTTGCTCTCGTCATTTTCGTTTTCGAAGTACTTACATTCACTTGTGATAGACATTAAATAGCTCGTGCTCGGCCGCGGAGTGACCTAGGACCGGGAAACTTGACAGAGTACATCGGCAGCTCATGGGCTATCAGTTGGTGGTGGTTGCAGAATTTTCCGATGTGCCGTTTAGTCTGTGCACGGTTCCGAAGAAAGCGGACAGACACACAGACACATTTTAGCTCAACAGTATATAGGATATTATTGTTTGAAATATGGGCTCCTTTCCCTTTTCATATATAATATATGTTTAAATTCACTATCCCAAGAGACTTAATTAACTGCAATATGCAGTTCCTTTCACGCTTCCTGATTTTCTTTTTTTTTAATCAAGAAAAAGGTCAACACCGCATTCAATTTTTCCGCATAGAAACTGTTAATTAACGAGAGTTGCGAAGACGCGTTGCCATTAATTTCGTACATTCTCTCGAATAAAAAGTGTTCCTTCAGTAAATAAATTAAAATAACAAGGGCACCAAAGTGCAATTTCATTCGTAGTCCATGAATAGTTGAATACTGAACGAAAGTGGACAACTACTCCATGTAATTATTACGGATATATATATATATATATATATATATATATATCAGTCCCGTAGCCAGAACTTCTCAAGGGGGGATCGAAATTGTGAAGAAATGTGGACCTTTTGGTGCAACGACCAAGTCACTGCGGAGGGAATTCACATTAGTTAAGTTTAGAGTAGTTTGTGAAGTTTAAAAAAATGCAAGTGTTTATTTACTCGTATATTATAATATCACATCATAAGTTATAACTATGGTTACAAAAGTGGACCTTTCCTGTCAAGGGAGGGAGTCGTTTGCTCCCCCCCCCGACCGTCCCCCTCGCTACGGGCCTGTGTATATATATATATATATATATACCCCCGCAAGGGGGTTCTAAGCTCGTGCTCTTGAGTGCTCTTTGTGCTCGTTTGTACGTGCTTGTTCCTGGAGGTTTCATGTGCGCCCTCCCGGCCCTAGCACCCAAGGATGATGGGGCTCGACCCTGCAGTCCGTGTCATCCTTGGTCTTTTTCCACTTCGACTGTCCCCTCTACCCTTTCTTTTTCCTCTGTCTTTCCTCTCACTTTTTCTTTGTTTTTCCGCTGAGATATGCCCTTTTAAATAGAGGCGAATCGGTTCTTCCTGAACTAAAAAAAAAAAAAAAATATATATATATATATATATATATACATATACACATATATGTGTGTGTGTGGGTGTGGGTGTGGGTGTGGGTGTGGGTGTTCACTGGTCAGTTGTTTTTGTTTAGCCGATCAGCCCACCCTGATCGAGCAAGCCGGCGGCACGCAGGTAACCGATCGCCCTCTCCGGAGTGGACCAGAGGTTCAGCGCACTAGTGATGTTGTGTTGTATTCGTTGTTGTGCTAAAGCGGTACAGTCTGTCATAATGTGTTCAATTGTTTGTGGTGTGTCCTGGCACAGGTGGCAGGTGTCGTTTGTGAAGTTGTCTAGTCTGTGTTTATATGTCTGTAAGTTGGGGTGATGTCCACATCGGAATCGTACTAAATTAACTCGATCCGATCTGCTCAGGCTGATCTCTGACCTGTTAATGGGTTGCAGCTTCGCACCTAGGACCGCATTCGGACCGAGTCGTGTCAGTGCTTTGTGGGTTAGGTGTGTGTGTGTGTATGTTTTCTGTACTGTGTGGTGTCTGTGGGGCGTGGTATGGAATGGAGTATTTGGTTATAATGTCTCTCTGGTGTTACCTTAATGGTGCGAGGCGTCGGTGCATCATTGTACATGTAGTGGCAAGGGTGTTGTGGGTTAGTTGTCGCTGCTGCCATGAATTGTGTTCCCCTCATGTCTAAATGTTCCCTAACTGTCAGTATTTTTGTTTCTGTGTGCAAGTGTTCTCTTGGTGTTGTTTGAGTGCATCCTGTAATGATACGAAGTGCGTTGTTTTGTATTGTCCGTAAGGTGTTTATGTGTGTGTTTGAGGTAATGGGTGCCCAGTATGGGCTAGCATAGTCCATAACTGAACGAATATATTGTTTGTATATGAGTGATGTTGTTTCCTGCTGGTGTCCAAAGTTTGTACCTGTAAGTTCCCTAAGTGTGTTAAGTCTTGACGTACATTTGTTTTTAATGTCCTGAATGTGGTTTGCAAAAGATTATGATGTGTTGTATGTGACCCCAAGTATTTTGGTCCTGTGAGTGTGTGGAATGTTTGCGTTGTTTCTTGTTTAGTGTAAGCTGTGGAGTTATCTGGTGTTCTTTTGTGTTGCTTGTAAGCAAGGTGATGGTTGATTTTGTGGGCGCTACTTTGAGTCTATTGTGTGTGAGCCAGTCTTGTATACTGTTCATGTATGTTTGTAGGTTATTTGTAGCGGTGTCGATGTTGTTGTGGGTGGATGTTAGAGTGATGTCATCCGCATATGATAATAAGGTAATCTTGTTATCTATGGGTGTTGGAATGTCATGCCTGTATAAGTTGAAGTGTTGGTGAGAGAACAGAGCCTTGAGGAACCCCGTTCGGAAAAAGCTTGTTTTTGGATGACTTGCCATTGAATGTGACATGTGAGTATCTTCCTGAAAGATAGTTACTCAGCCACCTTTTGGTGTTATTGTGCATGTTTGTGTTGAGTATTTTGTTTATGAGAGGGAAGCGTGGGATAGCATCAAATGCTTTACTAATGGTTATTGTTGTTAATAGTGTACGTTGAGCTGGTCGTCTGGAGTTGATGCCATCCATGATGTGCTGCGTGAGGTTAGTGAGTAATATCGTGGTTGAGTGGTGAGGTCTAAATCCATGTTGGTTATGTTTGAGGTTGTTACGTTGTCTTATGAAGTGGGCTATTTCTCTAGTGTAATTTGGGTTGTATTTCCTAATGTTGCCCTCGGGTATGTATTTGTTTGCATTATTGATGATCTGATTAAATGTCTTGAGTGTTGTATTGATGTTTATGATGGGTGTGCTCACTGTGCTGTTTAATGTGGTGATTTGTTCCTCAGTCTGTATTTTGAACTGTTCCCAATCAGCTTTCTTTCACTGGTCAGTCGCATAGAGTTGTTGTTGTGGTGACTTCAGATCAGCTTATATTTACGTAAAACTTCTCGCTGTCGTCACTTGCAATTACTCATACGTATGGATGAGCATAGAAGCTTGGAATATACGCATGCGCGTAACTGACTAAATAATCCAGTTCATTTTCCAGTATAAAAAAATCCTGCGTATATAATGACCATTCTTTTAAAGTAGATATTTCTTGACATTACTTCAAGGGATAAGTCGAATTTCATTCAATTAGAATCAATAGCAATTTTCAGATATAAACCGAATCTTAATGAAGTTACTCCCATTCATAACCTTAATATTTTTCAACAAAATAAACAACCAACTACTGTACTATACTGCTAACCAACTATCATTTACAATTTTTTTTAAGATTTCAGTTCAGTTCAGGACGGGAGACCGTACTCTGCGTCCAAATTATGTAGCGACTCGAGGTTCTGATCCCATATACAGCTGTGGGTCCCCTCCGCCATATGACTTTAGATGTTCCGAATCAGTTTCATTTTAATCTTGGGATCACGTTAAGAATAGCGAACCCATAGGGTGTTGGGTTCGCTATTCTTGACATGGATAATTTTGGGTTCCCTATTCTTGACATGGAAACTTTTGGGTTTGCTATTCTTAACATGGAGAATTTTGTAAAAACCTGTGAAGCTATTGGTCTCTTTTGTCATATTACCCTGACTGTAATTAGTACCGAGGGTAAATCATGGGATCACCTAAAGAGCAGGGCCCCCAGCCTTCTTTAATTAGCCTCATAAGGCTGGCGTGTGATGCCAGCAATAAAATTATTAAAAAAAAAAAAAAAAATTAGACTAACACGAACGTAGATGTAGCTCGTAGCGTAAACTAACCCACTTTTTGTTTAACTTTACCTACTTTTTTTTTCTTTTCTTATCCCCTCCTTACTTTGCATGTCTGTAACTCTCTTTTCTTGCATGTTTTTAGATTGCATGGTATGACAGTGAGTTAAGACTGTGTTTGCATGGTTTGTAAGCGTTCTTATTTTATTTCTTTTCATCTTTCACCCCTCTCCTATTCTCTCCGACTATTTTTCTGACTTGTCGGCAGTGGCCAGCGGATGATGATGGTGAGTCTTTTTTCTCTTTTTCTGAATGAATGTTAACCCACGAGTGATAGGTGTTGCTCCTTACTTAACCCCTTATTCTCTTCTCTTCTCTTAACCCCCTACTCTTTCCTTTCTCTCGGGCTAACCTTAGAGTGGATCTTAGGGTCTTTGGTAGCCTTAGCTTCTGTAGATCTGTAGATCAAGACTTAACCTAACCAATCGTTAGGTCAACTGTACGCCCTTGACGATTGGTTAGGTTAAGTCGTGATATTTTCGTTAGTTAGCCTTATAAAGCTAACTAACGAAGGCTGGGGGCCCTGATCTTCAGGTGATCCAAATCATGCAATCACCATCGCTATTCTTAACTTGTTGAATTTTGGGTTCGCTATTCTTAACATGAGGTAAATGGGTTCGCTATTCTTAACGTGATCCTAATCTTGTTTACGTATAGTTTAGATTTGGTTTACTAATCTGTTACGAATATTTTTTTATTGATCCTTTTTTTTTTGGTAGCACGAGATGGTGACAGCCTCTTAAATTTAGTTTCTCACATTTCAAAATACAACCCAAAAGCAGCTTGTATTTTTTAATTCAATGTATTAACTAGTAAACGTTTGGCCAAGTTAATAATGTACTACGCTAAAGAGGCCGTTATCATAAACCTTGTTACATTATCATAATTTGTACCGTAAGCTTTGTACAGTACAATAAGTGATAGTCTCAGTGGAGTTTCAGAATGCTATTTGGCAGTGTGTACACAATAATGGAACAGTAACACTGTATGCAACATCAAATTAAATACGAGTTATGTTTTAAAAATATGGTGCCTATTTTTGTTGGATTCTTTACTACATTCCATATCAAACGGCAGTTTGTTGCCGTTTTTCAACGCTGAATCATGTCCCGAATAAAACCGATTGCAACCATTTACATAAGTTATTAATCGGCAACAATCGGTATTTGAAAATTTTTGTTCTTGTCGCTGAATACCAATTAATACATTCGATACATTTTCAAACCTTGATTTTTGGCGATTGATGTGATAAAATGGCAAACGGCCGTGTGATATTTTTTTATGCAAGGAGGGGTCAAGAGCGAACGGCCGCAAAAACTCCCCCATCCCCTATAGGAGAAGAATAGAGGGCTCAAGTTTATGTAGAAAATAAAAAATATCCCCCTAATATCATAAATTCTTAAAAAGAAAAAACTATGATAGGCCTAAGTTATTTTTATAATTCTACCAAACTTTTCATAGCCTAAACTCGGTATAAATATAAAATTTCAAAGGTATGTTTTTGCATAAATTTAAAGTAGGCCAATTACATAACTACAATCTAGGTCAGTGGTGGGCACCGTTAACCAAAAAGTTAACTTCGTTAACCGCTAATCCGTTAACCAAAAAATTAACTTCGTTAACCGTTAATCCGTTAATTCGTTAAACATGTAACGGAAGTTACCGATAAACCGTTAACGTTAACTTTTATTATAAAAAAAATGAAAAACACAATATATATATAATTTAATTTTCCCTCTTCTTCTCGTTCTCCATTTTGTCCATGAGATGCATGTTGCCCTTCATGAAAATTAGCATATCAAAGTTTTCATCAGACAGGGATGATCTCTTGGCCCTCAGGATGTCCTTGCCCATAGAGAACAAACGCTCCACTGCAGCACTGGAGGGGATGGCTGTGTTGAACTTGATGAACAAGTCCACCAACACTTGCTCGCCCAAGAAGGCAGCATCTGTCAGCAAGTCCTTGGAGTTGGTCTCCAGCCAGGTCTTGACCAAGTTCTGGGCCTTGCCCTTGAGTGACCTGTGGCTTCTGCTGCTCTCTTTTTCTGGATGACAGCACTGAAGAAGTCATCCTCCTCCTCCTCCTCGTTGTTGCTGCCTCCACTGTTGCTGTTCGTTGGACTGCTGCTTCATGGCCTCCTCGACTGTACCCTGCATGCTTTTCCTCACCCTGGCGACCTTGGTGTTGTCATACTTGTCCAACCAGATGAGGCGAAACCTGGGATGGAAGGCAGCAGCCAGCTGGCATTCGTCATCCTCCAGGAGGGGCCCAAACCTTTTGTCGATGCCTGCGCACCTGCTCAGCACTGAAAATAATAGAAACTTTTAAACGTTTATTTATGAATTTTTTGGGTTAACGGACTTGAGTTAACGGAAGTTAAATGTAACGGAAGTTAATTAGTCCGATAATGATTTTCAAAGTTAACTTAAAAGTTAAATCGTTAACGAAAAAGTTAACTTCGTTAATTAACGATTAACGGATTAACGGTTTGTGCCCAGCTTTGATCTAGGTTACTACTATGGTACCAACCTTAACAGTTCTAATTTTATATAATTTACCCTAATTCAATCATTTAAGAAACATGATTGATAAGGTGATACCAAATTATGTATTTAAAGAAAACTATTCTCAAATTGTAAGATATCGGGGAGATTAGGATAACGTTCCGGGAGCCGGGAGAACACACACGATTCCGGAGTGGCAAGCTTAGCTGGAGCCCATGGGCTTCGAGGTTCAGAGGGGGTCCCCAGCACCACTCGCCAGTTACCAAAGAGTAGAAATTATCCTCATTAATGTTCACTATTATTTATTATTATATTATTATTTTATTGAATTTTTTGGAAAAGCCCAGAAATAAATTAAGTGGTGAAAATTGGCAAGTTTTAACCTAAAACTGGCGATTTTTCTGAGAGGACGTCTAGCAACCCTGACTACAAAACATTCCTATTCGACACGATTAAGGTAAGTAAGAATGTTCTACGTCTGTGATCATAATAAAAAACATCCATTCCTCTTTTTCGCTATCAATAACATTTTTGAGGTGGGGGGTGTCTTGGAATCTTTTTCCTTAATGAAAGACAGAAAAGTGAACATTTGATTAGTAGTGTTTGAGTTGTTCGATTAATTGTGTGATTTGAAAATAGGAATTTGATATACTGTATTATATCACTGAGTTTTAGTTAGAGGCGTACTTAACATTTTGCTGCTCCAATGCAAGGATTAATTGAATAATTTAATATCGTTAGTTTACTATTAAAAGCTGCTATTCTGTTTTATTTTAAAACTTATTCGTGAATCCATTTAATTTGTTAGTTCTTATAAGCTATTTATTTTCTATTTTTGTCTTCTTTGCCCTTTTTATGTTGAAATACGACTGTTGGGATCGTAAAATTGGGATTAAATAATGAATATAGAATGACAGTTCATAATGTATAAATGTCAGTTAGGTTTAAATGCTAGATTGTAAAAGGTAGAAAATAGGCATATTCTGAATTTGGACAAGAGTACGCGATATGAGTCACGAAGCAAAAACAACAGGTTTAGTTTGGTTCATACTTGTATTTACGTTCAACCAATCAGGCATAGGTTTGGTATCATGTGATACCCTCCTCTAGTCTTGCTCAATCATGTTCTTGAAGATAGGTTAGTTTTTAGATAGTATCAAAATTGTGATATATAAGTGAATAATTTAATATAAGAAAATAGGCCAATAAAGTTAGTTAACTAGTACAGAATAATTAGGAAATTTTAAAAATGATCGAAATTATGTATTAATTCCTGTCTTGAAGTTTTAGGTTCATAGATAATGAAAAGACAGATCAAATGCCAAGTGAGATTGTAACTGCAAAATCTGAACGAAGAAAAAGGCAACGCAGTACGAAAAACGGACACAGACAGGGTTGCCAGACCGTGCTAAATTTGGCAAATATTGCCAAAAAAAGTATTTTTTTTTAAATTTGCTATTTTTTTATTGGCAAAAATTTTTTGACAAAAAAAATGCCATTTTTTAAATATCCTTTGCCAAAAATGCCAAAAACAGCTAACGGCCCAACATTAGCAAAAATACCAACGCTTAATGACTTAGGGTGTGAACATAGCAAATCCAGGTTACATGTATACAGGTTACCTCCTCCAATCAGCGTGAAAATTCAAATACGATCTCAATCAGCGTATTAAATTCTTCACGCTGATTGGAGGTCGTATTTGAATTCTTCACGCTGATTGGAGGAGGTATACATGTTCACAACTTCACACCCTTCAAATCCTTTCATCCAGATATTTATCTGTCACAGACACAATATGTAAGATTTTCTTATTTAAATTTAAGTGATTTTAATCTGCTCAATCTTGACCTTGATGAAATTGAAAACCAGTACATGAGTGCTCGCTTAATAGACTGGTCTAATTCAGGTGTTGATTTAAAAGATAAAACGAAATTTTGGTTTCATTTATATCAGTCTAAAAATGCAATTGGCTGTTATCCATATCGATCATTAGCACAGTTTGTTGAAAGAGTATTTAGCCAAGTCTCCATTGTCAAAAATAAGCTGAGAAATAGAATGGGTGGTAGGCTGTTGAACTCTATCTTGATGATCAGGTCTCATTGTATGTTAACAAATTCATGCTGCAAAGATTTTAATGTAAGTGATGAAATGTTGCTTAAATTTAATAGTGATGCTATGTATAAATCAACTCAAAAAACTTCTAATGATTTGCTTGAAGATGAAGCTGAGGCTGAGCTATTATTGTCTGATGTAGTATTTTGAATAAGCACATTGAAATGGGAAGGTGTTTTTTATTTCTTTTTTGTCGAATTTAATATAAGAGGTTTCAAATGGTAACATATCCTTCCAAAATGATAATGCCAAAAAAAATGCTATTTTTGAAAAATCCTTTGCCAAAAACTGGCTGAAAGTTTGCTATAAACTCTCTCAACCATCTGGCCACCCTGGACCTAACCACTAGTTACGATGTACATGTACACTATATCTTTCTTCCTTCTACTACTTCTTTCACCACCTTTCTCTACAAAAAAAAAAAAAAATGGTGTCAATAATCCAGCAGGGTTGAAAGCACCTTAAACAGAAAAAACAAACAAACTTATTCCTACGAACAATGCATTTTGTATTATTCACCATCCCTTTCTTCTACTACTTCTTTCACCACCTTTCTCTACAAAAAAAAAAATGGTGTCAATAATCCAGCAGGGTTGAAAGCACCTTAAACAGAAAAAAACAAAAAAAACAAAACTAGTTTACGATGATATAACACTTTTTTCTACTACTTCTTTCATCACCTTTCTCTACAAAAAAAAAAAAATGGTGTCAATAATCCAGCAGGGTTGAAAGCACCTTAAACAGAAAAAAACAAACAAACACAGAGAGTCGGACAGCTGAGTTAAGAAGAGTCAGAGTTGTTGGAAGCAGTTTGTTCATTAAGATCGTTTTGCTCTCCGTTGTTAATGTTTTTTTAATTTCTCTATTCAAGCCTGTGAGAAGTAGGGCCTATATAAAGATGAGTTAATAACTTAATAACAGTAAATCAACTTCATTTTTGACTGGGGCCGGCAACGTGGAATCTCCTATCCGCGGCCCTAGGCTTTTATTTATGTCACACGCGAGGCTACATCGTTTTTGAATGCCTACTTGATTTTCGGTCAAGGCTTAACCTTGTACTGTATGTTGAATTATATAACGTAAGTGTAAAGTTAAAGTAATCTGTGAACATAAGATTAAAGTATAAAAATATTAGTGTTTCATAATAAAACACTATATTAATGATGGTAAAAGTTAAAATCGTGAAGTCATTATTACGAGAAAAATATTAATTTACTAAGTTGTGGTTCAGTAGTGCAAAAAAACAAAGTTAAACTAATAGTAAAAAATCATTGGTTACGTTACCATCCTGAATGTGGGTCACACACCAACCCACGGACGAGTTAATGGACGTCTATCGAACCCGAACCCTTTACTGATGGCATGCTGGTGGGATAGAATGGTAACAACTACAGTCTTCATTGAAACATCCGGGTTTTTTTTTCGGTTTGGCGGACCGCTACAGATTTTTATGAAAATTAACAAATCAATTATTTAAAAATTTTATTCTCGGGAAATATAAGTTAGGTTAGGTTAGATTTAGTTAAGTTACGTTAGGAATTAGACATTTCGTTAGGATAAAATTTGTAAATACTGTAATTGAGTTGCAAATTTTTGTAAAAATCTGTAGCAGTCCACCAAATCGAAAAGATCCACATACGGAAACCCGAACCCTTTATTGGTGGCATGCTAGTGGTATAGAATGGTAACCAGGACAGCCTTCGTTGGACCAAACTACAGCTAAGTACAGTTAAAATAGAGGCTTCAGTAAATAATGATAAATTTAGTGTACACTTTTATTATTATTATTATTATTATTATTGATCGAATTTTCAATGTAGGTCAAATTGCAAATATGAGTAAATTTTCGTTTCCAAGTATCTTATCGTATGTATCATAAATTTTCTTCATATATTAAGTGTTAGACGATACAGTAGTGTGTAAGGTTGTGATTTTCTTAGTTTTACGTGCTGGTTGTGAATTATGCAAATAGTATTAAATAGGTATAGTTGAACTTGTTAGATTTACGGCTGTAAAAATGTACAGTTGATCGTTGAAATTTAAATAGGTTGTGTAATAGTTTTTTAATAGGCCCCAGTTGTTTATGGTTTAATTGTTGTTCGTTAAAGTTAGTCTTGTTACGGTTCGATAAAGACAATTCAGGTAAGCGGTTTGTTTCTGTGGACTTTAGGGCAGAATTGCCCGAATACGAGAATCGAGTCTTTACTCTGTAAGGAGGCTTACAGGGTTTCGCTGCAAAGAATACCCAGCTGATTTGGTTTGTTTCGAAGGGCTATATATTATTAGTTTGTCGAACATTCCTGTAAGAGATTGTCAGTTATTTGTGAACCTCCGATTAGCGTCACTTCCTGTTGGACCACAACGTATCCAAATTAGCAAAAACATTTGATGTACGACCGTATACAGCCAGTTATTAACACCGGGTAGGTTACTGTAAAAGGTTTTACGTGAGGCGCACGAAATTGCTGTAAAAGGTCTCACTACAGCTAGTAACAGTTAACGAACAGTGTACACTAAAACGTTTCATGCAAGTCGCACCAAATTGCTGTAAAAGGTCTCACTTCAGTCAGTAACAATTATTGAACACCTTGTACGGTACGATTTTCACGTTTGTTTGTTTGCTTGTGTACTGAAGGCTACGAAGCAAAGCAGACACCAGCAACGTGTGGCTGTAAACAGGGGGGTACCAAAGGGGGTAGACAGAGGCGGTCGCTCCCCCCTTGGACCTTGTACCAGTGTCTATTGATGTGCTTATCTCTATAACTATGTAGTAAAGTTTGTACATGCAGTTACAGAGATAAGCAGATTTTGTTTTAGTTTGTATATTTTATAGTAAGAATACATTTTAAATTATTACGAATTTATTGTATATGCATTAATATAAAATATTAATACTAAACCTGTCATCCCAGGCCGGTGTTGCCAGGTAAAAAAATTGAAAACCCGCCAAATCATGCTTAA
Organism: Bathynomus jamesi; assembly: GCA_023014485.1. Lineage (NCBI taxonomy): Eukaryota > Metazoa > Arthropoda > Malacostraca > Isopoda > Cirolanidae > Bathynomus > Bathynomus jamesi. Next base: position 1,238,633 of record JAJOZX010000329.1, on the reverse strand, counting down.
AAACCAGCCCAAAAATAGCAAACCAAGTTTTCATAGTATACAGGGTGTTTCTTAACATGTAGAACGCACTCAGGATGGATTCAGGACCTGAAAACAATGAAAAAAAGTTTATATAAACATATGCCCGAAATCGCTTTGTTTCCGAGTTACAGCCCGTTTTGTGTTCCAGCAATTCTTTCCGCAAACCGTTTACAAACACTGCTTGCCGACAATGTGAGTGTGTACGAGACTTATTTCATGTATGGCCTTGCCGATTGTAATGTTTTGTACAATTTTATGACATGTTTCAATATCGTTGAGTGTAGAGCCATCAGTCAGTCAGAGGTGCATCCAGGCCGGATTAAGGATTTCGTAGGCCAAGGCTGGACTGCGTGGACTTAACAAATCTTTCCAATATATCGGTATTAGAAAAAGTACTCGACAAATATAGATGCTTTATTAAATGAGATTACATATTTTTCATTTGTGATTGAGTATAATATAGATAATTTTAAGAGATTGAATACAATAGGCCTACATAAAAAATATATTTCACCAAGTAATATATATATATATATATATAATATATATATATATATATACAGGGTGGGGCACGGGAACCAAGTGTTTTTTGGAATAATCAGGAAAATGATATTTATTTTTGTAAAGAAAATATATTGGTAGAACAACATTCGTAAGAACATAGCATTTCATGTCATAATAATCATGTACCGAAAATTATATCTGGCATATGATGTCCTTGGCCGTCGACGCATTGTTGAAGGCGTTTACGAAAATTGGCCTCCACTCTTCCCAGCAGGTCTCTGTTGATTTGGATGATTTGTTGACGGATCGCTTCCTTCAATGCATCTAATGTACGGGGCTTGTCCTCGTAGACACGTGACTTGAGGTACCCCCATAGAAAGAAGTCACATGTGGACAAGTCAGGGGACCGAGGGGGCCATGCAATGTCACCAAATCTCGAAATGAGATGGTTGGGAAACAGGGGGCGAAGAACAGCCATTGACGCTCTGGCGGTGTGTGGCGTGGCCCCATCTTGCTGAAACCACAAATGTCGACGAGCAATACGCCTTCTTCGTAACTCAGGGATGAAAAAGGTGTTCACCATCTCAATGTAACGCCCAGATGTTATGGTAACGGTAACCCCATTTTGTTCGAAGAAATAGGGACCGATGACGCCAAACTTTCCCACCGCGCACCAAACTGTAACCTTAGGGCTATGCAGCGGTTTTTGCATGGAGTTGTCGCGGATTTTCAGCAGCCCAATACCGACAGTTTTGATTGTTGACGGCCCCATTAAGGTGGAAATGGGCTTCATCACTCATTACCACCATCATGTTTTCATTCTGCTCATAAAGTGCAAGCATTTCCTGTGCAAAATTCAGTCGTTGGGGGCAATCGTTTACATTCAATTCCTGCACCATCGCTAACTTGTATGGGTGAAAATGTAATTCTTCATGCAAAATCCGTCTAACTACGATTGCTGATTCCGAGTGCAGCTGAATGTCTCCGAGCAGAGCGGCCTGGGCTTTGCAACATCGCTTGTCTGACCCTTTCAACGTTCTCTGGAGTACGCACAGTGCGTTGCGGCCCCTTCGGTTTTGTTTTCATTATTGAGCCTCCTGTTCGAAGATTGTTAACCCAACGTAAGATTGTGTCACGAGCGGGAACAGAGTCATTTCGATGAATGTTGAATCTGCGGCGAAACGCACGCTGAACTGCTGTCACTGACTCGCCACTCCTAACAAATGATCATACGCGAACATGCGGTGTTCTAACGTCCACTGCTCCATGATGGCACCTGAAAGATAAAGGTGAGTGTTAGTTAAAGTTAAATGCTATGAACCCAGGAATGGAATGCTACCTACCGCACGCCCCTCCCATTCCTAATGGCCGATTACTAGCTATTCAAAAAACACTTGATTCCCGTGCCCCACCCTATATATAAATTGCACCCAGTAAAGTAAATTGTAAAGCAAACAAACGTAAAGTAAATTGCACACAGTAAACCGAGCAAAAAACTGGATATTGAAAACGTCTAACGGTTTAACCTAAGTGACCTTATTTTCTGGCTTTCTTTTGGGAGAACATCTTAATAAGCTCTGAAAAATCCAAACTGCGAGCCAAATCACTCAATCGAGATGAGTGCTACTGCAGATAAGCAAGATTGTCCCAGGATTGATCGATAACAATTCTTGACTCTGTAGAGCCGAAAATGATCTCTCTCCTTCGGAATTAGTACCCAACAAGCATAAATAAATACGTAGAGCTATGTAGAGGTTTGGGAAAGTCGCGGTCATCATGTGCTGCAAAAGAAATTGTAGCACCTCCTCTGCCGATTTGAGGGACACCTCAGAAATACTGTATTTGGAGAAATGCAATGACTTCATCACCGAGATCTAGCTCTACATCACTCCCTAGGTCTACTCTACAGTCTACACAAATAAAGTGGAAAACAACTAAAACACCTCTACTTCAAGGTCAGATGACAACTGCCAGAAAATCTGCTAGTGTTGTTGAAATTTTTTTTTTTCGGAGGCCACACTTTTTCGTTGGGTAGGCCAAGGCTTTCAGCATTTAAGCCTTCGGGTTAACCCGACACTGGGTGCATCGCGGTGTTTCACTGTTCGTATTCGTAACTTCTTACCGCGAATAAGTGCAGTCCAGTGAAAAAAAAACTTAAAAGTTTTTGTGCTATTCAGTGATAGTGTGCATTTGAAGTGAGAATGGAGGCTTATTCAAACAGAGAAATGGCAGACATGCATCTCATATGGACTTGCCGAATGTAATGCGGCCGCAGCAAGACGTCTGTATGCGGAAAGGTTCCCGAATCGCCGTCTGCCAGATAAGACCTTTCAGAGAATAGACGAGCGTCTTGGTGATACAGGATCATTCAACAAGCGAGTTTCAGATGGTGGTGGACCAATCAGCGCCAGAACTGTTCAGTTGGAGAAGTGGGTCTTGAATTGCGTGGAGGAACATCCTGGTGTCAGCACTCGAAGGATAGCAGCAGTAGAGGGTGTAAGATACAGAACTATGTGGAGAATTTTACGAGAACAACAGCTTTACCCATATCACATTCAGAGAGTACAAGGCCTTACTGAAGCTGATTTCCCACCACGAGAGGCTTTTTGTACTTGGTTCCTTCAACAGTGTGCTCGCGATCCTCTTTTTCTATCCTCTGTGTGGTTTTCTGATGAGGCTGCCTTCACAAGAAATGGCGTGATCAATTTTCACAACACTCATCACTGGGCCAAAGAGAATCCGAATGCCATCATTCAGTCAAGGCACCAACAATAATTTAGTATCAATGTATGGGCAGGACTTATTGCCGACAACTTAATCGGTCCTTTTGTTTTGCCTGGAAGATTAACAGGAGAATCCTATTCCAATTTTTTAAGGAATGATTTAAGCGATTATTAGATGAAGTTCCTCTTGGTGTCTGACGTCGTATGTGGTTTATGCATGTCGGCGTTCCGCCTCATTTTAGTCGAGTAGCCAGAGACTATTTGGATGACCAATTTCCCTGATAAATGGATAGGCCGTGGAGGACCCACTGCGTGGCCTGCTCGCTCCCCGGACCTGAATCCACTCGATTTTTATCTGTGAGGGTCATCTGAAATCCATCGTTTACGTGACACCCATTGATAACGTCGAAATGCTTTGCCAACGTGTAGAACAAGGATGCCAGAAAATCCGAGCAAAACCTGGAATGTTTGAACGCGTCAGGCAGTCTATGACGAAGCGTGTTCAGGCGTGTATTCAAGCGCAAGGCGGTCATTTTGAGCACTTTCTTTAAAGGTAAGGCGGATACTTGGTGGAACACATAACGGGCTGTAACTTCGAAACAAAGCGATTTCGGGCATATGTTTTTATAAACTTTTTTTATTGTTTTCAGGTCCTGAATCCATCCTGAAAGTGCGCCCCACATGTTATGAAACACCCTGACTCAGTATTTTTCGCATGAAAAATGTGTGGTAAATCAATGTGTGGTAAATCTATTCATTTATCTAATTTATCATAGTTTACACTTTCTGTAAATAAGGCTTTGTTAATACATGAATATTGGCTCTAGTAAATGTTTATGTATATACATACTCGTATGGCATATACTCTTTTGGTTTAGTTACTCACACGCACCCAACTCCTTGACCAAATCCTGGGTACGCCCGTGGTTGTAAATTATTAAAAAACTACAGATCAATGTAGGTGAAATATGCCTATTGAAAACTTGAAAATACTTGTACACGAGCGAAAATTGGGAAATCCCAGTAGCTCAGTGTATATGTTGCAGTGAAACCAGTTTTTACCAGTCAAAACTAGAAGCCATGAAGGTCACTCGCTAAAACTAGTATTACCTAGTCAAAACTAGTTCCATCTATGGCTGTCGGGAGAACCCGAAATATGCGGCTCACATGTTACTGAACCTACTTTTAACTACACATTTCAGTTAAAACTTGTTTCAACAAGAGCTCTGTTAGGAAAATCTAGTACTGCCTGGAATTTAACAACTCGGTTAGGACAACTGTCCGCCCTTCACGATTGGTTAGGTTAAGTCGTGATATTTTCGTTAGTTTTAACGAAAAGATCACGACGTAACCTAACCAATCGTCAAGGGCATTCAATTAACCGAATCGGACATTCAATTAACCTAACCGGGCATTCATTTCAGTAAGTTGTTTACGGATGAACGTATGAAAACAATGTCTGATGAATCGCACCCCCATAAGTAACATAGATTTTTAAATTGCTTTAATTGCGAGTATCCAAAATTAATACGTTTTTAGATATTTTAAATACTTCAGCAAATTAATTGGTATTACTAGAGTAGCCTAAACTAGTTTTGATTGAGATGAGTTGTTAAATTCCAGGCAGAACTAGATTTTCCTAACAGAGCTCTTGTTGAAACTACTTTTGATTGAAATGTGTAGTTAAAAGTAGTAACATGTGAGCCGTATATTTCGGGTTCTCCCCGACAGCCTTAGGTGGAACTAGTTTTGACTAGGTAATAGTAGTTTTAGTGAACGCCCTTCGTGGCTTCTAGTTTTGACTGGTAAAAACTGCTTTTGACGGATTTTGAGTTTTTACTGCGACAGTGGCCACAGTTTTCAGTGTTTAGACTCATAAGGAAGAATGACACGTTTCTTTGTTTACATTCCAAATGTTTAAAGATATTTTTTGTGTAGCATTTATTGAACTTTTTTAAAAATTATTATATCTGAGACACATTCTGTTTGCAGTGTTCGTTTTCTACGAATGGAAAGCGGTGACATTCTTATTCAGATCGCCTGATAGTTACGTGAAACAAAAATAAATAATCTATCTCTATAATTTGAAAATTTTCTTGCACACACACACACACACACACATACACACGTAGAATTGACAAGTAAATATATAATATATATATATATATATATATATATATATATATATATATATATTATATTACTTGTCAATTATATATATATATATATATAATATATTTTTTTTTTAACTGCAAACAACACACAGTATAATTAATGTAAAGAACGACGCTTGCGTAGAAGAGCGTTCCGCATAAGAGAGGAGGGAGAACGAACAAATGAAAAATGAGGTACCGGGTTCGATTCCCGAGTGGTACCTCATTTTTTATTTGTTCGTTCTCCCTCCTCATCTTGTGCGGAACGCTCTTCTACACAAGCGTCGTTCTTTACACATATATATATATATATATATATACACACGCATACATACATAATATACACACACACACACACACGTGTGTGTGTGTGTGTGTGTGTGTGTACTCGTGTTTGCCAGACTCCAGTCGACTGCGATTTGAATGCAAGGGTCGAGCTTTGCAAGTCGTAGAAAATGAAAACTCCCAAACTCGTTCGAACTTTATGCGAGTGATCACTGTCGGACCCCTTCTCCACCTTCCCCTTCAGAAACGGAGTTTTGTCAGTACGTAGTCGTATTGTGACTTCACACATTTACAAACACGCGCACCTTCAAATCTCACCACTTGCATAAAGTGTCTCGAATGCAAACGCTCGTCAGGGAATGTTGAATACACGAAAGGACTTGGAATAATTTTTCTTTTTCCTTGTGGATTTGCATAATTCATTCATTTCACGTGTTTAAGTGTGAAATTTATCCCATATATATATATATAATATATATATATATATATATATATATATATATATATATAGGGTGGGCGGAAAGTAGCTCCCTATTTTGGATTGGTAAAAAAATACGTATATTATCCATTTATTTCAGAAGAAATAATATGAAAAGGTAGGCATACATGGTAGGTTTTCTCTAAAATTCAATGTGGGCTCCAAATCTTTCCACCAGCTTCTGGAGCCGCCCAGGAATGGTGTCCACTGATTTTAGCAGGAACTCCGGCGGGATGGAGGACATGACTTCCCGAATTCGGTCCTCCAGTTCTTCCAATGTCCTCGGTTTGGTGCGGTAGACTTCTTCCTTTACCCACCCCCAAAGAAAGAAGTCGCACGGTGTCAAGTCGGGCTCCTGGCTGGCCACTGATGTGGACCACGACGACCCATCCAACGCCCAGGGAAGTGGGCATCCAGCCACTCACGGACAACAAGAGCGAAGTGCGGAGGGGCGCCATCTTGCATATAATATCAGATCGTCGATGTTCTCCCATGTGCTGACAACCGGCCAGACCTCGTTTCGCAACGTAGCAAGGTACCGCTCAGCATTCATGGTGTTGCGCAGAAGGAACGGGCCCACAACCTGATCTGAGGTCATACCACACCACACCGTTACACTGAACCGATTCTCGTTTTTCAGCGGTAACCGTGCGACTTCTTTCTTTGGGGTGGGTAAAGGAAGAAGTCTACCGCACCAAACCGAGGACATTGGAAGAACTGGAGGACCGAATTCGGGAAGTCATGTCCTCCATCCCGCCGGAGTTCCTGCTAAAGTCAGTGGACGCCATTCCTGGGCGGCTCCAGAAGCTGGTGGAAAGAGTTGGAGCCCACATTGAATTTTAGAGAAAACCTACCATGTATGCCTACCTTTTCATATTATTGCTTCTGAAATAAATGGATAATATACGTATTTTTTTACCAATCCAAAATAGGGAGCTACTTTCCGCCCACAAAATTTACAAGTGGACGGAAGACAACAATATGAAGTTTAACACCGAGAAATTTCAGCTATTACGGTACGGAAAAGAGAAGACCTAAAGTCCATGGAATATTATACCCCAAATGGACAGGAAGTCCAGAGAAATTCCAGAGCAAAAGATTTAGGGGTTGTAATGACAGATGATGCGAAATTTGAAACACAAAATAAGATAGCAGTAAACAGAGCAAAGAGAATAACCGGTCTGATATTGAGAACTTTTAAACGAAGGGATAGGAATGTAATGATCCCCCTACTGAAAACCCTGATAATACCCAAACTGGAATACTGCTCGGTCCTACATCCCCATATAAAAAAGAAGACATTAGACAGCTGGAGGGGATTCAAAGAAGTTTCACAGCCAAGATCAATGGGTGCAAAGAACTAAATTACTGGGAAAGGTTACGAGAACTAAACCTATATTCACTGGAAAGGAGAAGAGAGAGATACACCATTATTTACACTTGGAAAATAATGGAGAAACTAGTCCCTAATCTTACTCTGAATCCCATAACTCCCCGAACAACGGTGGAAGGTAGAAACGGTAGACTGTGTCGTATTCCCAAATTGAAGGCGAGACAGGGAACATCCTTAACCCTGAAAGAAAATAGTTTTGTAGTGAGAGGACCAAAACTATTTAATCAGCTGCCCAAAGACCTAAGAAACACGAAGGGAGTTGCAGTGGAAATCTTCAAAAGAAGACTTGACGCCTGGCTCAGAACAATCCCCGATGAGCCGGGCGTACCTGGCTATGTGAGGTGGAGAGCGCAAGAATCCAACTCACTACTTCACCAGGCCAATTCGAGAGGAGGGGCGACACGCTTGACCTTCGCGAAATGAGAAATCATCACGTGGAACCTTTGTAAGGTTGTAAGGTGGTTCACAGGCATAGGGAAAATTTAGCATCTGAGATTTCACTTTTGGATCATTGTTGCTTTTGTTCCTACACTTAGTGTGAATAACTATGTGAAGTATGGTTGGTCTACGGTGTCGTTAAGAGGTCGCTCAATCATGCATGACGTGTCTCACTAATGACTGATTACTATAGTATGACTAAATTTGGCTTCTTCTTTTGTATGAATGTGTAGAAATGCCGCCGAAACAATAAAAAACACGGTCTAGCAGTGAGGTGTGGTTACTAGGGAAGGCGGAGGAGAAGTTAACTAGGGCAGGACTCCCTACCAAGCTTCAAGTCCTCCGGAAATTCATGTTCCACCATCTGGAGGAGAGGAAGACAGAATATAACAGTGCGGTGGTGACCATTGAGGCTTTGATCCCGTTTTGGACAAAAGCAAACGTTCCAATGACGGATACCAGATACACTGAGAAGAAGCTCCTGAAACTGTACGAGCAATACAAGGGGCTGAAGAAGAACCGCACAAAGAATTTCCCATCCTACAGAATGAAGGAGGACATATTTCGCGGAGACCTTGACGATGTGTTCGATCTTTCACGTCATGACGCCCTCGAGACCATGATGAATGAGGAGGACAAGAACTTCCTTGTCGCTCAGCTCGATAATCCCACTTCCTCCAGTTTTGGCCCGTTGACAAGAAAATGGCTGACCAACAAACGAGGAAGAGGATTCGGTGTGAGGCGGAGATGAACCGAGAGAAGGCCAAGCGCGAGGCGGATGCGAGATGGTCCCAGGGAGAACTGGAGGCTTCTAGTTCAAGCACATCTGAATCATCAGATTCAGATACTGTAGTTTTTAAGGAGTCAGCACGAAAATGTTCCATTCCTAAGCGATTGAAGTCTGTGATCACGCCTGACATTTCCTTAGCCTTGGATCGCCACAACATCAGTGACAGGAAAGGAATGGCAGTGGTCGCAGCAACTATTAAATAGCTGGGGCACAACTTGGACGAAGTGTCAATCTCACGCAGCACCATTCGTCGCGTGAGACAATGTACACGTGAAGCGGTGTGCCGCGAAGATCAGGCCACTTTCAAGACCCATGAGCCCCTTCTCTTGCACTGGGATAGTAAGCTGCTTACAGATATCTCCCATTGGTGGACCGTGTGGCTGTGCTTGTAACCGGTAACGGGGAAGAGAAACTCCTTGGAGTTCCAATGGTAGCTGCTGCAACTGGAGCATCTCAGGCTCAGGCGTGCCTGAAGCTTGTGGACGACTGGTCTTTGAGGGGCAATGTTCGAGGTCTTGTTTTTGATACAACTGCGTCCAACACGGGACTTCATGCTGGAGCTTGTACTCTCATTGAAAAGGAGTTGGGTATTGATCTGGTGTGGATCGCTTGCCGACACCACGTGGTAGAAGTCGTCCTTGCTGCGGCCTTCGGTGCTTGTTTCGGAACATCCAGTGGTCCTGAAATTGGCCTATTTAAGCGCTTCAAGCAGCACTGGGTTTTCATTGATCGCAGCAAGTTCGAGAGTGCACCCGACAGCCTGTTCATTGAAACAGCAGAGCAGAGGAAGGAAATGGTCTCCTACTACAAGGAGGCTGTCAAGAAGAAGAGCCAGCAGGACGACTATGATGAACTGATGCTTCTCTGCCTCCTTTTCTTGGGAGGGAAGCTTGACGGTCCTGTGAGAATTCGAAGCCCTGGACCCATGCACCATGCGCGATGGATGGCCAAGGCCATTTACACGCTCAAGGTGTTCCTATTCAGAGATCAATTCACCTTGCTTCAGACCGAAAAACGGAACATCGAGGAACTAAGCCTGTTTATCACGCTCCTTTACGGCCGCTACTGAAACGAGGCCAGTGTTGCATACATGGCTCCATTGAATGATCTCACTTTCTTGCGCCAGCTGAAAGCTCACCCAGGAAAGACGAACGACGCGGCATTTGCCGCGATGAAGCGCCATTTGTGGTTCATTTCTGAACACTTCATCCCCTTGGCACTCTTTGATCCTCGAGTTCACGCGTCCACGAAGGAGAGGATTGCTCACAACATCGTAGCTCTTCCCGAAAAAAGAAAAGGACTCAAGCGCGTAGACGGAAAACGTTCTCCTCGAGCAATCCCTTGGAATTCTATGCCACCAAACGTTCAGCAATCTTCTTCAACCTCGTCATGCAGCACGGAAGTGAACAGGCGCAATCATTCCTGTCCAAGACACCAAATGATTGGAACACAGATCCAGCTTACCAAGGAATGAAGGAACGTGTAGAGAAGATGGCAGTGGTTAACGATTGCGCAGAAAGAGGAGTTGCGCTCATTAAGGCTTTCAACAGCACAATCACGAAGGATGAAGCGCAAAAGCAGTACCTTCTCCGCGCAGTCGCTCAGCACCTCAAGGAATTCAAAGAGCCGACTAAAACTGGTCTCAAGAAGACCTAAAGATCTTCAACTGTGTGCATATTTGTTCCGCTGTTGTAATTTCATAATATATATATATATATATATATATATATATATATATATATATATATATATAGTCATAAATTGTCAAGTCATTATTATCTTTGTTCAATAAATGTTCCAGTCATAAATTGTCAAGTCATTATTCAAATTGTTTCATTTTGAGCGAGTGCATAAAAGGCCCTACAGCAAAGATAATTCGCACGTTTATTCTTGTGGGGGAATAGAATAAGGGCAGATGTGACCGAATTTAAAATTCCAAAAAACGCTGTTGTGGACCACCCTAATATATATATATATATATATATATATATATATATATTTATATATATATATATATATTATATATGGGAATGAACTCAGAATGGAACAAGGAACTCTTCTGGGATAATTAAATCCACTATAGTCCGAATAAGTAATGGTAAATGACAAATAGCATAGTTTTTCTTTTTCATGATGCAAGCCCGACGTGGGCAACGGGTCTCTCGCAAAGAGGTCCATAAATATAGCTTCCCTCACCAGCTATCTGCAAAGCAGACAGGATCCAGCTTTGGGACATGGATCTAGGGTTTAAAGCAGCCTAGCCCCACTACATTAGAACCTCAACATAAGTAAAAGACTCGTTGCATTCACGTCGGATTGAATAAATCAAAGAAAAAGGGGTAACTATTATATTTTTAGCCAAAACCAAAACTTAAACCTCAACTGGCAGAATTGAGCGTCCACTTTTCAAGGCACAAAACATGTCCGTTTCATGATGGGAATGAACTCAGAATGGTTCCCTGAGTTTTTTATGATACACACAGACCGTGCATGGAACAAGGAACTCTTCTGGGATAATTAAATCCACTATAGTCCACTATAGATCCAGCTTTGGGACATGGATCAAACCCTAGATCCATGTCCCAAAGCTGGATCCTGTCTGCTTTGCAGATAGCTGGTGAGGGAAGCTATATTTATGGGACCTCTTTGCGAGAGACCCGTTGCCCACGGCGTCGGCTTGCATCATGAAAAAGAAAAACTATGGTATTTGTCATTTACCATTACTTATTCGGACTATAGTGGATTTAATTATCCCAGAAGAGTTCCTTGTTCCATGCACGGTCTGTGTGTATCATATATATATATATATATATATATATCAGTGGCGATTTCTTAATGAATGCAACGCATGCAATGCATGTGTTAAATATGTTCTCTTTTCAGATCTAAGTAAGGATTATAATTGACAAAAATAATTTTCAGAAACTAAAAATAGTCTAAGGCTTCAATCACGCATGTACTGGCTATTGGGCGGTGTAAACAAAATTATGTCTTATTTCATTAGACAATTAAGAACATTTTTCTGTACACAGATCGAAATACTTGTAGCTAAAGCATTCACTAATTCAATCTGGGTACAGAAAAATGTTCTTAATTGTCTAGTGAAATAAGACATGATTTTGTTTACACCGCCTTGCCTTGGGCAATTTTTTAAGGAGACTTCTCACTATCCATAAGATATTATGGAAAACTGATGAGTGGGTAGTTGGGAGGTAACGAAAATGGTTCACTGAGTAGGTAGGTAGTTAATCTAACAATTATTAAATTCCTTTTATGTCAATAACTGGGTGGAAGAAACCAATTGGTTGCTCACCAGAGTTATTCTCCACACTAGTATTTATATACTGTGTGGGAGGAGCGTGCTCGGTAATGGAGATACATTACCGCTCAACCAACCGAGGAATAAACCAAGACAACGCTGGTGCAAGAAGCCCCGCGAAGAGGAGAACAAAGAGAGAACGAAAACGAAGAACGGGGCGAGAGGACGTACCAGCAAAGTACGCTCTCGACAATGAGACAACCGGAGAAGGGAGAGACTCCAATAACTAAAAGTAAGTGACTAATTGAGTTTTAGACCAGACAGTTAATAACATTAAATTAAGCTGGGTCAGACAAGTTAGGCCTACATTGTGGCCTAAGACCCAGCATCAACCCATAGCTTAACAAAGGTGAGGTAGATTGCCCTAACCTAATCTTGTGAGGAATCCTACTGTGGACCTCAATTTATCTGCCCGCTCTGGACCATTTCCGGAATCTCTAGGCTGACCCCTCTAGGCTAGACTTGATCTACTCTATAGTTAGACTGGAGATATAAGGGGTGGGTTAATTGTGGACCAATTCATACAGAGCATTTTTCGCAATATTTTTTTGAGCCTCATAGCTAAATTCAAAAGGCAATATGTTTTAAAATATGCTTAGAAAATTTACTTAATATTTTTACTAAAAATAATTAAAAAGCTTTGTTCTGATTTTTTTTAATTAATGAAAATAATACGGCATGCATTCAGTTTTATAGGTGCATTCACCAAAAAGTAACATCTGGCAATTCTGACAAGGCTTCTTTCCAGTACCACCGCCGCAAGCATCCACTTGTGTTCGGTGTTCCCTTTTGTGCTTTAATTATTTTGGATAATCAGTTAAATAAATTATAGCATTGTAGTGCCCATAATGACTGACGATGTGTTTAATCAATTGAAGACTAGAAGATTTTACTCACTCTCTTTTGATGAGAAAAAGCGCATATTGAATAATGGCAGACCGATTCCACATTTGAATTTAAGCAAAGAAAATAAAGGCTTCACTAGGAAATTTAATCCTAAGCTGTATGATGATGTTCCCTGGTTATGTGGAAATATTTCAAATAACAAATTGTACTGTTGGTCGTGTTTCCTATTTTCAAGAGATAACTCTGTGTGGAATTCTGTTAGTCGTGGATACGACGATTTAAACAATTTACATACTACAATTTCTCGCCATGAAAAATCTCTTGCTCACATAAATGCATTTGTTGATCTTAAAACATTTGGAAAGTCAGAAAGAATTGATTTAATACTCGACAAGCAGAAATCAGTTGCCATTTCCAGACATAACGAAGAAGTTAATAAGAATCGAGAAATTTTGAAACGTTTGATTAGGATAACATGTTTTTTAGGTATGCAAGAATTAGCATTTCGCGGTCACAATGAAGAAGAAAACGCTGACAATAGGGGTAACTATATTGAATTGGTATTTTGTATGGGAGAATTCGATGAAAAGCTTCAAAACCATTTAAAAACTGCGACTGTTTTTAAGGGAACATCATCTGCTATTCAGAATGACATAATTCAATCTATTAGTGCAGTTATGTTAGAACAAATAAAACGTGAGCTTATCGACTGCATGTATGTGGCGATTTTATTAGATGAAACATCTGATGTCAGCTGTTTTTCTCAACTCTCTACTGTTGTTCGTTATGTTAATAAACATGGAGAGATTTGTGAACGATTTATAAAATTCAATGACGTCAGCAATGATAGAAGTGCAGGAGCGATTTCTGATTTATCTATAAGGCAACTAGGTGAACTGGGCTGTTTGAAAAAATTAGTTGCTCAAACCTACGACGGTGCTGCTGTTATGGGGAGCGATCTTAATGGAGTACAAACAAAGATTAGAGAAACTGTACCAGAGGCTATTTTTCTTCACTGCTACGCCCATAAACTTAACCTTGTTTTATCCCAAGCTGTCGCTGAAATTTCCGAATGTAATAATTTTTTTTCAGTATTAGGAAGTTTGTCATCATTTTTCAGCAGTTCAACTAAGCGAACTTCAATGCTTGACAAAGTTGTTGGAAAGCGTTTCCCTAAACTGGCTCCAACGCGGTGGAACTATTCATCTCGTCTAGTTGAAAGAGTTAAGGAAAATAAAGAAGATATAATAGATCTTTTAAAAAGCATTCTTGAAAACCCAAAGAAATTTGATGAAAAAACAAAAAATAGTGCACGCGGATTGCTTGCTGGTATCGATACTTTCGATTTTAATTTTTTATTAGAAGTATTTTCTTCAATTTTTCCTTTTACTGAATATCTATTTAATGTGCTGCAAACAAAATCTATGGATATTGTGTATAGCTCAATCACCGTTGAAAGCACTATGAAAAAAATCAAACAAATAAGGGATACAAAATTTGCAGATATGTGGGACTTGATAACAGAAAGATGTGGTGAACCTGTATGTAAAAGGAAACAGAGTCTTTCTCCGCAAGAGAAGTATAGTCAACTATTTCATGAAATATTCGATAATATACTTCTTCAAATGAAAGAGCGTTTCAGTTCAATGGAAAAATTGGAATTCATTGAGCTTTTAGATTGCAAAAAATTTGAGTTCTATGATGTTACTTTCCCAGAGAGAGCTTTTGAATCTTTGAAAAGAAGCTACAATTCATTTTTTGAGTTTCCTCGTCTCCGTTCTGAATTGTGTGTTTTATATTCGCACAAATCTTTTGCCAAAAAGAATGTTGCTGAGCTCCTAAAATATCTACTGGAAAGCGAAATGCACAAAGGTCTTAAGGAAATATATAAATTGACGAATTTGATTCTAACTATACCAATATCGACAGCAAGTGTTGAGCGATCATTTTCTGCGCTTAAAAGAATTAAAAGTTATTTACGGAGTTCCCAAAGTGAAGAAAGGCTATCTAATCTTGCCTTAATTTCAATTGAAAAAAATTTCCTCAAGAAGCTTATGGAGAATCGAGAGTACTTTTACAATTTGGTCATCGAAGAATTTTGCAGGAAAACTAGGAGAGCAGAATTTCAATTCAAATAATGCTTCACAATTATTTAAGGTAAATTTTAAATTTGTATCTTTTTCTTTAGATCAATTCGGTAACTACTATATATAAATATGTCTAATTTTTTGTTCGCATATTTAAGCCTAACATTAAATGAACTTTCCTTCAAAGAGGTCCCCAAAAGTTTGTAAAACACCTTTAACTTGCTAAGTTCCATGTAAACAATATGCAAAGTTTGGGCAAGAGGGTTAGGCGGATGTTTTTCTTCATTCCATAACATTGCATGCCTGAACAAAAATGTCACGAGTCGCCACTGATATATATATATATATATATATATATATGTCATTATGAGTGACCGAGTGCTCGTGATGATTTCATCAATTTTCGATAAATAAGGGTTCATGGGTGGAGTTTCGATGTAAACAGTAGCTCCTTTACCTCTTTAGATGTTTTTTAAGAAACAGACACTTTCATGAATGAAAGCGTTTGTAAACTGTACAAATAATGTATATTTAGTTAAGGCTTATGTGTATGTACTTCAGTAGTTTGTAATGAGATTGATAAGGATTAGCTGACTTGAAATTGATATTTTGCAAAATTCTATCTTAATATATAGCTGTGGATGATTTATCTGACTTGTTTTCAAAGTTTTTACAATTTTCTCTTCATTCTGTTCACATGACCATATTTTCTATCTACCTATAGTATCTCTCTCTCTCTCTCTCTCTCTCTTTATCTATCTATCTATCTATCTATCTATCTAACGTAGTATCTATCTTCCATTCTCACTAGTGTTGAAAAATAATCGAAACTTTACAAACCGGTTTTTAATCAATCTGTTTTTTGAAAACCGGTTTTAACCGGTTATGACCGAAAAGTATAGTAATTTTTAAAAGCCACAATTGAAAGGTACTGACTTTAACTCTTAACAAGCATAGCTTATCGCCTATTTTTTGGTCAAAAGAATGCAAAAATGCCTCATCATATGTATGTATATGAATAAGAAAATGACAATAAACTTCTTTTTGTAAAAAAATTATAAAGAATAAAAATGAAATTTCTCTCTTTTGGAAAAAACATTGAAATAAAATTTTTTAATAAAAAAAACTTTACCTAGAAAACAAAATTGACTCTTCGTGTAAGAAAAAAAATATAAATTAATTTAGATTTTATCCCTATTTTGGAAATGACATCTTAAGAAACAAAGGGCATTAAGGGTCTTATACTGCGAATAGGGCTTTAGTCGACTGACTCTACACTACAGCCTACATGATGAGACAAACTGAAGATCGAGTTGCCAGGTAGGCAAAAATTATACTGAAGAACAGTTGCCAGTTTGTCACAATTTAACTTAATAGGTAATGTATTCGAAGTTATTTTTTGTGCGCTGTAGCGCGTAGCTGCCGCAAGTTTGAGCCAAATAAAAAATCAATCGATAAAACCGGTTTTTTCTTTCGGTTTTCGATTTTTAGGGGAATTTTACAAACCGGTTTTCAACACTAATTCTCACCTCTAATTACTTTTTCACTCCACACCTTTCTCGATCAATCTCACTTTTCAATCCTTTTTATACCATTTATGCTTCTTAAATTACGATATTTATCTCAACTGCTCACTTTTGACTGAACTATCATGTCAAACATGTATTTCTCATTCATGCATCAGTGTTTGTATCAATGCACTTTCACGTAAACTTCTTGCTTAATTAAATTTTACTGAAGTACTATCTACCAGAGCTTTTATTGTGCCCGTGACTTGCTTCTCCTGTTTTATTCTACTCTTAATTTCCCGTGTATTCGTACCTTTTTTTTATTTGTTAGTCAAACACCAAATATTAAAAATGTTCGCATTCAAATTTTCCCCCATCACCACCATATTAAATGCTGCCTCTCGTCTTTCAATAACAAGAACCTTATTTTATATTCGCTTTCAATAATCTTCTTTCACAAAAGTCAACAAGACAACAAGACTTTTCACTTTTCTCGTTAAATCATTCTTTGAATCACCCAGAAGTACCACATCATCAGCATACATCAGATGTGACACCTACCGTTCATTCTCTTCCAAATTCAGATTTTCTCATCTCATTTTTTCCAGGGGGGGGGGGGGGGGTAAGAAGGCAAGACCTGATGAGATATCAAATTTATTCAAAACAGGTACAGTATATACAAAATTACAATTTAAAATATCTAGTTTCACTAACTAAATAAGTACTGCAGGCGGCGCACAGTGCCACAAATGGGTTAAAAAACGGGCAAAATTATTTTTTTCAATTTACTTAGTTTTATGTAGTTGAAATGTTTAATTATGATTTATTTTAATAAAAAATTATGTTTAGTACCTTTTGTATATGTGTAATGGTGACATATTGAGTGATTTTTCTATAAATAATAATAATATTCCAAATCAATAGGTTATGACCTACTGTAGTTTCTTAAGTTTCTCAAATTACTAAAAATATACTAAACAGATAATTGTTAATTAGGCCTATGTTTTGCAGATTTTGTCAAATGACATACTGAAATAAGTATGGTTTCATTTTAATCACTATACACATCTATTGTTTAAAACATTATTTGATAACCTGCCACTATATCAGAAGGGGTAAATAAAAAACATCGTAATACCTCTTAAAGTTTATGAAATTAATTCCCCCAAAATAAGTGTGACAACTGATATGAAAAAAAGTGTAAATAGTGTAAACAAAATTACAAAAACTTCATATTTAGAAAAATATCTTCCTCATCAGAACTAATATTTAAATTCTCTAATATTTCACTCTCTTTTAAAAGTGAACGTGCCTCTTCTGACATCTCTCTCAATTTGGGGTTTCTATTCTTTTTACGAACTGTACTAATGACTGGATCGCTTGATACTAAAAGATAATGAATTTGATCTTGCATAGTATTCAGTCGAGATGTTTTTCTGGAATGATGGAGACGAACATTTCTTATTACTTTATGTAGACATTCTTGGCATTCTTCTGAATAAGAACCAATTAGATATAGATGATTTTTCATCACCAAACCTTCATGTAGAAGTACTTTGTGTACTGAAGCAGGAATTTTATACCATGGATATAAATTTACAATAGTCGTAGCAGCTTTTCGACAATAAGATTCAAATTTTGCAATGTCAACTTGGTTTTGACAACTGAGAACCTGCAAGATACAATAGAGCATATCAATTACTTTCTTGTTCACACCTGTGATTTCGGAAAATATCTCTGCATTTTGGAAAGCTCTTCTTGCTGTGTTTCCATCATTTGTGTTTCCAGCCCCTGCTTTCGGATGATCTACCAGTAAATGAAGTCGTTTTCTGAAATCCCACTTGATCTGTTTTTTTCTGGCTTGCACACTCTTCTTTTCCTCTTCAGTTCTAGCCATCCATTTTTTAGTTTCTAATTTATATCCAATATGTAAGATAAATTCAAAAAATCTAATCCAGCAATGCAATATTGAGAGACCATATTCAACAGCATCAGTATTAATTATTTCTTTTTTCAAGAGAAAATCAATGTCATTCATTTGGGATGGTTTTGCTAAACATAAATTACATGACTGTGTTGAAGTAGTATCTGTAATTGCATTGATAGCCTTTCCATCAAGCATAGTTAGAGATAACTCGTATTTCATGGCAATTTCAACTTCAGTATTTTCTCCTACTCTAACTTTATGAGTGGTGAATTCAATTTGTTGGAGTTTTGAGTTTATGTAGACTTTTTCTAGTCGACAAATATCTGCTGTCTCCTTTTGAAATTGTAGACGTATTGGTCTACAGTAAATTATGCTCGATGGAATATCATTCGTCCAAACTGTTTTTGTTCCAACTTCTAAGCTTAATGGAACTAAACATGTGCTAAAAAGACATTCTTCATGTTGAAGGACTTCTTCAAAACAAGCAGCTTCATATTGTTGTTTGTAAATTTTCTGACTTGAGGCACCATCAAATCCCCATTTACAAATTAACTTACCTTGAAGATTTTGAATTTCATTTTCACAGTTCTGCTCGTGTATCATTTGTTTCAGGTTTTCATTTGCTACAATTAGTAATCGGGAAGCTGTGTGACGTAGCAGACTTTCTAATTCACACTCAGCTGAAGTTTCTGTAATCAAAATTTGGTCAGGATAGCATGAAGATTTAGCCGCGGCGCTTGCCCGATCCAAAGCAGTCAATCACGTCTTTATGATGGCTTCCTTCCTGTCTATCATCTTTTGTCGATGCACGCTCAGCAGGAAGGAACGAAGCCACGTTTTGACTGATACAGCTTAATTCATACACAAATAGTGAATGACTTAAAAAAAAGAAATATAGTTCTCATTTTCAAGGGGGGGGGGGGGGGGGGGTCCGACCTTGCCCGGCCCTGCGGACGCCCCTGCATCTACGAGGAACGGTCAGGAAATAAGTTTACACGGCAAATAATTTCGTAACTAAAGGACCTACATTGATTATGTTTGTAACATGTGAATTCGTTAATCATTCTTGGCAACACTGCACATCAATTCGGCTGCCATCTACCATACATTGGTTATATGAGTCAGTCGAACATGGCGGCTCGACTGGAACAATGTCCTGTCATTTCTGCAACGATATTCCGAGTCTGTAAGTGGTCAAGAATTTCTCGAGCGCATTGTCACAAGAGACGAGACATGGGTTCATCACCGTACTCCGGAAACAAAACGTACCAGCATGGAATGGAAACGCCTTGCGTCCCCACGACCAAAGAAGTTCAAGAATGTGAGGTCCGCTGGCAGAGTGATGGTTACCGTGTTTTGGGACCACAAAGGCGTTTTGCTCGCAGACTTCATGCAAAAAGGCACAACAATCAATGCAGCTGTATATTGTTCAACATTGGAACGTTTACGAGCGGCCATTAAACGTAAATGTCCTGGACTGCTCCGTAGCGCAGGGGACTGTTCCAGTCGAGCCGCCATGTTCAACTGACTCATATAACCAATGTACGATAGATGGCAGCCGAATCGACGTGCAGTGTTGCCAACAATGATTAACGAATTCACCTGATACAAACATAATCAATGTAGGTCCTTTAGTTACGAAATTATACGCCGTGTAAACTTATTTTCTGACCGCCCCTCGTTCATCCACATACACATTAAACATTCATGGGAACATCACGCCCGTGTCTCGTACTCCAGCATTAATACTGAACCAGTCACCCTCAACTCTTACACTAGTACTTCTACCAAATAAAAAATTTTCACTGCATTTAGCAATTTACCAGTGACACCATACATTCTAAGCCATCGGTTCTCAACTTGGGGATCGCTGAGCAATTTTCTTGGATTGTCGGGACGTACATTACTAAAGATTATACTGTATTTTCCATGAAAAGTAATATGCATATAAAAATTTAAATATGTATTTCTTAATATGTTTGTAATTAATAATGATTGCTAAATATATAAAGTTTAAAATTTTGATCAAGCTCAAAGTACCTTTTGATTCAACTAAGTTATATTAGTTCTGAGCACTTACCAAAGACAGAACTATTCACTCGATTATACGCTTTCTCCAGATCCGTAAATGCCACACACACCTTTTTCTTATCACTGTGTTTCTTAATCAGCTGTCTCACCGCAAAACACTTGGCCAATATATACTCTTCTTTCTCTAAAGCCGCCTTAGAGAAAGAACCGATTATTTTTGCATTCATTCTTTTCGCCTATATCCTAATAGGCCAGTGGTTCTCAAATTTTTTCTTCTTTTGTACCCCTTGAATTCTTTCATGGGATTTTCTGGATTTTCGAGAGAGAGAGAAATTTTTACTTTACCACCGTGTGACTTGTGGCCGTTTGTTAATCGTACATTATATAAAATTAAAAGGGTTATGTTTTCAGGACCCCTTCGCGTATCCCCTAAGATTCCCTCGCCTACCCTGGGGGTACGCCGTACCCCAGTTTGAGAACCACTGTTCTCAGTGGTACAGTTACAGCGTTTGTCCAATCGCCTAGAGCCCTGGAACACGCCCAATTTTACACGTCTTTTGGCAGATCTTCCAGAGCCACTTATTCACCACTCTACCTCTACATTTAATTATTTCATTGCATATTTCATCAGTTACTGCTAATTTTCCTGTCTTCAATTTGCATACTGCTCGTTCAACTTCTAATTTGATGTATGTCTTCCATGCTTTGGAATGTACCTCTACGTACTGTACGCCACCAAAATCAACTGCATTCATATTTACTTCCTCACCTACCAGCTCAGTCCAAAGAATACTTTTTAAATCTCACATTTTTGCTCATCTTGCACTAACACTACCATTCTTACCTTTCATAGTACCATCATTTTACCAGACTAACCTTTACACTGCCTCGCATCTTTCCAGAATTTTATTTTATTCTCCACATACTGCTAATTCATCTTCCTTTCTAAGTCGTCATCTACTGTCATTTTATTTCATTTTACCACTAGCTTAACATTTTCTTGCATTATTTGCACAACTCAATACATCTTTTATCATTGCCAGCCTGTGTTTGTGCAATTCTTTCGTATTCTCTCTTCTCTGCTTTCACTCATTGCAGAGCCGCCCTTTCACATTTTAATGATTTAAGAATTTTAAAATTAAATCATTAAAATGCCGTCCTCCCTTCGTATTTACGAATCTTTATGTATTAAGTTTTTGAACTCTAATTTAAACATTGATTCTGGCTGTTACCCCCTTTATATTAATTAGAATAACTACCTACTAAATTTTCCCTTGCGACCCTGTCTCCTTTTCGTTTGTTTCTTGTGGCTGTCAAATGAGCAAGGTATATCGGTTTACTCTTGTGGTTTTTCGTTTAACTTTTTATTTGTAAAGTTTTTTAACAATTTTACATTTGAATGTCTTTAGTTTTAAGTTTTATTTTTATCATTCGTATATTTTTTAATTTATTTATTTTTATTTGATTTTGGCTTATGCCTGTTTCCACCTTGTAATTTTAATTTTTATTCTTGAACAGTTTTAATTTTGTATTCTAGATTAGTTTTTAACTCTCGACATTTATATTTTTGTCATGTATTAATTTTAGCTTTTATTTATTAGGCCTTGAAAATGGGTAGAGTTGCCCGAAACGTCGGCTGCAGCCAAATATAATGACTTTTTTGCTCTACGTCTTCCTTTTTATCCTAAATGTAAAACTACGTCTCCTTAGGAGGGATCATATATATATATATATATATACGATACAACTCAGAATGGTTACCTGAGAAACACCTGAGAATCTAAAACGTGAGAAATCATGCGAGTAATGTCTGTCTTCCACTGCCTGAAACGATTCTGTAAATTTTTTATTAAATCGTTTTTCATAATATGAACACCTGCATCATCAAAAATACCACCAGACCTGTTACATCGGGAGACACCATGTGAAGACAAGAATAATCAGAGGAAAAGTCATTCGTTAATTTTTTACATCGACAAAGCAGCTTTACAACACACTGAATTAGAGTCCATTTATGATTATTAAAAGTTGTTACAGTATGTCATAGTCCGAAGCATATGCAACCACCGCAGTTTTTCGTTGAAGAAGTCGTTGTAGCATAGAGAATGTAGAGTTCCATTGGGTAATAACGTCTCTTATAAGTTTGTTTTTGGTTAAATTGTGTTGCTTCTGAAATTTCTTAAGTCTGTCAAAGGCTGGAGATGAATAATTAAAATGCAACAGATTGGGCGCGCAATTGCACATATCTTTGAAACAGAGTTCTGGCTAACAAGGGCTTCAACTGCGAGTGCTAAAGTATGATTCGCACGAGCAACAGGAGTAATTTTGAGAACGCTAACAGCTTTAGTAATAGTACAGCCACTGTCGTGCACAACTGCATGCACACGATCGCTCTTTATTGACCATTCTTGCAATATAGAAGTCAATGAGTATGGGAATCTGGCAGATTTTTGGTGGCTAAAACATGCTGCTTTTTCTCACATTTACTATTAATTCTATGTGCTGTCAAACTGATAAAGGCTTCAGTTTTTTATAGTGACGCCTAATAACCCATATAAAACTAATATTCGGAATTCGGTAGAATAGTTTTGTTCCAAATATTCGAAATTCGGTATTCAGCCGAATAGTTTTGCACCAAATAGTCGGTATTCGATGAATTTTAGTATTCGGTACATCCCTAAATTACTCGTATATATAATGGTACACACAGACCATGCATGCATGGAACAAGGAATTCTTCTGGCAAAATTAAATCCATTATAATCTGAATAAATAATGGTAAATGACAAATACTAAAGTTTTCCTTTTTCGTGATGGAAGCCCAACGTGAGCAACGGGTCATGACCGGGTCAAGATTTAATTTTCCCGGAAGCGTTCCTTGTTCCATGCACAGTGTGACATAAAAGTTTCTCAGGTGATCATTCTGAGTTGTATCGTGTACAGTACAGTATATTAGGGTGAACCACACATATACTATAAAAAATTAAAATGCACAAATAAGAGCTCCTGATGCATTTTCTCATTCCTTGTAAAGAAAGCGACCTCAGACTGGATTTTGAGCTAAATCTATTAATATTTAAGGGTGGCGCAAGTTTGAAGAAATTTGCCACCCCAAACTGTATAATGATATGAAGGCTTCGCGTCGCACACCTCTAAATATGCACGAATCGATCCAGTTTTTTATTTCCAACATCGTTAGTAGTTGTGGAATATGGGAAAATGTCATGAGAAATATATTTTTCATTTTCATTTTTTTTTGACCACCCTACTCCACAGTCTAAGCTGTTCAACGCAAACACTGCAAACTTTATGTGGAGCCCATCATTTGTCTTGATCCCCGTTTCATTCCGAAGTACGCATAGTATGCTTTCTTGACGAAGTCTGTCATATATCTCCTTTGTTTTTTCACAGTAAATTTTCCACAAATATAAAATGTTTGGGCTATTTACACACACTGGTTGCCATAGCGACAAATAAACAAATTTCAAGAGAAATATAGTCACCGCGCACCTTTGAATAATAAAGAACTATAACCTTGTACGCACTAGACAAATTGACTTATCTCGTGGTTTGTCAATCACTTATATACTAGCGGTGCTTTTCTCGAATGATCTAGAAGAGTCTATGACGTCACTTCTGATCTGGAAGCATTTATAGGCAGTAGTTTTTAATCAAAATTTAATTGAGTTAATTTTAATGAAAATTAATTACATATGTAATATGGCATTTTGTGAAAAATCTGTACGTGATGGCGAAAAATGATTATTATTTTCGGAATCAGCGTGCAAAAATTACTGTATATGTGATAAAATATTTCGGACAACAAAACCATCGCAGGCCTGTGAATCCTTCATTTAACATTTTAATATACATGTGCATTGAATATAAATGGAAAAAACTTATAAAAAAAAACTTAAAATATTACTACTCACATGAAGCTCTTTAAATATATACTTTTAATATGACGTATATTTCAACATTTAAAAGTATGTCAAAGTTAAAAATTAACATGCCGACGGTCCTGGTAGAGATATTACTTTGGTTTTCTTCGCGTGAATACTCTTAGATTTAAAGGATAGACAAAACATTATTAAATAATCAGCATTTACTTAATAAATTCCATTATAGTAATAATTACTTCTAATAATCTATAGAAAAAATCAAATAGAAATATAGAAAGTTATTAGTTTATAAATCATTTACTTTTAATGATCTTCAAAATGAAAAAAGCCATTATTGAGGAATACCATAAAGCGGGTCGAATTTCTTGTGAAAAAGTGTTTCAGGCAATATTTCATTCAAGGTCTTAAAAATTAATAATTCGAGGCTTTGGCCATAAATGGCGAGGCAAATTAGACGAAAGTTTGCTTTCAGAACTGCAGTCTAATTTAATTTGGATTTTAAAGCGTTACATACACATTTTACCATTACGACAGAATGGTCCAATGCTTTCAGTTACAAATATTTTCCGTTACGAAAGCCACCGATTCTTATCCCACGTAAGGAGGACAGCAGTTATCTTCAAAGACTGTTAGGTATGTAGCATGCTACTATTAACCCATGAAAAATTAAGATTTCAGTTAATTTTCTGTATTAAAATATAAAGTGAATTGTTGGAGTTCTAACTTTTAACCTCTTTTGGACCACTGGGTCGAATATGTACCGTTTCCCATAAACGCATTCATAATAACTTAACCCTACAAAAACTTCGGTCAAAAAGAAGTTAAAGTTACTCAGGTTAAACAACTGAAAATATTATCTATCTACTTAAACAATTTTTAAAATGACCATCTTTTATTTTCTTTTGACACAACTTTAAAAGTCTTACAAAATTTAGTGCGGTAGTCAAATTTTGAGACCTGATTACTTATAAGCCTTTCTGCCTGAGAAACTTAAGGAAATGAACAAGTAATATTAATTTTAAGTAAACGCTACTTTACGTAAAATTTGGTTTAGCTAAAAACAGTAAACATAACGCATATATCTTGGTTTGGCTATCAAGTTAATAATATGTTAAATAAAAAGAGAAAAAAAATTGATTAAAGAGTTTTGGAACAAACCAAAGGAGACTTTTCTTCAAACGAGCCTTATATTTTTAAACTCGTTTTCAGAAAACCATTTTGTGGACTCATTTGCGCGAAGAACACTAAATCTATGATTCCCAAAGGGTATGTTGCGGAACACGTGTGCCCCATGAAAGTTAGAAGTGTGCCACGGGTCACAAATTTGGGAACACTGGACTAAATGAACGGCTGTTATACCTATGAATTACACCATTTTTATTTTATTACAGAACAAAAACACCAAGATATAAACCAATGAAACTAGAATAGAAAATACATACTAGAAAACCTTAAAACAAAACTATATAAAGTAAGGAACTCGTTCAATTAAATGGTTGAAATGAAACTTGAACAATGGATCGTACCATAGACATTAATTTTCAAACATCTTGTAACAGTCTCTTATTGCCGTACCTCGACACACACACACACACACACACACACATTACGTTTTTTTCTGTCTGAGAAACTTAATTTAATGATTAACTTAAATCTTGCAAATTAATTTAACATTCCTAATGTTAATATATCATCAGGTTCGGGAGTGGCAAATTGAAATTTGGGGAAAGAGAATCGAGCTTTTTAAGAGAAAAAGATTTAGTTAATGGTACGAATAACGACCACCAAATACGGAGGCAGTACTCAAATAACTTCACTTACCATGAAAACAATAAAAATCTTTTTTACTGTATGCATTTCAAATAACCTAAAATTAGTGAATAATAAATATATAAAGAAATGTGCCGTACTTTTAAAATAGGAATTGAAAAAAAAAATGTTAATACAAGTTTATATATATATATATATACAGTATATATATTTGACCAGTTAGCTTAAGTTTTATATTATACTATAGAGTAAAAAATACTTCTAATATAAAAAAAGCTCAATAGTAATACAATACTAATACATCAAATAGTTTCAGTTCAAATTTTAAATCTGTACTGACTACCCTTAACAACAGTTAACCCGAAACACTGATATACAAATGGATATCACTTTTTTATATCTAATTCATAGATAGAAAATCTATTTAATAAAATCTATTTAATAATATATATATATATATATATAACCAAAATCTAATTACTTTCACTCGGCGATTTGGTTTGTCGTTTCTTAAGCACCTCCATCAAATCATTTTGCAACGCCCTCTGTTGCCTTTTGTCCGGTAACAGCTGGACGGATCTCAGCCCATTGACGATGTCTTTGGTTTTGCCGAAATAGATTTCGTTGAGCGTGTTCCTAATCTTGTTTTCCATGTCTTCGACCATTCGCCCAATATTTGCGATGTGGGGCGAAGATTCGGATACGGGATTGTCTTGCTCCATCTGGAAATTAAAGAATGTTTTGGTAGAGAATTATGTCATACGAAAAGGATCAGTTTTAAAATAAAGTTTTTTAAACTATACGCCTAATACAGTGCTCTGAAATGAATCTATGAAGAAATAATAAACAATAAACGTGCCTCTGAAAAGATAGGCAAGTAACACCTAAAGTGCTGGAATAACCTAAAAGTTTTCTTGGTGTCCCGGAAAAAGGTATGAGCATTCCAAAAAAATTTAGTTTGACAGCCGAGGCTGGAAATATGGTACATTAAGAACTGCGTTATCTTAACTCTCCATAAGGTCATGCCTTTACGAAGATAAAGAACTTGTATCACTGATGGAGGAATTAAAATTCTAGCAGACTATTACGGAACTACAAATACTTTAAATATTTGGCAAATTTACTCGTAACACCGAGGAAGTTACACTAAAAAAATATTTAAAATACTTTCCTTAACTGGACTAGAACAGGTGTTGAAAAAGAAAACTGAAAACGTTTTAACCTACCAAGTTAAAAAAACAAAAAAAGGTTCTACTCCAATGACAACAATCAATTTCAAACGCTTAATACATTTACTTCTTACGCACCAAATTTGAAGTTGCTATCCAACAGGTAGTATGAAAGTGATAATGACAAATGAGGAACGCAGTTTCCTGACCGAATGCAAAATAATCTCAACTCAATTTACAATAATCATTCCCAGCTCTGCTTCTAATTTCCAAAGGTAAACGGACATTCCCTTAAACTCAAAACCCCAACTCTCCAGTCATCACTGTGGGTTTGAGTTTAATCTCTCTTAGAAATGTGCATGACTTATAATACAAGATGGGACTCATAACTCGACGTAGATTTGCAGACTCTAAACCATGTCCCACCAATGAATTGCAATTGTTAGCGCCTTAAGCACTGAAATTATAACCCTGTGTCTTATCCTTTAGGTTACTCCTGCCAGTTTCTAATTATCAGGCTGGGTCGAAAAGGGGTCAAGGTCAAGATTTTACTTAGGTACATATTGTGAGGTTGATCATTTTGTAATAGTAGTATCCACACCAAAAATCAAAGCTGTGGGACCTCCGCTACCCCCCCTCTACCGATACTCACTTTTTTCCATATGAATTTGTATGGGAAATAAGCCAAAAATTGAAAATCGTAAAAATCGACCCTAAATATTAATTTCTTTGCTTTCGGATGGCCAAAATCGGGTTCCCCGGCACGAATTACATCAGAATAGACCATTCACCAACTTTTTTTGAGATCGGGGGGTGGGGGGTAGGGGGTAGGGTCTTAAATCCGGTGCTGACTCATAGCACCGGATATAAGACCTAATATTACATTATTTTTGTTTTTTCTTTCTAGATTCCTATTTAGGTACCTAGAATGTTAAAAGTTTGTATTAAAATACGTTATTTAATTTTAAAATAGTCATGGCCCCTAAAGACCTTCATCATCTGCTAATGCTCCAAAGAAATCCAGGAAAACTATCAGTCTCCAGATGAAGCAGGACATTATTAAAAAAAGTGAATCTGGAACGAGCACCAAAGATCTTGCTGCTGAATATGGATTGTCTGCCAGTACAGTTTCGACGATTTTTAAGAAGGAAGAAATTATGAAAACTAAAGTAAGTGATGCTACAAGTAGACTTATTAAAGGAAGGGAAGCTATTGCTGAAATGGAGAGAGTTTTACTGATATGGAATATGGATTAGAGAAAAGGAAATGAAGGGGGAATTCATTACTAAGGCATTCATTAGTGACAAGGCAGTGCAAATATATGAACAAATTAAGGAATCCCTTCCAGCATCAGTTGAAAGATATGAATCATTCAATGCAAGTCGTGGGTGGTTTGAAAATTTCAAGAGAAGGTCAGGAATTAAGAACATTATAAGGCATGGTGAGGCTGCAAATGCTGATACTGAGGGAGCAAAGGAATTTAAAATAGAATTTGCAGAACTTGTTGAGGAGGAGGATTATTTGCCTCAAGTTTTTAACGCCGACGAAACTGGCCTATTTTGGAAAAAGCTACCGAACAGAACCTACATTACTAGAGAAGAGTCCAAACTGCCTGGCCATAAACCAATGAAAGACCAGTTTACTTTACTTATGGCTGGGAATGCATCAGGGGACCTGAAGATTAAGCCTATGCTTGTGTATCATTCCCAAAATCCCAGGATATTCAAGCAGAAGGAGGTGAACCCATTTAAAAAATGGGTAAACAAGCTCAAAAAGGGTCAAAATTTGGGCTCTGGAACGAATTACTAAAAATCCCATTGAACTAATGCATTGCATAACGAATTTTTCAGTTAACGAATGACCTTCTGGAACGAATTAAATTTGCTATGCAAGGCCTCACTGTATCAGTAATAAATAAAATATAGTTAAAATCTTATTAAATTAAATTATGGCTACTAGAAAAAGAAGCCACAATGCAGCCTTCGGATATCCAGCAAAATTTTCATCTGCCATGACGCCATCAAAAGCTGATGTTCTAAGGCACTTCCATTTTATTGTTAGAGAGGAAGAATCTAAAGCACAGGGTAAAATAAATAAAAATGATTGCTTAACGTAGTTGTTCAAGATATAAAAGAAATTTGGCAAAAATTTTCTTTCCCAACAATTGATACAAAGGGAATTTATGTTAGAGTTACTAGAACTAGAGAAGATGCTCATAAGTTAACTAAATGCCCTATGATAAAAAGAAATGAAAAATATTATGAAAAATTAAAGAAATATGATGAGATGTTTGACATATCTCCATGCCACTGTTATGATAAAGGCATAAGGGATAGAAAACTTTGTAGGTGTGAACATCTAATATACTATTTCAGAAATGAAGCCTTATATAAGTTATATATATGTAACAGTTTTTTGCGCACACCTACAGGTCGCTACAATTGGTGTAGAACAATGCGGTTTTCACCATTCGATGCGTCTTTTTATTGTGCAGTGCCCATGCTAAAAAAAAATTCCCTAACATAAATCCTGCCCCCCCCCCCTTTTAGGGGTACAGTTCTTCCCATTTCATTTTTAATCATAATTTTGGCACAAAATGGGGGAGGGGTGGGGTAATGGGGAAACTCAGAAAAATAGATGCGATATATATATATATATTATATGTAACCAAAAAAAATTAAAGTAAATCCTTTGCAAGGTGCCAGCCCCCTTCAAAAAAATTAAAGTAAATCCTTTGTAAGGTGCCAGCCCCCTTCCCCTTGGGGTAATGGGGAAGGGTGGGGGTAATGGGGGAAGGGTGGGGGTAAATGGGGGGAAGGGTGGGGTAAATGGGGGGAAGGGTGGGGGTAAATGGGGAGGGGGTGGGGTAATGGGGAAACTCAGAAAAAAAATTGGTGGGGGAGAAGGGTGGGGGAGAGGGGTGGGGTTAATGGGGAAACTCAGAAAAAAAATTGGTGGGGTAAATGGGGGAGAAGGGTGGGGGAGAGGGGTGGGGTTAATGGGGAAACTCAGAAAAAAAATGATAACCAACATCGATTCCGGTCAGGAAGATCATGCTTATCACAACTAATGGAACACTATAACAATATTATTGATGCACTCGAAACAATGAAGACTATGATTTGGCGGGCTGCAGGGAAGGGTGGGGGTAAATGGGGGGAAGGGTGGGGTAAGGGAATGGGGAATGGGGAAACTCAGAAAAAAAATTGGTGGGGTAAATGGGGGAGAAGGGTGGGGGAGAGGGGTGGGGTTAATGGGGAAACTCAGAAAAAAAAATGATAACCAACATCGATTCCGGTCAGGAAGATCATGCTTATCACAACTAATGGAACACTATAACAATATTATTGATGCACTCGAAACAATGAAAACTATGATTTGGCGGGCTGCAGGGCCCCCAATTACTGTCGGTTCAGTTATTTGGTCAATAAAACTATAGAAATGAACGCAGTCATGAAAATCTTAGGCTTCAAATCCGAGCTCATTGTATTAAGATTTGTGAAGCTTTAGATTTTCATGGCTGCGTTCTTTTCTGTAGTTTTATTGAATGAATAATTGGTTTGCCAGTAACTGGAAGGCCGCAGGCACCCCAATTACTGAAGCCCAAGGTGAGAGGAATAGGAATGATATCCAGATAAAGGGCTACTGATGTTCAAAATAAAATACGCCATAGGCCCACAATTCAGCTGAAGCACCGCAGATCTAGCAAAATCGGCGCATAGCGCCGACCTTTTGCTAGTAAAATACCTATTATAGAATGGGAAGCTTTTATTGGTCAAAAAGAAAGAAAAAACCAGTTAGGAAAAATTGATAAAAAAACTACTTCAAGTAATTTGAGAAAGTTGGGCAAAATCCAAAAAGCACAGGAAAGGGAAAAGAAATCAAAAGAAAAATTAAGAGAAGCAAGGGAATTTGTATCATCAGAAGTGATAGATAATGATAATGAAAATGAAGATGTCAATTTTCAAGACAGAGAGGACTAAGGAAAGAATTTGTTATATTAATCAGCATAAATTTATTTTAAATACTTTAGAGTCAAGAAAAGAACTGCCTACTTTTGAGTGGAAAAGTCAATGGAAGGAATAAAAAAACAAAACATTAGTTTTAGGTAAAAAATTTATTGAATTTCTGTCTCTTAATTTCTAAATTTCCACCAATAATAATAGGTAAAAATTTATGTATAAAATTTTTTTTTCAGCATTTTTGTATTTTTTAATTTTTTTTTCATTAAAAAATAAATATAACTGTTTTATAAGCGAACTTTTGTAATAATAAAAAAATTTCGAAGTAAATCGCAAATTATCTCGAATTTTATGAATTTTCTGAAAAAACTGAAACCAGTATGGGGGGGTAGGGGTCCTCAGAATTCAAAAATATTTTACCAGGATGGATTGAACCATCTCACACTATGTACGTAAGAAATAAAAAATTTTGACCCGGCCTACTAATTATAGTAAAACTAAAGGTAAAAGGTAACAGCCAGGAAGGTCACATTCCCACAATGTGGAAGCGAGTATGCCTCAGGGGTCACCTTTAGCCTGAGCAATGATGGGATGTGGCCAACTCAACCCAACCCAGGAACCAGCAGGTAGGAGCGACTGAGCCTCACCACTCAGTCGGCCACTGAGACCACTAAGCTACTGGCTGCCCATAAAACTACAGGACATTTCTCACATTTTCAACCAACCTGTCTCGTCAGAGATCCCCCAAGATTCATAGTTCCTGACCCTTGTTTGTTTGTTTGAAGCCAAAGCATGGCAGTGGACGTCAATTTATAGTGTGCTGATCTTCCACTCGACTTTTCAATCACTTCAACAACATGAATACTGTCCCAGCACCCTTTTATCTTCTTACTGCCATCTCCAGCTTTCTTTATTAGAATCACACCTGAAAGTGAACATTTTTACTGTAATGATTCGGTTGCATCAAAATACCTTCAAAAATTTTAGCTACCCAATTCCTCATTATTTTTTATTTTGAAGAACGAGGCACGACTCTGGCTCCAACTCAAGTTCCTTGATAGGTTCATTAGTAGCAGTCCCCCACCTCTCTCTCTCCCTTTCTTCTGATTCCTTAAATTTTCTTTGCTTCTGTACCCATCTCTTCATTTAATTAGAAATTTTTCCGTTTCCTCTATTTTGTCGTAATCTGAGAGAGAGGAGTTAGGATCATTCCTGTACATTTTGATCCTTATCCTTCTCATATAGCAATCATGGGCGCCCGCAGGATTTTTTCCAAGGGGGGGCAAAATTTAATGTATTAATAGGTAGGGACCGGAGCAAGCAAAAAACTTTTGACCCCTTAGGAACCAGCAGGTTAATTCTAAGCAAGTTTAGTGTTGCATTTTCTGTAATGGAAAATGCAAATATATATTGTATATACATACAATGCACATGATACAATCATTTATTTTATTTATAACAGAAACATGATAGAATGAAGAAAAAAGCACACTGAAGTAAATGTTGTACCTAATTTGAAAACGGTGTTTCGATCATCACCTACACTGCTCATTTGAATAGGAATTGTAGTCATCTGCAGTCACTACCAAAATTATGAACAACCTTTTCCATAAAATCAGTTTTGTTGGAGTTGATTTTCTCCCGGTGAACAAATAAAAAGGTAGCAACCTTTTATCATGCACACAAATAAAAATTTTCACCCTTTAGGAGGCACTTGGATACTTTTCAACAAGTTTAGGATATAAATATTTTCTTGGCATTTCCAGGGGGGGGGGGGCAAGCGCCCCCCCTTGCCCCTACCTGCGGGCGCCCATGTATAGCATATTCATGTAAGAAAATTAAATACTTTGCCTCTGTGCACACCGGGATTGGATATAGGAGTTGGGTTTCACAGTCTCTGGAAACACCCTTTCTCACGGATGTTGCAATCTTGGTCTTATAAAGCATTCCAGAAGGGACTTTGTAGTTATACAGAAAGTTAAAGGTATAAATGAGGATGTGAAGCTGGGAGGAAGGACATTATTAAATTTTCCATGAAATTTCACACAAGTACCTTTCAAATGAGACTAATTATAGTCTACAATCAAGCATTATTTTGTGAGTAATGCTATTATTATTATTATATACCTGGTGATTACAAATGATCTTCCCAATTTTAAACATTTATTATGAAAAAACTAACAAAGCTACAGCGAAATGCAAGATATGCAAATAATGAATATTTCAGGGAATTTTTATTTGTAATATTGAACACAATCAGAGATAGCCCTAAAGTTAGTGTGTTTTGTGTTCTTACCAGTGAGAAAGTGTACAGTTCATTCTTCTTTCCTGAACAAACAATGGTATCATTTACCGCAATATGCTACAGCTGTAGCTAATGCCCCAGCTGCTAGAGGACAAAGCTGATGTGTGGTTTCAGCAGGATGGTGCACCACCCCATTTCAACAATGAGGTTACAACATTCCTGAATGAGCAATTGCCTGATCATTGGATTGGGCATGAGGGGCCCATTCCTTGGCTGGTTCCTTCGCCCAATCTAGCCCCTCTTGACTTTCTCCTCTGGGGCTATGTCAAAAATGAAGTTTTTGTTCCACCAATGGCAACAACTTTGAAACATTTGAAGGAAAGGATACCGAGGCTGAGAGAAAAGTTCAGTGTGATATGCTACAAAATGTATTGAAGGAAACAGAATACTGCTTCGATGTCTACAGAGCCACAAAAGGAGCTCATATTGAACTTCAATAGCTCGTAAATACAACTTTTTGAGTTGTTCTTTATTTCTATATCTTGCTTTTCACTGTAGCTTTGTTAGGTTTTTCATAATAAACTTTTAAAATCAGGAAGATCATTTCCAATCACCCAGTACCTATATACTCATGTATGTGTGTGTATATACACACTATATATATATATATATACACGACCCCGCAAGGGGGTTCTAAGCTCGTGCTTTTGAGTGCTCTTTGTGCTCGTTTGTACGTGCTTGTTCCTGGAGGTTTCACGTGCGCCCTCCCGGCCCTAGCACCCAAGGATGATGGGGCTCGACCCTGCAGTCTTTCTCATCCTTGGTCTTTTTCCACTTCGACTGTCCCCTCCACCCTTTCTTTTTCCTCTGTCTTTCCTCTCACTTTTTCTTTGTTTTTCCGCTGAGATATGCCCTTTTAAATAGAGGCGAATCGGTTCTTCCCGAACTTAAAAAAAAAAAATATATATATATATATACACGCAGTATATGAAAAAATAAAAAGCCATTCCAAGGCCTTTTGTATATTCAACAGTACATAGTTGGAGGGATTAGCAAAAAATAAAAAATTAATGATTAAAGGCAAAAGGTATTTTAACAAGATGTGGTCCATTTCATACATTCCCAAACTGTTATCGAAATTATTTGTGAAATAGACGCAAACATATTCCAGAATGTTCCTTTGAGCTATGTCCATTTTTAACAAGCACTTTAAAACTTGCCCACTTAACACTATGATTATATCTATACATATGGCTGAACAATGCATTAGAATTATTTGCCATCCTGCATGTATATTTATGCTGTTTTACTGTGATGTCTAAAGATTTTCCAGTTTGACATACACACACACACACACACCCTTACCTCACTACCTTACAAAGGTTCCGCACGATGATTTCTCATTTCGCGAAGGTCAAGCTTGTCGCCCCCTCCTCTCGAGTTGGCCTGGTGAAGTAGTGAGTTGGATTCTTGTGCTCTCCACTTCACATAGCCAGGTACGCCCGGCTCATCTGGGATTGTTCTGAGCCAGGTATCTAGTCTTCTTTTGAAGATTTCCACTGCAACTCCCTTCATGTTTCTTAGGTCTTTGGGCAACTGATTAAACAGTTTTGGTCCTCTTACTACAAAACTATTTTCTTTCAGGGTTAAGGATGTTCCCTGTCTCACCTCCAATTTGGGAATACAACAGTCTACTGCTTCTACTTTCCACCATTGTTTGGGGAGTTATGGGATTCAGAGTAAGATTAGGGACTAGTTTCTCCATTATTTTCCAAGTGTAAATAATGGTGTATCTCTCTCATCTCCTTTCCAGTGAATATAGGTCTAGTTCTCATAACCTTTCCCAGTAATTTAGTTCTTTGCACCCATTGATCTTGGCTGTGAAGCTTCTTTGGATCCCCTCCAGCTGTCTAATGTCTTCTTTTTTATATGGGGATGTTAGGACCAAGCAGTATTCCAATTTGGGTATTATCAGGGTTTTCAGTAGAGGAATCATTACATTCCTATCCCTTCGTTTAAAGGTTCTCAATATCTGACCCGTTATTCTCTTTGCTCTGTTTACTGCTATCTTATTTTGTGTTTCAAATTTCGCATCATCTGTCATTACAACCCTCTAAATCTTTTGCTCTGGAATTTCTCTGAATTTCCTGTCCATTTGGGGTATAATATTCCATGGATTTTAGGTCTTCTCTTTTTCCGTACCATAATAGTTGAAATTTCTCGGTGTTAAACTTCATATTGTTGTCTTCTGTCCACTTGTAGATTTTGTTTATGTCGGTTTGTAGAGATCCTATGTCTTCTGGGTTTCTTATTTTTCTACTGATCTTTGTGTCATCCGCAAAGGATGTTACTGTGCTGTCTCTGGTAACATCCTCATCTATGTCAGTTAGCATGATTATGAAGAGTAGTGGACCTAATACTGTTCCTTGTGGTCCCAAGCTGAGGACCTCTGATTCTGATGAAGATACTCCTTGTACTGTAACGACTTGCCTCTGCTCACTAAGGAAATTATATATCCATTTCCCTACTTTTCCCGTTATTCCCATATAATTCAGTTTATGTATTATGATTCCGTGGTCACACTTGTCGAACGCTTTAGCAAAGTCTGTGTATAGTACATCATAGTTTTCATTACTTTCAAGTGAATCAATAATGTTGTTGTAGTGTTCCATTAATTGTGATAGGTATGATCTGCCTGACCAAAACCCATGTTGGTTATCATTGAATTTTTTCTGAGTTTCGAAAAACTCGTAGATTTTCTGCCTAACTATTCTTTCAAATATTTTAGTGAGATGAGATGTAAGCGACACTGGCCTATAATTTTTGGCCTCGGATCGATCTCCTCCTTTATATATTGGGACTATGTTTGTGCTCTTTGGGATGCCTGGTATTTCTCCTGTGTCTAATGATCGTCTCCATATCCAGTATAGGGGCTCAGCAATTGCATTCTTGCAGTTTTTGATCAGTGTGGCATTCCATTTATCCGATCCTGCCACTGAGTGTGTTTTTAGTTTCCTTATGGCTTGTGTAATATCATCCGTCGTAAAGTCAAAATCCATTATACTTTCCCCTTGTGGTTCTTCTTCAAAGAACGTGTTTCTATCGCATATCAATTTGTCAGTTTTTGGAATACTGCAAGATGGTTCATACTGAGCTTTTAATATTTCAGATACTTCTGTTAGATCATCAGATAAATCACTGTTCCCATTTTTTAAAGGTCCGGTAGTCGCATGGTTTTTCGACTTTCTTTCTGCGAAATTATAGAAGTACTTTGAGTTAGCCTTTATCGCTTCTATAGCGTCATCATCATCTTTTTCTGTATGCTTCTCAATTAGTTCCTGTATGACATCAATACTTTGTAGTTTATCATTTAATATTTTTCTGATGTTGTTATCTTTACAATTACTTAATTTTGCAGTCACTCTTTCTCTTTCAGAACAATGCCCTCTTTTGTCTTTCGAACCTGCTTCTCTTTCCTCTTTGTTGTATCTTTGGGACATGTTTTTCCACAATTTCTAACATCTTCTCCTCTAATGTCATTAGCATCTCTTCCGTTGTCTTGGCCTCGAAAATGGTTTTCCAATCTATTACTTCCATGCTGGATGTCACATCTTCCCAGTTTATAGCTTTGGAGTGAAAATTAAAAATTTTGAATTTGCTTCTTCCTGTTGTGCGTGTTCTTTCCTTTCCTGTTGCCTTTATATTAGTTATTTCAATGATGTTGTGGTCTGATATCATAGTTGGGGATATTTCTATATATATATATATATATATATATATATATATATATATATATATATATATATCCCCGCAAGGGGGTTCTAAGCTCGTGCCCTTGAGTGCTCTTTGTGCTCATTTGTACGTGCTTGTTCCTGGAGGTTTCACGTGCGCCCTCCCGGCCCTAGCACCCAAGGATGATGGGGCTCAATCCTGCAGTCCTTGTCATCCTTGGTCTTTTTCCACTTCGACTGTCCCCTCCACCCTTTCTTTTTCCTCTGTCTTTCCTCTCACTTTTTCTTTGTTTTTCCGCTGAGATATGCCCTTTAAATAGAGGCGAATCGGTTCTTCCTGAACTAAAAAAAAAAAAATATATATATATATATATACTGAGCCACACTGTGTACATCCACTCAAGTACATACAGTCAGCATCATTATTGGGACTATTCTTTGTTAGGTGAAATTTAATGGTATTTTTATACTTAAAGCAGGGGCAGATCCAGACTGATGCAACCAATGCACATGCATTAGTCAGAAAAATATGCACTCCATTTGCATTGGTCAAATAATTGTTTTATACAGTCTCAATGTGTTTTGTTTGTGAAAACATTATGTATATATATTATATTTCCATGAAGAAGGTATACTGAAATAAAAAACCTATAATGCAAGTTGAAAAATTGCATCAGTCAGATTTGTGGTCTGAATCCACCCCTGCTTAAAGCCTACATTAATGTTAATTGTTTAAGTAAGGTTGGAAGATGTTTAAAATTTACGTGGTAAGGTTGGTTAAGGATATTTTTATGATCTTTTTCAATTACAATGTTATAATACCAATAATCATAATATTGTATAACTCAATCTAAAGATTCAGGACTAACTACTCTTAATGCTATGAGAATGGAATAGTTCACCTTTAATCTAGTTTATCAAAACTTATAAATACTCAAGTCTGACATATGGATAGTATGATCAAAGTTTATGCAGATATATATGGTAATACAGTAGTTTCAATACTCACCCGCAAACCCATGTTCCAAATCCCACAGATAAACGGATGATACACCACCTTCAAAATACATATCTCTATATTGATCAAATGCAGTGTTTGCATCCAACTCAAGTTTCCTAAGCCTATCACTAGGCATTGCTCCATCTTCTAAAGGAGGGTTATAAGTGTTGCTCCATGGAGACCTGAAAGCAGTTGAAAATATGTTGAGAATTCTCAAGGTAGAATTTTTTAAATTTAAATTAAACTGAATAGAAAAGTGAAAAAAAAAAATAAGAACATAGCGCATGATAATGAAGAAAAAGTGATGATAATATGCTTATGTTTAAATAGAGAACCTATTTGAAAAAAAAGGAAACTAACTTGGACTATTAACTAGTAACCTAGCCTAAACCTAGTTAGTAGACAGACCATAGCTTGGTTGAGAAAGTTTGGCTTTCATAAGCTGCAACAAAATTCTAAGTGGAAGATCATGCTATAACAATACTGTAAATAAACTTATAATAACTATTCTATAACTAGACAATAATAGATTACTCGGGACAAGTCTTATATAAGCCTATTATAATCCAGTGAACAAGTTCAGAGAGATTTAAGAACTAGTTAAAACTAAGGTTGCATGAACCTATTACCAGTACTGTAGATTAGCCTAAGCATATATCTAACTTTATTTGTGAGTCTAACACTATATATATTAGGGTGGGGTCTCACCAAGAGCAATGGTTTGTGATAATTGCCAGAAAATGGATAGTAATTATCATGATTAATCGGAAGCCAATTTTATAAAATGATGAAAAGTAAAGTAATACTACAACTATGACAATGAATTTTATAAAGTTATGAAAGTTGTAGTATGGAAACTCAGTCATAGTAGATTTAATCTAAACTTGTAGTAGCTAACTCAATTTTAGAAAACTATGATTTACATTAATGGTGCACTGTGGCAAATACAATTTCTGCTGGCATAACAATGCACAAAAGTATTCATTGCTCAGCCGAGTAACTAAGAAGTTCCTGGCAATGACAGTGACCCGCATTCTATCTGAACGCATATTTAATGAAACTGGCTTCATCACGTCAAATGTACACAACTTCCTACACACACATTACAACATCATAGAGGAAGATAAGGAGTAAGCATTTTAAGAAACTGAACTGAATGTGGCAATAAAAAAGTGTAGAATTTAAAAAAAAATGTTTAATTGTTTTACTATTGCAACTATTTACATAATTCTCAAAATTTATATATTCTACCAATTTTTGGTTGAAAAATGACAGTTGCCGATGATCACCAAGCCTAAAATGCCTGATAATAATTGCCATTTAAAAATTGGTTAGTGAATATCATGATTCTTGCAATTATTACCCAACCCTACACTATATAATAAACTTTTGAAAAAGCTTTGAGAGCAGCTACTTATATTACTAGGTCTATAATTAAGAAATGAATATGACTGATCAGTACGATTCTTTTAATGATCTTAAAAGATTCTTTTCCATCCAAAAATATATTTTCCACAAATGGAAACTCTGCACTGTTTTCTTTCATTGGATTTTTAATTATATATTTAAATTTATTTAATTATTTATGTATTTCTACAATAATCAATTTGTATATGTTCCAAATTTAATGGGGTGGGGGCTTATAAGGAATGCTTTTACACAGGGTGCCATCACAGGTAGTCTTATACAGTTAGAGCTATACAGATTAATAAAACAGATGGGTCATGATGGATCTAGGATCAGTAGTATCTAACCTTTTTCAAAGTTATCCCTTGAGCTAGCCAACAAAACTGTAATTACTCCACTCCCCTTTTTAAATGACAAATATGCTAAAAGGAAAATTAGGAAACAACAACAAAATTTTAGTAAAATCATAACTCAGCTTTTTTTTTGGACAGTGGCACCAGTACCCCCTGAAAAAAGCCAAATTACCTTAGGTTAAATGCCACTGATCTAGTCTACCCAGCACTACCATACTGCACCTAAAATAAACAAAGGGGATCCACAAAAGAAGAATATCCCCCTATGTTTGTTTCACTGAGATATTACTTTACCTATATGAATCACCATCCCGATTGTAATCACAAAGAAGATAGTCTTTGCCACTATGCTTGTCTCTTGCTACTTTTAAAGGCTGATCAACTGAGGACAAAAGATCCTCACAAAGGGCAGGAACAAGATCAATAAGATCGCTTAAATTACGTTCAATTTGTTGAGGAGGGAGTCTCCTCATGAGATCCAAAGCACAATCTAACTGTTGGTCCATCTGAAAATTATGGTTGAAATTATATTTTCTTTAAACCAATTTAATTAATTGACTTGGGATTTTGCTAAAACAAAAAACAAACTAAAGAAATGGTTTACTTTTTTGGTTTAGCATAAACTATAGGCAAGAATAAACCTGCCACAAACTCTTCACTCTAGACCTACCATAGCTTTATCTCAAATAAGAAAAAATATCAAAGTAGAATGAAATTCTAATTTGCTATTATATACAGGGTAGTGCAAAAGTCAGGAGTTAGAGGGTCATCATTGCACAAATTATAAATTTTTTTAACTAAAAATGTAATTATTTAAAAATAGTGGCGGCCATAAAATGGAAAAGATCCATTCTTTCTGGCTCCTTTGACTCTGACTTTTGTGCCACCCTGTATATATATATATATAAACCTTGGTTTTGCTTCTGCCCGAATTGTTCATTCTGATGAAGGTCAAGCTTGTTGCTCCACTTTAGACCTACAGCTTAATGTGGCATCTGAACCATACCCCACTGCAGGTGGTCAGAAATTATAAATTCCATGTCCAGACTCAATCTCATGACTTCCCAATCAGCAGCCCAGCATCTTAACCACTATGCTACCCAAGGTACCCATTCATCTACTAACTAATTTTTATATGGAAGAATGAACAACTGGGTTTGATGCATACCAACTGCTGTCACTGGAACTCAAACTTGGGGATGATGGCTTTGTCATCAGTGATACTAACCACTATACCACCAAAGAATAAATAAATAAATAAATAAATAAATAATAAATAAATAAATATATATATATATATATATATATATATATATATACAGGGTGGGCCGAAAGTCTGGATCCATAGGAAAATATTTATTTTAATACATAAATTACAACAAATGGTAAATACTTAAAATGAATATCAACTTTAACTCGTAAATGCGTAGCCGTGATACTGTACAGTGGTTCGTACTCCAGTATAAACAACAAATGCTCAAATTGGCAGCCTCTGACATCGAGACACTTAGGGATGGAATTTATGATTTTTAATAATTCTTCGAATTGACATTCTCGAGATGCGTGTTTCATTTGATAATCTTCTTGTTGACTTTACTGGACTATTCGTTAAAGTTTCACATATCATTGCAGAGGTATTTTCATCAGTTGCAGTTTTTGGATGACCAGAACACCGTCGATCATGTACACTTCCTGTTTCTTTGAAATGTTTAAACAACTTGCCAACAGTCGCATGTGTTACTGGATGCTTATCAGGATGATTTCTATTGAATTTGGTAGCAACTTCTCTGTGTGTAGCGCCCTGTCTTGCGTACATGAGCACAAGTTCTACCCAGTCTTCTGTTGTTAGATTCGAAGCCATTTCTGGGCTGAAATAAAAAAAGTATTTGAGTATTTATACTGGAGTATGAACTACTGTACAGTATCACGGATACACATTTATGAGTTAAAGTTGATATTCATTTTAAGTATTTACCATTTGTTGTAATTTATGTATTAAAATAAATATTTTCCTATGGATCCAGACTTTCGGCCCACCCTGTATATATATATATATATATACAGGGCTATTCAAAATGATTCATCTGATTTCAACTGAGAATACTTCCGTACCTATCAACCGTGCATCAACTGGGCAGTGGGCATACACCATATGAAAGAGGAAATCTTCAAGTTTTACAAGATCACCGCGAGGGCTCCAAAGTCACGCCGTGGCCTAGCCTAGCAACAAACAGTCAGTGTGAAAATGGCATCCACACAGCAGAAAGCGTTTTGTGTGTTGCAGTTTTCGAGCTGTAAATCGGTCGCCAGATCTTACACCATGCGACTTCTTCCTTTGGGGGGTACGTTAAGGATACTGTGTACGTGCCACCATTGCCCACATCTTTGGATGAGCTCCGAACTCGCATTGTTACTGCCGTAGAGTCAGTGACAACAGACATGCTGGAGCGAGTATGGGAGGAATTCGACTATCGTGTCGATGTTGCTCGTGTAACTAGGGGAAGTCACATAGAGCATTTATGAGGTGAGACAAAATTTGGACAGTTTTTCTTTTGGTTGATATATCACAAATCACTCTGTATTTGTAACATTAAAAAATATTCTCATTTGAAATCAGGTGAATCACTTTGAATAGCCCTGTATATATATATATTATATATATATATATATATATATATTAGGGTGGTCCAAAAAGTTAAAGCATCGACTAAGTTCTCTCCACAAGGTTGGTTTTATGCCTCTTGGTGTGGACAGTATTTGTGCAAAGTTTCACGTTATTCGGTTAATATTTAGGGGTCGCCCCACTTGCCCCCTTTTTGAAAATTTAGGAAAATATATAGACAACTGAATAACTAAATTTTTTTTTGGTTCTCAAAGAATATGAAAGAAAACAGTAAGACAATAGGACATGATAATGGGTGGATCTTCATTATTTCTTCTGCATCAGAGTCGCCTTGGATGGTATTGGTATCTGTTTTCGGTGGGCGGCTACGAGTTGTAGGAGGTACTGCTTCTGGTCCTCGTTTTGTGTCAGTGTCATTGTAGCGTTGTGCGAGAGCAATACCTCGCTCGGCAGCATCATTGACGACTTTCATCTTTAAGGCGCGATCTCTAAGTTCCCTGTAGTTCTTGTCATTTGGCCATTCCCGTGGATCTTTTTGAAGTAACTGGCGCGCTTCCTCCTTACCTCCAACTTTCAAGGCATCAAAGAGGGTCAATGTCCTTTTCGTGACGAAGGATGCCACATCATTTTCAACACCAGCTTCTGCCATGTCGGTTCGTCGGGGGCAGCCATTCTTTTGGGGATGTTGGAGGTGTTGAACCATTCTCCTTTTGGTATCAGGATCGATCCTATTATCGAAGAAGGCCAGTCCAATCAGATGCTCCGACAAGTACCACAGGTGGCGTCTTAGAGCTGTCTTCGCCGCTTGTGCAGCTCTTCCGTGTGGATATTTTTCCAGAAGATGCAGCATTTTGAGATCATTGAGAGGAGCTTGTGTCCCCATTGGCGCTTTATGCCAGTACTTGACGTAAATCAGACTGACAAATAAAGCCAGCTGAGTCACGTTTCGTTCTTTGCGTGCTGTGAGCTTGAATTGATAGTGAAAGAGGTAGATTTTGAGCGCATAAATCGCCTTCGCCATCCATCTCGCGTGGTGCATGGGACCCGGAGCTCGGATAAAGAGTTGACCACCAGTCTTTCCCCCCAGGAAGAGCAAAGATAGTTCAAGGAACTCCTTGTAGTCGTCACGAGGTTGGCTTGCCTGAAGAGCGTTAGGTAAGTAAGTGAGCATCTCTTTTCTCATCTCTTGGAGTTGAGGGTTCTCGAACAAGCTGTCCGATGCTGAGACAAATGCTTCGTGGGAGAGAGATGGCCATTCCTTTTGAAATCGCTTAAAAAGGCCTGTTTCAGGACTTCCTGTTGAGCCAAATATTGAGGCAAAGACATCAGCAAGTACGACTTCAAGTATATGATGTCGACAACCGATCCAAACTAGCTCGTGACCCAATGCTTCTTCAATCCTGACTCAGGCTCCGCGATGTAAACCCGTGTTTGGCGCAGTGGTATCGAAGACGAGACCTCTCACATGCTGTTCCACGTTCCATAATTTCATAGTTTGAAGGCATGCCTGGGCCTGTGCTTCTCCAGTTCCTTGTTTCATCTTTGGGACACCAAGCAGCTTCTCCTGTCCATTGAATGTTATAAGGATTGCTATCCGATGCACATTCGTCTTCTTCCCTTCAATGCCGGGGAGAAGCTTTCCGTCCCAATGGAGAAGGACAGGGTCTTCTAGAGAGAATGATTCTAGGTCTTCTCGAGCTGCCTGTTCTCGCCCACTTTCTCTGTAGCGATGAATAGAGCTCCGAGAGCACGTCATCCCAGACAGATCATGCCCCGCGGCCTGTAATACAGCTCCAGTTACGAAAACAGCATTCCAGTCAGAAAGATTGGTGCGATCCATTGCTCCAATGACTTCTGGAGATTGGAAAATGTTCGTAACCTTGTTCTTGGGACGCTTTGGTGCCGGAGCTTCAGACGAAGAAGGAATCGGAACCGATGGTCTATAGTCGTCGTCGTCTTGCGAAAAAAGGGAAGAAGAAGAGGAAAGATCAATTGATGACACTCCTGCTTCTTCCAAATCTTTCTGTGTTGCTTCATGCCTTGCCTTCCTCTTGGCTTCCTTCTCCATTC
The DNA here is from genome assembly GCA_023014485.1 of Bathynomus jamesi. NCBI lineage: Eukaryota > Metazoa > Arthropoda > Malacostraca > Isopoda > Cirolanidae > Bathynomus > Bathynomus jamesi. The sequence goes on along the minus strand of JAJOZX010000329.1, from coordinate 1,193,898 downwards.
TGGATCGCTTTCTGTCCTCTTGTGTAGTCGTTTCCTCATCAATGCCAGCCATGCTGCAAGAATTGACGTCCTTGCGCTGCATGGACAGGAAATTTCGGTCCTCAACGTTGACGATTGTGCTCATGGCATCACTGGTTGCTATGTCAAACAGTTCCTGGATGTCCGCTTTGAAGATGTCTTCATTCATTCTATCGCTGGCACGTTGCCTGGTCCTGTGCTTTTTGAGTGTTTTGTAGCGGTCTAAAAGCTTTGAAAGCTTACGGACACAGGAGTCGATCCGTTGAGTTGGGATCCGCGCTCAGGTCCAGACTTCAATCACCCTCTGGCATGCCTGGTTCAGACTGTCGGAGGTGGTTTGCTTTTGATTGATGTGGTGGTATTGCCCCAAGAGGAGGGCGTCAAGGCATGTAGGGAGCCTTGACGTGGATAAAGTTCCAGTTGCCATCCCTAGAAGCCAAACTTTTGGAATTGATCGAGTTTGAGCCATCGGACCTACGGAAGAAAAAGTACATTATATAATATATATATTCAGAGTGGGGCGACCTCTAAATATTCACCAATCACGCTGCAATTTTGCACAGACCATGTGGACACTAAATGGACAAAAACCACACTTGTGGAGACTATCTAAGACAATTTTGAAATTTCCCCCTATTGGATTTGGACCACCCTAATATATAACCTTACAAACAGGTTCCACGTGATGATTTCTCATTTCGCGAAGGTCAAGCGTGTCGCCCCTCCTCTCGAGTTGGCCTGGTGAAGTAGTGAGTTGGATTCTTGCGCTCTCCACCTCACATAGCCAGGTACGCCCGGCTCATCGGGGATTGTTCTGAGCCAGGCGTCAAGTCTTCTTTTGAAGATTTCCACTGCAACTCCCTTCGTGTTTCTTAGGTCTTTGGGCAGCTGATTAAATAGTTTTGGTCCTCTCACTACAAAACTATTTTCTTTCAGGGTTAAGGATGTTCCCTGTCTCGCCTTCAATTTGGGAATACGACACAGTCTACCATTTCTACCTTCCACCGTTGTTTGGGGAGTTATGGGATTCAGAGTAAGATTAGGGACTAGTTTCTCCATTATTTTCCAAGTGTAAATAATGGTGTATCTCTCTCTTCTCCTTTCCAGTGAATATAGGTTTAGTTCTCGTAACCTTTCCCAGTAATTTAGTTCTTTGCACCCATTGATCTTGGCTGTGAAACTTCTTTGAATCCCCTCCAGCTGTCTAATGTCTTCTTTTTTATATGGGGATGTTAGGACCGAGCAGTATTCCAGTTTGGGTATTATCAGGGTTTTCAGTAGGGGGATCATTACATTCCTATCCCTTCGTTTAAAAGTTCTCAATATCAGACCCGTTATTCTCTTTGCTCTGTTTACTGCTATCTTATTTTGTGTTTCAAATTTCGCATCATCTGTCATTACAACCCCTAAATCTTTTGCTCTGGAATTTCTCTGGACTTCCTGTCCATTTGGGGTATAATATTCCATGGACTTTAGGTCTTCTCTTTTTCCGTACCGTAATAGCTGAAATTTCTCGGTGTTAAACTTCATATTGTTGTCTTCCGTCCACTTGTAAATTTTGTTTATGTCGGTTTGTAGAGATCCTATGTCTTCTGGTTTTCGTATTTTTCTACTGATCTTTGTGTCATCTGCAAAGGATGTTACTGTGCTGTCTCTGGTAACGTCCTCATCTATGTCAGTTAGCATGATTATGAAGAGTAGTGGAGCTAATACCGTTCCTTGTGGTACTGAGCTGAGGACCTCTGATTCTGATGAAGATACTCCTTGTACTGTAACGACTTGCCTCCGCTCACTAAGGAAATTATATATCCATTTCCCTACTTTTCCTGTTATTCCCATATATTTCAGTTTATGTATTATGATTCCATGGTCACACTTGTCGAATATATATATATATATATATATATACTTTAGTTAAACCTTAGTTTTGTTTCTACCCAAAATTTTCATTCTGACAAAAGTTGAACTTGTTGCCCCCACCTAAGACCTACTGTTGAATATGAATTCAAACCATGACCCACCAGAGAGGTCAGAAATTACAAAGTTTTCATCCTGACTCAATCTCATAACCTCCTGATCAGCAGCAGCCTAACATCTTAATCACTTGGCTACAGTGGGTACCCATTTATTTACTAACCAATTTTTTTTTTTTTTTTTTTTTTTTTACAAGACTTTTTCCTCAAATAATTTTCCAGATATATTACCAGAAATTCCATATATTTCCCCAACTTCCAGATTTTTTTATTTTATGACACTTTTAGGTTTTCCAATTGGGAAGACACCCTGGATCTGAAGCTCATAAGGTATTTAAGTTTGAATGTGACAAATCAGCTCGGGTAATTTTCTACCAAACTTCTTAATATGGTTCAAATTTAACTACTAGTAAAATAACGAACTTGGGTCACTTTTCTAAATGAACTAGTTCAGCTCAATACATACAAATTAAGTAACCCCCCAACCTCCCACCAAACTTTCATTCAGCCTATCCCAAAGAAGGGTGACTGCTCTCAACCCTCCACTATCATTCAATTGCTTTCATTTCTTGCCTTTCTAAAGTTTTTAAATATCCTTAATAGGAAGATTCTTAAACACCTCTCTTTTCACAATCTTCTGTCAGATCATCAATATAGGTTTGGCAAGGGATGCTCTACTGGCAATTCTTGCGTCTCTCTCTGACTCTTGGTCAGGGGCATCATGAACAAATACTTTTATTTGCGGGGGGCACTGTCAGAAATAATTTAATTTTTAATCAGTTGTAAGACATCAGTAATTCAGTGCTTTAACTACATTTTAAGGATAAGAAAAGTCAACAGTATATATGAGGTTATTTTATTTGAATTCTTTTATCTTTACTAATATTATTTCAGAAATTTAAATTTATTCCAGTCTGGCACAAATCTTTAATTTTCAAACTGCCCTCCTTTGGTTTCTATCCTTCTTTCTGCGCCTTTCTCTCTAATTTCCTTTCTGGTCAATCAATAGCTGCAGTTATAGATATAGATAGCCACTGTTGTTCTCCTGAAGCTATAAACAGTGGTGTTTCTCAGGGTTCTGTCCTTTCACCCTCTTTTCCTTTTATTTAACAATGATCTATTAAGTTCCACTTCCTGTCCTATCCACTCTTATGCCAATGATTCCACTCTTCACCCACTTCCCAAAGCATCCCTCTCAACAGTCACTCCATGATTCATGTAGGATGGCTATGATACACCTGACCTCTGATCTTTCTGCCATCCCTGATTGGGGCTGAGAAACCCTAGTGGCTTTCAATGCCTCAAAAAACTCAATTCTTCCATCTGTCTACTCATCACAATCTTCTACATGACTATCCCCTTGCCTCCAATGATACACAACTCAATCCTTCCTCTTCTCTCAACATTCTTGGCATTTCCTTTTCTCATGATTTTCCGAGAAAGATCACACATACTTTCTTTCTAAAACAACTTCTAAGAAGTTAAGTGTGCTGTACCAGCTCCACAGTTTCTTCACCCTCACAAAGTTGCTCTCTCTGTACAACTAGCTAGTTTATATCGAGTCATCTTTCTCACTCCTCTGGATTATTAAATTATTTTTATAGTGATGTTTTTGAAATTTGTTTTTTTACAAGTTTTTACTATTTATACTTCTTGTATATTATTTTACATGTATTATTATTATACATTTATTGTACAATGATTTAAAAGCTTTTAAAAATTACTTTATACATAATTTTTTAAACTTTTATCCCCCTAACCCCATTTATATTATATGGGGAGATAGTTCCAACCTGCATGATTTCGTGCTGCACAAGCTTTTTTCATGAACAGAACCCTTGTTTTGGGCAGGGGATCGCTGTACTTAGAAAATAATTGATATAAAAATAGTCCTAACTCACCCATACATAGTAAGATATAACTAAAATGAGATTATGCTGATGGAATAGTACTATTCCTTATCTGTGAGAAAGAAAAACCTACTTTGATTTCAATCAGTTATTTTTCCTTATACAGTGGAACCTCAATATACGAACGCATCTCTATTAGAACAAATCAGTATACGAACAACTTTTTCGAGAAAAAATTGTCCTTGTATACGAACCGAAAGAAGCTGGTCACAGGAAGGAGCTCACCACAGAAGAACTGCAAGACCTTCAGAAGGAGCAGCAAGAAGAAGTGGCTGAGGAACTTTCTTCAGAGGAGGAGGGGATGAGTAAGGGCAACATTTCCACTGCAGACATTAAAGAATTGTGTTTTCATTGGGCTAAAACACAGAGCATGGTGGAGAAATGGCACCCTAACATTGCTGTAGTGAATAGTAGCATCAATTTGTTCAATGACAATGTGATTGCATACTTTAGAAATATTTTGAAGAGTAGGCAGACACAGACAACAACATTGGACAAGTTCTTACCAAAGAAAAAAAAATCAAGTGCTAGTGAATCCCCAGCATCTTCTAGTGCTACTGCAAAGAGATGGAAAAGAGACAGAACACCAGAAGGGGAGTTACCTGATGTTTTTATGGAAGGTGACTCCCCTTCCAAACAATAATCTCCCTCCTCCACCCCACCTTCCACTTAGGCCATCATCACTCTTCAGCAAAGGTAAAGTTCAGGTTAAATTTTCATTTATTTGTATAATATTGCATTATTTATTGTTGTTACAGGTTTCATGTATGATTTTATGCATGTAAGTCTTATTTTACAGGTTTAATTAACCAATATTTTGACTTAAAAATGTTTCGTAAGGGGTAACTTTTGGGGGTCTGGAACAGATTAATCCAATTTACATTATTTCTTATGGGAAAAATTGATTCAATATACGAACAATTCGATATCAGAACCCTCAGGAACGGATTAAGTTTGTATATTGAGGTTCCACTGTAATTTAAATCAATTTAAATCAATTTAAATCACTCTAAATAATTTGATTTCAATCATTGTAACCCTTCATGACAGTGATTATGTGTTGTCTTCTGTTTACCTAATTTGGAATCATAGGAATCATGATTATAGTTTTTAATATAATTGTAATTGACTCCATTTGTGGTGGAATCATAACATGTTTGTATGGCACCAATAAAATAAATTTCATCACTTTTACTAATAAATGCGTAGCTTGATAAAGTTGCTGTAAAGGAATGTGGGTACTGTAACAAAATTTCTTGGTGTAACATGCTTGACAAAAATTTATAGTGGGAAGACCATGTAAACTTTATCTCAAAAAAGATTAAGGAATGTTACTATAATGTTTAAACTTAATAAACTTAACTATCCATTTTATTTTGAATAAAAAACCAGTAAAGCCTAAAGCTTAAGGTCCAAATTAAATAAAACAAGTAGTCCAGCTTCACAATTATTTGTCATTTTAAATTGTAAAACCAATGTATTTATTTTATTATTAATAAAGGTTATTCCTAAAAGGTTCTATTAACTATCATACTCTCGTCATTCCTTATATAATGTATTGTACCCTTATATGGAGAAATTCTGCAAACAATGCTTTAAACAGGAGCCTTTTTATTCAAAAATGAGCAATGAAGTTATTATTCAATTTCCATGATCATTCAAAATGCATTCTTTGAAGAGCTAAAACTATTAAAGATCAAAGATATAATCAAGCCAGCACATTTTCATTAACTTAAAGTGGATAAATAAATACTTTTTAACAAGAAATTCACTTGTATCAAACCAGAAAGAGATCAAAACATATTATTCCTCAGTTTAGATTATCTTCATCGCCAAAATTTTCCATTTGGACTGAAACTATGGAATGATTTATGTGCTTATAAAGGGTGATCCAGAGAAATGGGACCCAAAAGAAACCCCTGTAACTCTTAAAGTATAAGTCCTTTTATAAAATCATACGCATCATTCGAAAGAGGATAGTTACAAGTTTGTACAGGATTGTATAGGTTTTGACAATACAAGACAAGATAAGATACAAAACAAAATAAAAGTGTTAGTTAAAACTAACCCTTCAAGATGACTGCATGGACTGTGGAACAGCTGCGTTTCATAACTGAGCAATATTATGAGCATGGAAGAAGTGTAGTTTCAGCTCTTAGGTGATTTTGACATCTGAAAATTTGTCTTGAAAGATCTTTGAGCTGAAACTACACTTCTTCCATGCTCATAATATTGCTCAGTTATGAAATGCAGCTGTTCCACAGTCCATGCAGTCATCTTGAAGGGTTAGTTTTAACTAACACTTTTATTTTGTTTTGTATCTTATCTTGTCTTGTATTGTATTGTCAAAACCTATACAATCCTGTACAAACTTGTAACTATCCTCTTTCGAATGATGCATATGATTTTATAAAAGGACTTATACTTTAAGAGTTACAGGGGTTTCTTTTGGGTCCCATTTCTCTGGATCACCCTTTATAAAAAACATTTCAAACAAATTTATTTAAAAACCAAGTTAAAATATTAATCAATAATGAAATACCTACTAATAAAAACCTAGCATTAAATGTACATTAAATACTGTATTACTTGTTCATTTCTTGCATCAAATTATCAATTCTTTGTACTATACTGATATCAGACATGGGGTCAATTACTGAGTTTCTATTACTATTAACTTTTGTATGTTGGGTACTTCACTCATTTGAAAAGGATCTTTATGTCTATTTAAATGCAATTAGAAGCAGTGTGTTAACAAACAAAGAAACACTTTATTTCAGACTCAACAGGTACGAACATTATACAAGAGGTCCATTGAAGGATTAAGAGATAGTTGTGTCTGGAGCACTGACTAAGTAGGCCAGTGAATCACTGTGTATAATGAACATACAAATACAATGATCCAACCATGAGGTGGTGTGCCAGCTATCACTAACATAAGTAAAGCTATCACCAGGAAGACTACACATGGATGAAAGGGTCAAGTTATTATCTTCACAGAAGGCTTTTAAGTGCTTGCTAAACAAAGAATTATCATTAAGCACATTAGCATTTAAAGTCACCAATAATAGCTACACATGTCATATCCAACTCATCAATAATATGGCTGACCTGCCCCAATTTAATGAAGTACTCTTCTTCATTATCAACTGCCTGAAAAGGAATATAGATACACAGAATTACAATTTTTTTATTGTCAGCACAAATTTCTATTCCAGTTAGCCAATTCAAACCAAGTTTTAATTCAATAATATACTTCCCATACCCCAACCTCCATAGAATAGCTACCCGACCAGGTGGGTGGCCTGCAAGGAGACCATCTCATTTATCTCTGGTGGCCTCCCCTATCCCATGAAAGTTACTGGACAGGCTATTCAGGTCCTTTAAGTCATTTCCATAGCCATGTTTCCTGCAGACAGAATATCAGCATCCTCTAACAGCTTATCAATTATGATCTGCCTGTGTTTGCTGTTATTGCCTAAGCTTAGGCCTCTACAGTTATAAGAGATTACACCTTGAATGTTGCAATTAGGAAGATGCAGGAGTCCTGCCAGCCATCTCTACATGTTGAATTCCACTTATACCAGGCACAGCAGTTACAGCATTAGACCCATTTGGATTTTCCTCCACAGTATGATGCATGATATCTCCATAATTACCCTCTCCAGCACTTGCAAGAGGGGCAGCAGGTGTTTTTCTTCCCTTCTTCTCATAGAACTGCCATACATTACATATACCCATTCCAGCCATACTGCTGTATCCATAAATACCCCTGAATCATCACAGACTGCTGTAACTTGAAAGGAACTGTACGAAGTCCATCTGGAGTCAATTTTCCTACATGTAACCTGAAGGTTCACTTTATCTTCCACAAATGCCTGCAGCTCCTCAGCCATAAGATCAGGTTGACATCTTGAGACAAAAATGTTTGCAGTCTTTGTTGGTACAGCCATCATATGATCTGTTTTGGCAGCCCCTATGATACCTCACCATTCTCTGCCAGCCTTTGCCACAGGCTGACTCCCTCCAGCCAGTGCATGAGTGAGACCACCACCATTAGGCTACTGCAGTGGTTGCAGTTCTCAGAGGGGTCGCTTGCTTCCAGCCCCTCCTCACCACTATTGTCCAAGATGCCTCCTCATCATGACCCCTGACTGCATTCCCAGCATTCTGATTCACCAAGGCCCCTTGGGGGGTACCCTGTGTGAGATGGTATTGAGCTGGCAATGTAGCAGTGTCTGGATTTAGGGATCCAGATAAGACTGAGAAGCAGAGGGCTCTGCACTCATGGATCCAGGATGTGGCTGAGAGGCAGAGGGCTCTGCACTCATGGATCCAGGATGAGGTCTAAAGGCAGAGGGCTCTGCACTCATCGATCCAGGATGAGGCTTAAAGGCAGAGGGCTCTGCACTCATTGATCCAGGATGAGGCTTAAAGGCAGAGGGCTCTGCACTCATTGATCCAGGATGAGGCCTAAAGGCAGAGGGCTCTGCACTCATTGATCCAGGATGAGGCTTAAAGGCAGAGGGCTCTGCACTCATTGATCCAGGATGAGGCTTAAAGGCAGAGGGCTCTGCACTCATTGATCCAGGATGAGGCTTAAAGGCAGAGGGCTCTGCACTCATCAATCCAGGATGAGGCTTAAAGGCAGAGGGCTCTGCACTCATCGATCCAGATGAGGCTGAGAGGCAGAGGGCTCTGCACTTATCGATCCAGGATGAGGCCGAGTGGCAGCCAAATAACAAATATTTGTTTGAACTAAATCATTACAATTTCAGAGACTGTAGGTCTTGATAAATTTTACTTTATTGAAGGAAAAATTTGCCACAATATTAGTTCACACACACGTTTATTTTAGTTTAGAGTAGATTTAGTTCATTTTTCAGTTCTTTTTTCACACAATATGTCCATTGCTACTGTAATAGAAAAGTAATAGACTATTATCTATTACTTTGCCTTCTATTACTATTACAGCCAAAAAATTATGATCTATTACTATTACTTGAAAAATCCTGTCATTGTCTATTACTATTACCCCATGTCTAACTGATATCATATCTATAATAATGACAGTCTGTATTTGTTTATATATAATATATTAAGATTAATACATATTGTATTTTCATTATTAGTTCCTTTGTATATTAATCACAATTTAAAGAAGACATATATCATGTATTATATTTTATTTGGAACTAATCTGAGCCCAGTGAAGCCAAAAGAAAAAGGGCTACATTATATAAAATAAGCAGTCCAATTGACAGTACCATATTACTGTAACATAACAGACATTAAAGCCCACTTTAATCCAAGTGTAGCATATAGTTTCACCAAGTGCAAAAGTCTCAGAAGTTATACACTATGAATACTGCAGGCACAGGGTAATTGTAATTGACTACCTAAAATGTAATTGTAATTACGGTACACTGGGAAACCAATGTTAGCTAATTGATACAATTATAGTCAACTACTTTAAATTACATTGTTTTTTCAGCCTCTCAAACAGATTAAAAGCTGTACAATACTCGCTCATCATGTCTCAGGAGCTTTCTTTTGAAATAAAATGTTCTTAACTAAAGTTTTTCTCATTGCCTTTCACCCACTTAAGCAAGCTGGTTATAGCTGAATAGTGGATACAGATACCAAGTCTTCTCTCATACTATTACATGCAGTTCTTATTTCAGTTAAGAATCTGACAATCATCTATTTCACAAACTTGTAACTCTTACATAAAGGTCTTCTCTCCTGGAAGTACATTCTGGTCTTCCCATCCTAGTTTGGTACCTATTTTCTCAGTTTCTTTGTTTTGCTGGATGGTGTATACTACTACTATCAGCTTTCTTGCAGTTGTCCATAATAAATAGGCCTAACCTTCTTTCTTTAGTACAATTATTGACTGTCTTTTATCTACTGAAATTTGCAGTTTGCGCTATATATTTACCTCTAATAATTATGAAGGAATATCTTAATAGTTATTAGGGCTAATATTAATTTTTAGCAATACCAGACTTCAGGGATCTGCCTATTTTATACTTTCAGCCAATCAGTGTGACTCTTACATCTTTACATCTGGGTTAGGTGGTCATTCTAGATTGGTTAGTTATCTCCCATGTGACTAACCCCTTAACCAGGAGGTTAAGGGGTGATCTAATCCAGGTTTTCAAAATTATGAATGGGTTCGATAACGTAGATAGAGATAGCTTTTTCGAAATATCTCAATATAATAGGACTAGAAATAACGGGTGTAAGTTGACAAGTAGAAGGTTCGAGACAGCAGTTGCGAAAAACTTTTTTACGCATAGAATAGTAAATAGCTGGAATAGTTTGCCAGTAGAAGTAATTAGTAGCACGTCTATAAACATGTTTAAAAATCGATTAGACGCATATGTTGATAGAAAGGGTATAGTTTAAGGTAGTAAAATTAAGGCTTTCTGGGGATAGATCCCACAGCTCAACACAAGTGTTGTGGGATAGAGGGAGGCAGCGTCTTGGGTTAGGGGATACTCTCTGTCCTTACACCCCCATTTAAAGAGATTCCTCTGCCGAGCGGTGCCCCCCATAGTACTGTGAGGTATTGAAAAACTCATGATCTTCACTTGCCCCACAAACACCTTTAAATGGGAGACCCAAAATGGTGCACACACATCTCTACATTACTGTACAGTCTTTACAGCCACACCTACTCTTTTTCTCGTAAGTGTATATATTGTAATGTATATGATTGTAAATTTTGACTTGGTCCGCTATCGATATGGACCGTGACTTGATGGATACCGTAATGAAATTGACTGGATTCTTTGGATCCGATATATTTGCATGTCCCTTATAAATAGATATAGAGTGTAACATATTTGTGGATAGTAGTCTATTATGACTTGATCCTCTGGATCAGAGATTCTATCTTTAATTTTAAATCGATAATTAATTAGTTTTAAATTGATAATTATTTAGTTTCGTAAAAATTGGTCATTGCCAATTTACCGGCAGTTTTTACATAAATTTCTTATGTTCTTGTGGTTCAGAACCCACGTAAAATTGTAGGTCCCCTCCGCCACCATGGAGGACATACACAATACACGAACACAGTTAGGTAGACCAGCCATGAGTGGATCCTAGGGTCTTTGTTGGTCTGAAACATTATAACATTATAAGTACCATACCACATTAAATACTTTATGATAGATTCTTATTAGTCATTTGCAACAAAGAATATTCAAAATTTCATGCTTTTTTATATTAAAATAATGAAAAAAAAACCCTCATAACTGTGGCAAAATTTTTAGTAGTAGTATAGCCTTTTGACAAATTATAAATAAGTAGTTTCAGGCACATTATGCTTTTTTGGACCTCTGGTTGGCCAAAGTTGGCTATATCAGGTGCCACAAGGATCAGTGATAGGTATATTACTCTTTATTGTGTATCTAAATGCCTCACTTTGGGGGTAAAGCCCATTGAAAATAGGTACTTTTCCATTGGTAAGTTTTTACTATATTAATAAAATGCTTATTCATATATTTTTAGACCTTTATTATGTGAATCACCCTTGATTGGTTAGGTTTAGTCATAATATTTTTGTTAAAGCTAACAAAAATATTATGGTTTTTACCTAACCAATCATCAATATATATATATATATATATATATATATAATATATATATATATATATAAATATATATATATGAGGGGTCGCGCGTCTTAAGATACCTAAGCGCCACCACAGGCAAAAACGTGTTTTTGATAGATATCACTATTTTCACCCTTCCTCTATCGTGTGATTTGGGTTATAATGACCTTATGACACTAGAAGTATGGTTGAAAACCTTATGAAGCGAACTATTTTTTTCACCTCTATCACCAGCCAAAAGTTCACCCAAAGTTCGGCATAATAAGAAAATAAAAAAATTTAAAAAAATATATATATAAAATCAGTGGCAACTCCAGCTCTTCAAGACTACTCTGGCTCTTTTTAAATTTTCAAGTCTACATATGAGCCAACATTTAAATGCATGACAATAACTTAAGATCAATTATCAATAAAATAAATAAATACAAAAAAAATTATTTGAATTTTATTTACTTGAATATAAAGTCCAAGCGTCTTGGTTTTAAAGCAAATTCCTTTAATATTTGGTCATGTAATTTCTTTTTGCTTTCTAAATCAATAAGTATTTCTTTTTCAATTGAAATCCTAGCCAGGGATGATAATTACCTTTATTTAAGCTAGTTTCTCCTTCATCATGTCCGCGCAATGGCAGTTCTTGCTTGGATAAATATAAAACTGCATTGGCTAATTGCTTTAAATATTGTATGTTTTGTTCAACCAGTTTATTATGATTTTCTCTTTCAAGCTTAACAACTTTGCTAATAGCACACTCTATACTAACCTGACCAAAGGTTTTCAAGCATTTATAATTACTCAAATGACTAAAAGATTTTGCATGATAATTGCTGTCACTTAAAATATTTTTAAAATTAGAATAACCACCACTATCTGTCCACGATTGATTTGGCTTAGGTTGGAAAAAATAAACAAGGCCAGCAGTATAATTTTTCACTAGACACACTTCCACATAGCCAATCAATTTGTTTGTACCAATTATTTTGAAATGAACGATTACCCACTTTAGTTTTTATTATTGGCATTGGATGGCCATTCTTGATAATTTCTCGTTGTTCAGCAGTGTTTCTCCTTCCAAATGATTTTTCTTTTAATGATAACACTATGTCCTCCATGGGTGGGCTATACTTCTCAGAATACTTATAATATTAAAAATAAATCAGATTATTTAAGAAAAGTGAACACCCTCACATTGCAGCAAAAATCAAACTGCACCGCCACCTAAGGCAGTTGAAGGCACGCTTATTGAAATGTAAAAAGTTACCATGTATCAGCAGAATTAAAAATTGTGCCTCTACAAGGCCGAAGGATATAAGCCTGAGTTGAAATGTTTTTTTCTTTATAAAAAAAATTAATAGGAGGAAAAACATATTTTATTTAATGAGAATTAGAAGGACTATTATGTAACCGTATGCAAGCAAATAATTATTCATTAAAAGAACTTTAAATATACAATATTACTTATACTTTCTCGGGCGTAATGTCTTGCGCCCAAGTAAAGGATCTTGAAAGATTACACGAAAACTTAATGTGTCAATATAGTTTTTTTATAGGTAGTAAGGGTATCTAAATACGCTCAAAATTTGCCTGTGTGACGAAGGCTAGACAGAAAAATAGTAACATACTACCAGCCAAAAACCATTTTTACAATTTGTATTTAAAACTTTTTTTTTTAAACTTAAATCTATAAATACACAATTTTATCTCTCATGCTTCCCCTTGCCCCTTGCCTCTTGGGCTGAGAAGCCCGAGTGCAGGAGTCACCACTGTATAAAATAAGAAAATATATTCCAAAAACTCATCAACATCTTCATTAGTATGCTTAGAACTCTAATTTAGCCAAAAATGAATGTTCTAGCTCAATTAATAACAGAGATACTATTGCGAGAATATTGCTGAACTTTGGAGGTGATTTCTGGCAAATTTTAATTTTGGTGCCTAGGTACCTTAAGACGCGGAACCCCTCATATATAATATATATTATATATATATATATATTATATATATATATATATATATATATACACACACAAAACAACAAAAATATAAAAATATCACCACTAAACCTAACCAATCATCAAGGGCAATTGACATTGGGACCTTCTTAAAATTGTGGGAGTATAACAGAAAAGTACCATGGGGAAAATTACAACTAATCTTTCATCTAACGAAAAGAATGAAACATATAGCTATAAATAAAATTCTCCACACACTTATGAGTAAATGTACTTCAGAAAATATAGCTATTGGTTAAAAACTTTCTACCTACTGATGTTACCAAAAATATTGTAATAAGAAACCAATGAAAGATACATATGAAATTTTCAATTTGCTGATCTCAGCAAACAAAGCAAAATTGAAGGAAGAATTCATAGAGCTGAGAGCAAGGCTCAAGATTGGAAAGAAATGTTTAAACTTTCCTACTAGTTCCATATAAATTAATGAAAACAATGAATGGATAGGGCTACCCAAAAATACAATTAGGTCCAATAGCCTACTTCAACAACAAATAGTCCAAAGACAAAACACACTGGCTTTACAATGAAATCATAGACCCAGACCTATTAACAGAATAACTAGGCCATCAAGCCTATGATTCAAATTTGTCTCAAATATGGATTTAGTTTACAAGAGGTCTGAGGTGAGGGCAAAAATTTACTATAAATCCAAATGCAGTTTAGAGAGTCCATAACAGCTTGGTATAGGGGGTCCTCATTATCTGAGTATTTATTATCTGAGTCCCTGCATTTACATGGCCAAATACTTGGAGAACCATATGGATAAATTCCCCACACTTAAGAGGTTTTCGCGGATAATGTATGTGGAATGTGGAAGTGCAATGGAAAACTATTTAAATTTCCCTCAGACTTGCTGTCTCGCTTGCTTTCCCCTACCTCCAATACTCCACCACCACCACCACACTCGACCCCCAACCCCAACACCGCACACTCTCAGTCTCTTGCTAACTGTTGCCAGTGCTGAACCCATCAGCAGTTTTCTGGTGTTTTCATTCTGATTTTGTTGATTTTTTGCACTATTGTTGCAGCCATGATTTCAAAGTGTACTGCTAGTTGGTTTGTTCATTGTATAAGTTGCTCAAAGACACTAGCACTGGACCTCCTACTTCCTCCTCCTCCTAGTGGTAAAGCAGTACATAAAAGGGTTTAAAAAGTGTATTTTACAAATGTTTTACCATAATTTTCAGTGTCATTCATTGTGTTAAGGTCCCAATTAAACCTTATTCTCATTATTTCTTATGGGTTTTAGGTCCTCACTTGACGATATGTACACTCCGTTTTACAATGTGGACACTTCACTACTGTCGGTAGAACACCGTGAGCATGCAGAAACTCAACACTTTTTTCTAAATTTTTGTAGAAAGCGACAATACAGCAGTAATAACTGAACAAGCACGTGTCACACGAAGCCATTCCAGTAGCAAAGTAATTCAAATTTTAAATGGATGGAGCGCAGTGATTGGGCAGACATGTAATGGTCAGCCACGCATGCACACCAAATGAACGTACAAACACACACTAGATACACACCAAACAAAATTTATATCTTGAAAACAAAGCATTTGTGATGGAAATACTATAGAAGAAAAGTGTCTTAGAATTAAAAAATCTACTTAATGAACATATAATAATTGCTGGATGTTAGATGGGTGTAATACTATAATAATACCCTTTTGTCTTAGTCACCAATATGACAGCCAAAGTAGTGATAATACGCTGTTCTTATCAGAGGAGTCATATTCCTGCACTGTGAAGTTGGAGTAAATAGACCACAGATGTAACAAAATAAATCTGGACTGTTCATGCAACCCCTTGAAGCACACATCATAAATCTAAAAAGTAAAAATACAATTATTGCGTTTTGTATTGAAGTAAAATGAACTATAATCAAAATTATTGAACTATAATCATAAAATTAGTATAAAACATCATATTCTGACAAAACCTGACCTAATGTGCAAAAATGAAGTTAATTTTTGAAATCAGCACCCTATAATTAGTATAAAACAGTATGTTTTTACCAGGAAGCAAAACTGTCATTAGGTTGTGTAATTTAACTAGTGATGGGACGATTAATCAGAATCGGAATCGAGAATCGGAAGAATCAAGCATTTTTCAGGAATCAGAATCGGAATCAAGAGAATTGTACCATGATTTCCGATTCTTAAAACGATTCTTTAACTTTTAATTGAACCAGTTTTGCAGTGTAAACTTTAAAATTTAAATGAAAGAGATAACAAATTTTATTTTTATTGTATTGTAGCTATACATTAAAACATGTATATCCATGATGTGTAATCAAGAAGATTAAAATGAATTATTACAACTTAGTTGATTTTTATTTTTAAACCAATCTATTATAATTTATATTACCATACTCATAATGTAAATAGTTAATCTTACCAGAGTAAAATATGACAATTTCCAGAAAAACAAGTATAGAATTATATTTAAAAATATTGAGAATTGGAATCAGAATCGAGAATCGTATCGGAATCAAGACTTTTTAGTGGTATCAGAATCGGAATCAGAATCGTTAAAAATTTTGGTATCGTCCCATCACTAAATTTAACCCTACATAATTTAGGACAATCACATTATTAGTTAGAATTTAGAACCATAAAAGTGAGGATATCCAAATTTGCACAACAAATAAAGCTTAAATTTGAATAAAGCACATCATATAATACTAGAAAAATACATTTCTTGTTAGAAATGCAGGTCATGGCATTTATTGCGTATTAACTGCATTCAGAGCTCTAAAGATGGAAAAAGGCAATACTTTTTGGCTCACTGGATCCATGGTAGGTCAGTGCTGAGTGAAATTTTCTGTGGCCATTTGGAAATCAGCATTAGAATACTGCATTCAAGCCTGACCCCCTCACCTTAGACATGATATTAATATGCTTATCCCTAACCTAAGAAGATTGGAATACAGGGAAAGATTAGCTAGGTATGTTTAGTTTTGAGACATTGTATAAGGGGAGATATGATACAGATATTCAAAATGTTTTCAAGTTTGGACAATTTAGATGTATGTAACTTTTTCTCAGTAGAGGCTGATGGGATAACTTGTAGGCATAAAAAAATTAGAAAACAGACTTATAGACTTGATGACTTGATCGACAAAAATACTTTCTCCATCAGAGTGGTAGATTTTTGGAATGACTTGCCATAGGATGTGGTAAACAGTAGCTTGTTAGTTAATTTTAAATAAAATTTAGACACTTTCATAAGTGAAAGAAATAGTTTGTAGAGTGTATATAGTGTATATTCTTAGCTTCAGTTATGTAGGCTACTTTGGTGGTAGTAAATAATTGTACATTAATTAGCTGACTTGAGTATGACATTTCGCAGTTTTATTATTATTAAAATGTAGTTCATGACTTTGATTACCTCAATAGGCCCCAGTGTCTTCATGTTTTCCAAATGTAATATTAGAACATAAGAAATTTTGGTTATTATATAGAAAACGGCGCAACCCGAAGTATGATGTAAAAAACATTTTATTAGGTCAATTTCGATGTGCTGAAGCCAAATCTGTTAACCATTTGGTGTGCAAATTACATTTTTACAGATTATAAATAAAATTACAAATTTTTAAAGTTCATTCATTTGCCCATCATTTATGTTTTGGTTCCAATAATTTTGCTCCGCGAGTCAAAGTAGTTCTTAACAGAAGCAATTTTATAACCCTTTTAAAATACGCCCTTTTAATGTTTGTATAGCAATGGAGTGTGAAGGGTGTTCTGTTAGATACATTGAAGCTATTGTAAAGTGTTACGAAAATGATGAAGAAGCAATTCTATTTTTCCAAAAACATGGTGTTTTGCTTTCTGAGTTGTCATGCCCAACGTGTGGTTATTTTACTCTTAGGTTAGGTTAGTTTTCATGTGCTTGTTAGCCATTTTTTAGGCAAATGCTTCAAAATAAGAGTAAAATATAAATAACATTTACTCTAATTTGAAGCATTTGCACACCAAATGGTTAACAGATTTGGCTTCAGCACATCGAAATTGACCTAATAAAATGTTTTTTACATCATACTTCGGGTTGCGCCGTTTTCTATATAATTACCAAAATTTTTATAGTGGGCATACTAGCGGCCACTTTGGCCCATTGAGGTGGCTCCACTCTGTAAAAACTGCCTATACATTGGCAACAACCAATTTTTACAAAACTAATTAATTATCAATTTAAAACTAGAGATAGAATCTCTGGATCCAGAGGATCAAAGTCATAATAGGCTACTATCCACAAATATGTTACACTCTAATCTATTTATAACTGACATGCAAATATATCAGATCCAAAGAATCCAGTCAATTTCATTATGGTACCCATCAATACCAGTACCTTACCAACCAAAAATAAGTCACAGTCCATATCAATTGCGGACCAAGTCACAATTTACAACCATATGCATTACAATATATACTGTATACTTAGGAGGAAAAGTGTAGGTGTGGCTGTAAAGACTGTACAGTAATGTAGAAATGTGTGTGCACCTATTTTGGGTCTCCAATTTAAAGGTGTTTGTGGGGCAAGTGAAGATCATGAGTTTTTCAATACCTCACAGTACTATGGGGGGCACGGCTCAGCAGAGGAATCTCTTTAAATAGGGTGTGTAAGGACAGAGAGTATCCCCTAACCCAAGATGCTGCCTCCCTATATCCCACAACACTTGTGTTGAGCTGTGGGATTTATCACCTAAATGCACATAATATATATGAAATAAACTAGTACCATTCATGCAATAAAAATGGGCTTAAACACTATCACCAGATGTCCCTTGCAGACATCAAACTATCCAACCTTCTTTTGAAAGAATCAAGTGTATCTGAAGTCACCACTTCTTTTGTCAGACTGTTCCAAAACTTAATTACTGTTTGTAAAACTGTTTTCTTAAATTTGTTCTACATCTTGGCTTAAATAATTTCATACTATGACCTCTAATCTGGTTATTGTGATCTTTAATGAAAAGATAATCAAAATCTATCTTATCCAACCCTTTTATCATTTTATACACCACTCTCATATCACCCCTTAACCTCCTCCTTTTTAATGAGAACATGTTTAGATACGCCAGTCTTTCCTTATATGTCAATTGTCTTAGAGATGGGATCATTAGGTCAACTGTAGGCCCGGTTAGGTCAATTGTTCGCCCTTGACGGCTGGTTAGGTTAAGTTGTGATATTTTCATTAAAACTAAGAAAACTATCATACTTTTGTATGGTTAGTTTCGTCACCGTTATATAGTATGCTATACAAGGGTAGATTCTATTATTTTTATGCATATAGATTCTATTATTAACATCACTTCTATACTCTTGACTAGGGAAAGTTTTGGGTAGGGGTCGTTTTGACCAGTAACTAAAGAGCCCAGCAAAATAAAAATCTATTTTTATTTATCAACAACTGGTTTCAACTCCGCCTTTATCCGAATACAGCGTAGGTACATATATACAGTATGAGGGCCTCTGGCACTTTCAGTCTGCACGGAAATTTGACTGAGTCAGCGAGCAGACTCTGTCGCTCAGTGACTCTTGACTCCATTCTCCCAAAGCAGAGTCACCACTCCCCCATTTTCTTTTTATGTCATTGTCGACGTGTGTGTGTATATATATATATATATATTATATATATATATATATATATATATAAAGAACGACGCTTGTTTAGAAGAGTGTCCGCACAAGAAGAGGAAAGAAAACGAGCAATTAATTATTAATCGAGGACCTTGGTGTAGTGGTTATCATATTCATGATATCCGACCGGCAATGGCATGACCGCAGGTTCAATTCCTGGGAGGTGCCTCATTTTTCATTGCTCTTTTTTTTTCTCCTTGTGCGGATACTCTTCTAAACAAGCATCGTTCTTTACATTAATTATACTGTGTGTTGTTTGCAGTTAATATATATATATATATATATATACACACACACACAAACTCAGAATGGTCCCCTGAGAAACTTATATGTTAAACAGACCGTGCGTGGAACAAGGAACTCTTCTGAGAAATTATATCCACTATAGTTCGAATAAGTAATGATACATGACAAATACTATAGTTTTTTCTTTACCTACGTTGTAATTTATTAATTTCCAAACGCTCGTTTTATTTTTGTTTTTTTTGTTTTGTTTGTTTTTTAACTAATTAAAAGCATGGCACCCCCGTCAAGTACTTGCAGTTGCTGTGAAGGGAAATTTGCCGCTTACGCGTTTACAATGGCTAATAATAATGAGCAGTTAGTTTGCAGGTGGTGCTCAAGCATGGAAGTCCTGAGGAACGAGTTAGAACGTGAGAGGGAGGCCAGAGTGAGGCTTGAAGAAAACGTGATGCTCCTGACGGCAAAATTAGAATCCCTTGAGACTCCAGTTACGACCCCTCCTGCCTCAGTTTCTACTAATAATATAAATAGTACTAATAGCCAGTGGTGGGCGCGGTACCAAAATTTGGGGGTGCGTTACGCGGTACTGCGGTACCTCAGCATGCCCAGTGCGTTACGCGGTACTGCGGTACTTTTTCAGGTCCCCCTGGTGCGTTCCGCGGTACTGCGGTACTGCGGTACTGCACACAAGAACAACACAAGTAATAGCACATATTTTCAGAAATTGCATATCGGCGATTTCGCACCTGAACTTTCTGCCATAATGGCTAAAAATCGATCTTTGTCACAGAAATGTAACACACGTGCAACCGGCTCAAAAGCAAGCACTGCACTGAGGCGTTGTGATAGGATGGCAACGTAACATGTTCTGAACGAAAACTTAACGTGTCTAGAGTTAGGCTGATGCAACACACGCAGCATTCGTCTTACTGTACTCCTGTAATAAGGTTTACTTCAAAAAAAGTGTTAATTTTTTGAAAAGTCGTGTTTGTCGGTACCGCGGAAAGTACCGCGGGAAATTTGAATGCGGTAGCGGTACTGCTGTACTTTCAGCGATCCTTTGCGGTACTGCGTTATGCGGTACCGGTTTGGTAGTGCGGTAGTACCGCAGTACCGCAGTACCGCAAAAAATACCGCAAGTGCCCAGCTTTGCTAATAGCCCTCTCTCTTCCCCTAGTTCCCAACCCTTCGTTCGAGTGCGTAATGGAGCACCATTGAGAAAACCTAAGACTTGTCTACCAGTAATAACAAACAGTAAGTTTTCTGTTTTAGGTTTCGAAGATGCTGATGAGCCGGAAATACGACTCGTTGGCGATTCCATTGTTCGAGGGCAGCTCGAGGAATTCTGTGGGAGAAACCCTCGTCGTAGGCGCCGTTACTGCTACCCTGGTGCAAGGGTGGAGGATATAACTAATAGTGTTGACCATTTTACAGACGGTACCGCCGAGGACACAACGTATGTTATTCATGTCGGTACTAATAACGTTTTAAATTCTAGATCGGAAGAACTGCTGGCTAGGTACAGGGACTTACTAGAGCGATTAAAGGAAAAAACTAATAAGATTGTTTTAACAGGTATACTTCCTCGAATTATCCAACGTAACGATTTCTACAGCAAGGCGACCTATATTAACAATAACCTAAAGTCTCTTTGCCAACAGGAAGGAGTGCATTTTGCGAATTTTTGGAACAGTTTCTACGGCAGGAGGGACTTGTTCCTCGGAGATGGACTTCATCTTAATGACGTTGGAGCTGCGCGTTTAGGAAGACTATTTCATAATACTGTCTCTTCTTTTCAGGCTGCCGTAACTCGAACGGTCCCAGCGTAAATTCCACAAATTTCCCCTGCGCTCGCGAAGGTGTCGCAATTACAAACAATTTGAAGGTTCTATCCTTAAATGCTCGTAGCTTACGAAATAAAATAAACGAATTTTTTTCTTTAATTGCTTGTAAAGACTATGATTTAATTGCGATAAATGAATCGTGGCTTAGCACTGAAACACGTGACTTTGTAGGGGAGTATCAAATTAGAGGTTATAGACTTTTTTAAAAACAGAATAGGTAGGCGAGGAGGCGGTGTTATGTTGTATATCAAAGATAATATTGCGAACGTTATAGAAGTAAAGCACACAATTCCAGAACCAATAGATTCGACTATAGCAGAACTTAAATTGAACGATTTCAAACTTGTTGTTGCGGTTATATATAGGCCCCCTAATCAAACAGCTGATACGGACGAAGCGTTATATCGTGAACTAAAGAGAATAATAGGTAGTGAGCAGGCTTTAGTTATGGGTGACTTTAATTGCGCCAACGTGAATTACGATACAATGCAGGGAGACGCGGAAGGTAATCGTTTAGTTAATTTTCTCGAGGATAGCTTTCTTATTCAAAAGGTTGGGGAACCTACGAGGTTGGACAGTATTTTAGATTTAGTAATAACTACGGATGATAGGCTAATTACTGATCTTCAAGTAATAGAAAGTAATCCGTTAAGCAATAGCGATCACAATATGGTAGAGTTTGTCCTCTCAGTAAGTCACTCGAAACCAGCTAACTCGACTAAAATTCCTAACTTCCAGCACGCAGACTTTTGTAAATTTCGAAATAAATTGTCACACGTCAATTGGGAAAACGTAATGGGGAACTCCAACGCAAAACTAATGTGGGAATCGTTTGAAACAGTATTTAGGACTATAAATGAGGAATGTGTACCGTACAAAATTAAGCGTGCGAAAGTAAATAACAAGCCCTTGTGGTTTACTTCTAGAGTAGGAGACATTATAAAGAGTAGAGATAGGGCTTATAGGCTACATAAGTGCGATAAAGACAATTTGTGGTTACGAAACAACTACATATCTCTAAGGCGTGAAGCGAAAAGTGTAATAAAAAAGTCCAAGCGCGAATTTGAAATCTCCATAGCTCGTGACGGTAAAGAAAACCCCAAGCGATTCTTTCAATACGTCAACAATAGAAATCCAGTAAAAAGTGTCTTGGGGCCGTTGAAAAATGTTAACGGAGATCTAGTTTCTGAAAACAAGGAAATGGCTACCTTGCTAAACGAATTCTTTACGTCAGTTTTTACTATAGAAGATGTAACGAATATCCCTACGGTCATAGACATAATACCTTTTGATAATGGTAATATTTTGGATAATATTGTGGTTAGTGAAGGGGAGGTAATGCGCTATATTGATAAAATGAAAACGCGTAAATCACCGGGGCCGGATTCCATATATCCCATACAACTAAAAGAATTAAAAGATAGCATTGTTGTGCCGCTAACAAAGATTTTTAATGCGTCTATTTCTGAGGGTGCGTACCAGATAATTTCAAGTTAGCAAACGTAACACCTATCTTTAAGAAAGGCGATAAAGGTGCGGCGGGAAATTATAGGCCAATCAGTTTAACGTCTGTTGTAGGTAAGCTACTGGAATCAATAATTAGGGATCGTATAGTCGAACACTTAGAATTGCATAACTTAGTTAGAAATACGCAGCACGGTTTTAGGCGAAACAAATCTTGCTTAACTAATCTTTTAGAATTTTTTCAAAGCGTGGTTGACGTTTACGATAGTCATCGGGCGGTTGATGTAGTGTATTTAGATTTTCAAAAAGCGTTTGACACCGTACCGCACAAAAGACTCATTGAGAAAACTAAGGCTCATGGAATCAGGGGTGTAGTAATAAATTGGATAGAAGAGTGGTTGCGAGGTAGGAAACAGAGGGTGGTCGTTGATGGAGCGGAGTCGTGTTGGGCTAATGTAGCGAGTGGCGTTCCTCAGGGTTCTGTATTGGGCCCCTTGCTTTTTCTTATATATATTAACGATTTAGATGTCGGCCTAGTCAGTACAGTTTCAAAGTTTGCGGATGACACGAAGCTGGGTGGTAGGGCGATTAATGACGAAGATAGAGGTAAAATCCAGAATGATCTGAATAAAATCGTTGATTGGTCAGTCACATGGCAAATGAGATTTAACGTCGATAAGTGCAAAATTTTACATATAGGTTCGCGTAACGGTAATTTTGCGTATAGTATATCAGGGAAAGAGTTGATAAGCGTAGAGCAGGAAAAAGATTTATGAGTTATAGTCACTGGTGATTTAAAAGTAGCGAAACAAAGTACAGCAGCGGTCAATAAAGCGAACAAAGTGTAGGTTTTATTGCTTGGAATTTTGAGTACAAATCGCGCGATATTATAGTTTCTCTTTATAAATCATTAGTTAGACCCCATTTGGAGTACGCGGTCCAATTTTGGAATCCGCATATGCGCAAAGATATAGACAAAATCGAAAGAGTTCAAAGACGAGCAACTAAGATGATTCCGTCGCTTAGGTCAAAGTCGTACGAGGATAGGCTTAAAGAGTTAAAATTGACTACACTCGAGACTAGGAGGCTAAGGGGTGATCTAATCCAGGTTTTCAAAATTATGAATGGGTTCGATAACGTAGATAGAGATAGCTTTTTCGAAATATCTCAATATAATAGGACTAGAAATAACGGGTGTAAGTTGACAAGTAGAAGGTTCGAGACGGCAGTTGCCAAAAACTTTTTTACGCATAGAAGAGTAAATAGCTGGAATAGTTTGCCGATAGAAGTAATTAGTAGCACGTCCATAAACATATTTAAAAATCGATTAGACGCATATGTTGATAGACTGGGTATAGCTTAAGGTAGTAAAATTAAGGTTGGATAAGATAGATTTTGGTTCTCTTTTCATTAAAGATCACAATAACCAGACTAGAGGTCATAGTATGAAATCAGTTAAGCCAAGATGTAGAACACATTTAAGAAAACATAGTTTTACAAGTGTTGTAGGATATAGGGAGGCAGCATCTTGGGTTAGGGGATACTCTCTGTCCTTACACACCCTATTTAAAGAGATTCCTCTGCCGAGCCGTGCCCCCCATAGTACTGTGAGGTATTGAAAAACTCATGATCTTCACTTGCCCCACAAACACCTTTAAATGGGAGACCCAAAATGGGTGCACACACATTTCTACATTACTGTAGTCTTTACAGCCACACCTACACTTTTCCTCCTAAGTATATATATATTGTAATATATATGGTTGTAAATTGTGATTTGGTCCGCAATTGATATGGACCGTGACTTATTTTTGGTTGGCACGGTACTGGTATTGATGGATGCCGTAATGAAATTGACTGGATTCTTTGGATCTGATATATTTGCATGTCGGTTATAAATAGATATAGAGTGTAACATATTTGTGGATAGTAGTCTATTATGACTTGATCCTCTGGATCCAGAGATTCTATCTTTAGTTTTAAATTGATAATTATTTAGTTTTGTAAAGATTGGTTGTTGCCAATGTACAGGCAGTTTTTACATAGTGGAGCCGCCTCGCTGGGCCGACGTGGCCCCTCGTGTGCCCACTATAAAAATTTCTTATGATCTTATGTTCCTTGTAGTTCGGAACCCACGTAAAATTGTAGGTCCCCTCTGCCACCACGGAGGACATGCACAATACACAATTACGAACACAGTTAGGTAGACCAGCCATGAGTGGATCCTAGGGTCTTTGTTGGTCTGAAACATTATAACATTATAACAAAATTTAATCCACTATAGTCCGAATGATCTACAATTGGTATGGGTATGGAAAAGCTATATATGCTTACAACATGGTATCGTATGTGGTATGATATATCTACATCGCAATTATAAAAGAATTTCTGAATATCGAGCAAATATTTACTTAAGGTCAGAATTATAATACAGTGAAACAATACCTGATTTCACACTTATACTTAAATAATAAGCAATACAATTTAACAATTTTACCATTTGAAATAATATTAATAGCGATCAATAGATCTTAAGTAAAAAAACTAAAAGTGTAAAATATTACAAAAACGAATTAATTTTAATAATATTTTTATTTTAAAGCTAATTATTTTTATTTTATTTCAGATTTATTGGTTACACTTTACAGAGTATCAAGCCAAAAATTGACCAATTATTTTTTTTAAGGTTTTCTCTATAAAATTGAATTTATATTTTTCTATTTTGCAACTTTGAACTTTGAAACTGGACAACATTTAAAATTTAAAGACAAGATTGTGTTTATCTCGATTTACTACAGTAATGGTATTTATACAAGGTAAGAAGAAGGCAGTTTTTAAGACAATTTTGAATTTTTTATGTTAACTTAACTGCCTATATGTAGTTAGCTGTTAGTTAGAGACCTACTCAGCCTGGCTGAGCTATTTTTTAAAATATATAATTATAATATATTTTATTAATTTTAATAATATATTTCTATTTTAAAATATATTATTTATATTTTTAATTAATTTCAGATGTATTTGTTTTTTCAGATGAGTGATGGGAGAAAAAGACTAAGCGGCTCGGAGTATAAGAAGAGAGTCTGGAGAAAGCTGAAAAACAACGGGATGTCATTCACAAAACTGCGAAAGACTGGGAAGAGGTTATAGAGGCACCTACGTCCATTGAAGAAGAGGAATCAGAAAAGCCTTGCACACGCAGTGAAGCATCAGGCTACCTCAATCAACTGCAACGCCTTGAAACTACAGTTCTTTCTTTAATGTGGGGTGACATTTTGGAAAGGTTCACTGCTACTAGTAAACAGCTCCAAGCAGTTAACATTAATCTTGGTGTCGTAGCAGAACTGTATGCATCATTGACATTCTATGTAAAAGATGCAAGAGACAACTTCGACTTTTATGAAAAAGCAGCAATTAAGAAATCATCTATCCGCGAATACGAAGTTACACTGAAAAGCAAAAAGAAAAGAAATCTTCGAGTCGACGAAACTCGCGAAGGCGAGGTAGAATTAAATGGTCGGAGGAACTTCTTCATTAATACTTATCTTTTGGTACTTGACAGATTGCACAGGCCTGCGATGGTTTTGTTGTCCGAAATATTTGATCATTTATATAATAATTTTTGCACGCTAATTCCGAAAATAATATTAATTTTTCGCCATCACGTACAGATTTTTCACAAAATGTCATATTTCTATTACATATGTAAGTAATTTTCATTAAATTTTGATTAAAAACTACTGCCTATAAATGCTTATAAATGCTTGGTTTCACCAAGACATCAAAGAAATGGAGAAGAGATATCAAGGAAGGTGGAACATCAGCATGATGGCTGATTACTGCTGGATGTTCAAACGGGATACTCCAGATTATTATATAAAAGAAAAGGAACAGCACGTACATTCGAGACTAAAAGGCATAGATCTCACAGGAAAAATCAGGACAAATAAAGATGAATTGTAATTGACGTTAATAGTCTTCTTTCTTTTTAAAGTTGTTTGCATTTGTTATAGGTACAAATAGTGAAATAGGTACCTAATGTAAATTGAAATAAATAATATTTATTTATGTTGTTGTTTTTTCCCTTCCAGTTTGCAGGAAATTCTTACGTGATAGAAAAAATGGACACTTTATTCGAAATCAGCGAAGTTGAATTATATAAAATCGGTTATTATTACGAAAACAACTCTTACAAAGTTCTCATTCGTAGGCCGGTGTTATTGTCGGAATTGCAGATGTATATGAAAACCTCCATGCACGGTTTGCATTTTTTACAAAAGTCACCACCTTGAATCCGACAGATATAACTGCCAATGCTATTAAGCTTTGGGAATTTTATAAGGATGACTTGGCGGAAGCATTTGTTAATGAGTGTCTTCATTTCCGTGGGTTTCTTCTGAATTTGGAAAAAACTTCTACGAGCATTCTTGAGATGAGTGAGATGATCCAATTTGCAGGGCTGCCAATGCTGGGGGGATGCCCCCAGATCTGGGGGTTTCACAATCTATCTGGGTTGCTGGGTTTTTATTTTGAAAATGGTTAGAAATCTGGGGGGTTTATATCCTAAATGTGTAAACAACTTAAAATAGCTCATTTAAATATTTAAAACGGCATATTTCCATATTAATAATATATATTTTACAATTTAAACTATTGCCTAAAAAAGCCATTAAAAGAATACGTTCCAAACATGTTTGAAACATGTATGGTATATGTCAGAGATAGGTTACTAGCCAAACAATCTACTGTATTACTAGAAATAATATGGCATGCACAACGTGGGAACCGGACAAAGAATTAATCAGAGATTTGGAAGAGGGTGCAATCAGTAAAAGATACCTAGACAGAATGAAATCACAGAAAGAGAACAAGGAATTAAGTACTCTTTTAGGAGGAATTAGTGAAGAGGACGACTTGTAATTATTCCAATTAATAGGGGTAAGCAAATAATTCATTTTACTATTTATAATTGTTTTTTTTTCAACTTTTATAACATGTTATATCTGGTTTTTTTTATTTGATTCTGGGGCTTTTTGAGAGTCTGATCTGGGGATTTCCTCAAAATCTCATTGGCAGCCCTGGATCCAAGCAAAAGGATGAAAAGAAGTTTACCCATATGTTATAGTCTACCCAAATCTTCGTTCTGCTATGCGTCCTGTGGAACATTCTAAAGATATACCCATCTC
The DNA here is from genome assembly GCA_023014485.1 of Bathynomus jamesi. Classification (NCBI taxonomy): domain Eukaryota; kingdom Metazoa; phylum Arthropoda; class Malacostraca; order Isopoda; family Cirolanidae; genus Bathynomus; species Bathynomus jamesi. The sequence goes on along the minus strand of JAJOZX010000329.1, from coordinate 1,165,975 downwards.
TCGTCCTCCAGCTGAAATGCCGACCAATAACGCAGACTCTGACAAATCGGAATCAGACGGCAAATGCTATGAAGCTCAAGTCGAGTCCAAGAAAAAACATCTCATCACGCAGCCTGAATTCATTGATTTGGTCCGTGATTTAATACTTAACAAGCAACAAAGTGAACTGCTGGCCTCACGTCTACAAGAATGGAATCTGCTGGCGGAAGACGTACGAATTACAGCATTCCGAAAGCGCTCCTTGGTTTTGCAGGAATATTTCACAATGAAGAACACACTTTGTTATTGCATTGATATACATGGTCTGTTCGATGCTCTGGGTTTGTGCTATGAACCGAATCAGTGGAGATTGTTCATTGATGCATCCAGTGATGGGCACCGTTACATTAAATTGGGCGGCGTTATTACTCGTTACACGTCGAAAATGTACTCCGCGTTATCGTTACATCGTTACTTTTGAAAATCCTTAAAGCGTTACCGTTACTCGATACATGGATACATGTAACGACGTTACAAGTAACCAGTTACATTTGATATTTGTTTATGTGCCTTCACACGTATTTTAAAACTACAGATAAACTTACAAATGGCAGCCATACCACATAAATTCTAATAGCTACTATTATTGACTATATAAATGTTGTTCTCTTAAGAACGATATATTGCACAATAATTTGCACCCCAAGGATTTTTGGGAAAGATGAAGAGACCTAGAAAATATAAATTTAGTTGTTGCCACTAACACGGAATAGTGAATTGCATTTAATAGTCCTCATGAATGGAATGGCAATGTTACCAAATTCAAATTCAAGTATCGACTTATTGCCTTTAGTTTGTAAACACGATTCAATAGCGACATATGATACAACTGCCTACCAACCATAATCCACAGATCCACATCCACATCATGTGGACTACATCATACACATGGGCATAACACACTAATAATGCCTAAATTTGCTATCTAGAGGCTAGCTAGTTCTGTAACGTTTTAAAGTAATGTATTACGATTATAAGTTTATAGCAGTAATGAAATATTGAATGCATCTACAATAAACTTAATTGACAATGTATAGCTACAATAAGCTTGATTAAACAAATAAAAATAAGTGGAATTGACAAAAAAATGATAAAGGGCGATAATGAAAAAATCCCATTTTCCAATTCGATTCTAAAATACAAACACACTTATTATATAAAAACAAACATGTAACATGTAACGAGGAACGAAAAAATCCGTTACATTGATAAAAATTTGCAAAGCGTTACCGTTACATTGATACATTTGAAAATCTTTCAGGCGTTACCGTTACTCGTTGCTTTTGTAACGTTCGTTACGTAACGTCGTTACATGTAACGCGTTACTGCCCATCTCTGGATGCATCTCTGTACAGTGTTGAGGGTGTACTGCTACACAATGGGAACACAATGCCTTCTGTTCCGATCGTTCATTCAGTCGTCTTAAGATAAACGTATGACAATGTTGCTTTTATTCTGGACTGGACTGTATAAAATATAATGAACATGAATGGCTTATCTGCGCAAATTTGAAGGTTGTGGCTATTCTCAATGGATTGTAAACTGGCTATATGAAATACATGTGTTTCCTATGCAAGTGGGATAGCCGAGCAAGGTCTAAACACTACACACGCTCAGTATGGCCGCCGCGAGACAATTCCTCACCTGGATCTCACAATGTTATTCACGAACCACTAGTGCGAAAGGAGAAGGTTATCTTGCCGCCACCAGAGCTGGGCACTTCCGCAAACCACAAATTCCGCAATTGCGGAAGTATGTTTTTCGTTTGCGGATTTGCGTTTGCGGCAAAGTCATCGCAAATTAGTGAATTTGCGTTGCGGAACTAAGACCGCAAACGCAAATCTTTCCGCAAATTTCCCACTATTTACTTGCAGGAGGTGTTTTTGTTCAATATAATATATCAATATATGCAGTGGTGGGCACCGTTAACCAAAAAGTTAACTTCGTTAACCGCTAATCCGTTAACCAAAAAGTTAACTTCGTTAACTGTTAATCCGTTAATTCGTTAAACATGTAACGGAAGTTACCGATAAACCGTTAACGTTAACTTTTATTATAAAAAAAATGTCGAGGATGAAAGTTTTGTCACCCCTCCGCAGCACAGGAAAAGGCCCATCGTATGGATGTTGTAGGGGAGGACGGATGGTGTCGTTTCTGACGAAGACGTGGGTGCAGGAGGACAACCGGGCGGGGACAAAAATGCGACGAGCAGTGGGATGACGCGGGGAAACCGGACGAAAATTGCGCATGGTCTCCCTTAAGGCGTCGGCGTACGTGCTGCCGTCCACCGAAGGATGTGCTCCTGACGAAGTGAAGAATTCGCCGGGTAGCCGCAGAGGAGTACCGTACACCAATTCGGCCGATGTACATTGCAGGTCATCCTTGAGCGCTGCCTGAATTCCCAGGAGGACAAGGGGAAGGGCGTCGGTCCAACGTGGGCCGGTGGTGGCCATCCTTAGGGACGCCTTCAGGTGACGGTGTAGTCGCTCGACGAGGCCATTGGCCATGGGCCTATATGCTGTAGTCCGAATCCGGGAACAACCTAAAATTTGTGTCAGGCTCTTCCACAGAGCGGATTCGAATTGCCGACCACGGTCAGTAGTGATTGTTGATGGGACTCCAAAACGGGACACCCAACCACTGATGAAAGCGCGGGCGGCGGATTCAGCCGTGATGTCCTTTATAGGGATCGCCTCAGGCCAACGCGTGAAACGATCGACGCAGGTGAGGAGGTACGTGTAACCTTCTGAGTATGGAAGCCGACGAGAGGTCCAGATGTACGTGATCGAAACGTGCGTCGGGGGGGCGAAAAACAGCTAAAGGTGCCGTCGTGTGACGTTGAATTTTTGCTTTCTGGCACTTTACGCAAGCTTGGGCCCAACGTCTGACGTCACGGTTGATGCTGGGCCAGACGAAACGAGAGGTGACGAGAGCCTGAGACGCGCGAATTCCGGGGTGAGAAAGAGAATGAAGCCTATTAAAAATTTCGCGTCGGAATTTCTCGGGGACGAAAGGACGGTGTGATCCTGTAGAGACGTCGACCGTGAGGGTCCGTGAGGAAGAAGGCAGTGGAATTTCTTCCAGTTGTAACGACGTGGATGCACTACTGAGCTGCTGCAGTTCATCGTCTCCTCGTTGAGCTTCTGCTATGGCTTCGTAGTCGATGACGTCACCGGTGGCGGGAACAAGGGACGCATTAATCGTGACTCGCGATAGAGCGTCCGCTGCGGTATTTGCATGGCCTTTTATGTGACGAAGATCGCCAGTGAATTGTGAGACGTAGTCCAAATGTCTCATTTCCCTGGGGGAATACCGGTCGGATTGGGAATTGATGGCAAACGTTAGCGGACGATGATCCGTGTATATAATGAATTCTCTTCCCTCTAAGTAGTGGCGGAAGTGTTTGGTCGCCAGATAAACCGCAAGCAATTCTCGACCGAAAGTGCTATATCTGGTTTCCGTTGGTTTGAATGCGCGTGAGAAAAAGGCTAAGGGCTGCCAACCATCTCCTGACGCTTGTTGTAATACGGCGCCTGCCGCAGTGTCAGAAGCATCCACGACGAGGCTGATTTCTGCGTCAGGATGAGGGTGAGACAGCTGGGTCGCATCAATGAGGGCTGACTTAGCCGACTCGAACGCTCGCTGGGCCTCTTCAGGCCATGGAATTGACGTAGAGGACCCCCTCCTGCAGGGGCGCAGCAGGGCATGCAAAGGGCGGAGGAGGTGCGCGCCATGGGAAATGAATCTGCGATAAAAGTTTATCATACCTAAAAATTCCCGCAGTTTTCTTTGCGTGGTAAGGGGGGGAAAATCCTTAATGACGTCGACCTTATGGGGGTTGGGGGAGATACCGTTGCCTGTAATTTGATGACCGAGGAACTGCAGTTCGGGGACGCCAAACTGGCACTTGCTGGGGTTGATGACGACTCCATACTCATCGAGTCGAGCGAAAACCTGCCGAAGGTGTTTGACATGTTCCACTTCATCGCTGCTGGCAATGAGGAGGTCGTCTATGTAGGCAAAACAGAAGGGGAGACTCCGAAGGACGTCGTCGATAAATCTCTGAAAAGTCTGTGCCGCGTTCCGGAGGCCGAAAGGCATGCGGATGTATTCGAAAAGCCCAAAGGGCGTTATTATCGCGGTTTTAGGAACGTCCTCTGGGGCTACCGGGATTTGATGGTAGGCCCTGACGAGGTCCAGTTTGGAGAAAACCGTACACCCAGAGAGATTGGCGGCAAAATCGTGCAGAAGGGGGGGAGGGTAGCGGTCGGGCACTGTGCAAGTGTTGAGCGCCCTGTAATCGCCCACAGGACGCCAGTCGCCCTCAGTCTTCTTGAGGACCATGTGTAACGGTGCGGCCCAAGGGCTTTTGGAAGGCCGGACGATTCCTAGTTCGATTATGTGTTCGAACTCTGCCTTTGCGATGCGCAGACGGTCCGGAGCCAAACGTCGAGGACGAGCATTCTTCGGGGGTCCTGCAGTCTGAATGTAGTGTAGCACATTGTGCTTCACTGGCACCTCGCGGTTGCAAGGGCGTGTCACCGATGGAAACTCAGCCAGTAGTGTACCGTACGGTGACTCAGGGCGAGCCACCGAATATACTGGCGGAGGCGCTGACGTACGGGAGAAAACGCCTTGCACGCTGAGGCTGGTCTTGTGGTCGATGAGTCTCCGGCGTCTAACGTCCACTCCTAAGTCGTAATGCTGCAGAAAATCTGCACCTAAGATTGGCTGTTGCACGTCGGCGATGAGAAAAACCCAACGGAAGGTTCTCCTAAGTCCGAGGTTGAGGGAAAGGGATTTTTGACCGAATGTTTGAATGGGAGTCGAGTTCACCGCGTGTAATTCAGTCTCCCAACTGGGATGTAACCGCTCTTGTGGGGAGGGGGGGAGGAGACTGACTTGGGCGCCGGTATCGACCAAGAAACGTATCTTGGAATGGGCGTCTGTGACGAAGAATAGGCGGACGCCGTGGAAGGGATGATCTCTTGGCCCTCAGGATGTCCTTGCCCATAGAGAACAAACGCTCCACTGCAGCACTGGAGGGGATGGCTGTGTTGAACTTGATGAACAAGTCCACCAACACTTGCTCACCCAAGAAGGCAGCACTTGAAAGTACCGGCAGGATCAACCGGGTAGAAAAATAATTATGGAGATTTTAAAGATGTGGTACCTAGAAGTACCGCCAGGACATAAAGGGTTAAGGTGAAAACGCTCCCATTGTAAGACATCAATTGACTTAATTTATGTCATCAAAGTGACATGAGAATTGAAATCTTACCTGATCAGTTTTATGGTTCTTGAAATGTATCAAGGAGACTACTAATAAGGTACTCACAGACATATTATAAATATACATGACTTACTTGACAACGATTATTTTTAAATATTCACTAGCACAAACATGTTGCGCAAGAGACAGACTGCAAATGAAACGAATGTAGTTATTTGTTGTAATTGTTACATATATATTATTGAAAGTGCCTTAAAATGCTCGTGATATTTCTTGAAAGAAGTTGAAACATTCAACTCAAATGGCAAATCTTTCCGCCTGATTTTACAGTCGACCATGTTTTGCTCAAACCAATGCCATAAATAACTACCATATTTGGTAAGACACAAATTGTGGCGACGGAAACAAATATATCGCCTGATTTTGCACTGTGGAAATGGAAATTCGTTCATCACTATTAACAGTGGCGGATTAATTGCGCACCTGCTCAGCACTGAAAATAATAGAAACTTTTAAACATTTATTTATGAATTTTTTGGGTTAACGGACTTGAGTTAACGGAAGTTAAATGTAACGGAAGTTAATTAGTCCGATAATGATTTTCAAAGTTAACTTAAAAGTTAAATCGTTAACGAAAAAGTTAACTTCGTTAATTAACGATTAACGGATTAACGGTTTGTGCCCAGCTTTGAATATATGTAGTATTTTTATTTCTTCTACAATAGTGATTTATTGTAATAAATTATTTAGCCTTGTTTTTAATAAAAACAAGGCTAAAACATCAAACATTAAAAATATATAAAAACTTTTTATACCTCTTTAATGTTTTGGATACTTTTTATAGTTAAAATTGCGATTGCGGAATTTGCGGTTTGCGGAAGTGTTTGCGGAAGTGCCCAGCACTGTAAAAATTGGAAATATGGTTTGCGTTGCGGATTTGCGCGGCACCAAAAATGGCAAGCAGTTTGCGGATTTGCGGTTGCGGAAGGTAAGGTTTGAGTTTGCGGATTTGCGATTGCGGAAGTGATTTTGAGTTTGCGGTGCCCAGCTCTGGCCGCCACTTCACATAAAACTAGGGCTGATGAAACAATTTGTAAAGGCGTTGAAACAGGATAAGCCTGTCTTCAAATATCTAAAGGAAAAATTCCCAAAAATAAGTGATGCCAAGATTAAAGAAGGCATATTCGTCGGCCCTCAAATTCGCCAACTCATACTAGACGAACACTTTGAAGCGGTGATGGATGAGGTTGAGTTGGCAGCCTGGCGTGCATTCAAAAACGTGTGCAGCGGTCTACTAGGAAAGACTAAATACGACAACTATGCTGCACTTGTGGATCAACTTATCAACTCATACCAACGTCTCGGATGTAAGATGTCATTGAAAATTCATTTTTGCATTCACATCTCTCATTCTTTCCAGAAAACGCATCTGCTGTTAGCGACGAACACGGGGAGAGATTCCACCAAGATATAGCCACAATGGAGAGCCGATACAAAGGGAAGTGGAGTCCTGCTATGCTGGCCGATTTCTGCTGGAATTTAAAGCGTGACCAACCAGAAGCACCACACAAACGCCAGCATAAATACAAATAATGAATTGAAAACAGTATAATACGAGAGTTTTTCGTTAATTTTGTGCATATATGTTGAAGTATAGCAATAATTAAACTGTTCCATATGATAAAGCCTATCTGTTTATCAATATATTCTTATTTTTTGGTATGAAGATTTTAAGAAGTCATTACAAGAAAACGTGACGTGATAGAAAAAAACTATTTTCAGATTTGGAATCAGCACACTCGAAATATTAAGAATGACCGAATGTTATTCCCGTTTTTTTTCTGAACCGAAAATTTGTTTTACAGTGTTATTAATGAACAAACACATATATAAACCTCAAAATATAAATACCTGGTAACACAGAAAATTGAATGAAACTTGTTTCATTGAATTTTCTGTGGCTGAAACTCTTCAGAAAGTTATTATTTTTATCATAATGAAAACATTAATATTAATTTTAATTCTTATGCATTGTATGAAAAAAACTATTTAGGGCTATGGGTTGATTGCCTGATACCCTCATCCTTTGGAAATTTCCAGCAGATTAGAGTGAAGAGTTACCGACAAAAGCCCTATGTTTTTTCGTTAGAGAGTTATGTATATGTAGGTCTTTAAAGGACCTCTTTATATTTAATTGTTTGCGGTAATTTTAGCGTCGGGATTTTAGATGCCTATATGTGAACGAAAAGAAATTGTCCCACCTTATTTTTTGCTGGGTCTTAGTTTGTTTCGATGTAGGGCGTCACGATCTTTTTCGGTGTAGGGCCGCCACGATGGAGCTACGCGATGAGTTAACTTGATGTAATTAATATAGGCAGTCACTATATAAACACTTGAAGGTATAGGCTTATCCTTTTTTTTTAGTTATTAAGTTTATTATAAGGAATTCACTCAGAACTTTAGAGAAGACAAAAGCACATCTTCCCTGTTTAAAGCGTTCGCTGTACATAAACAGCCCCGAGAGCTGTTCCTATTCGCGTTGTATTTTCATTATTTGCTGATCTGGCAAAGTTTTGTTTGGTCTACTTCTCTCTTGAAGACTAAACAATAAATTGGGTTTTCTTGTTGCTATGCGAGGCTCGATGCATACATACCGATGCCTACATACCGGTTCTTTGTACGTATGGCAATTATTTCATTCCCAATAGGCTATGTCGCCAATCTCGAGGCAATTTTGTATAGATATTTAATTCACTTAATTAATAATTTATATTTAATTATGAAATAAAGGTACCACATATGATACTATGTTGTGAGTGCGTATAGTTTTTCCATACATTGCCTGCCATAATAGTAATATCACAAAATTTTGAAAATTATGTCATATATTCATAATTCTATATTATATTGATAGGTTAACTAAATATCCGCATCCGCAGATGTTGAAAAACTGACATCCGGTCCACCTACTATATATATATATATATATATATATATATATATATATATATATATATTATGATTGATATAAAAATATCTTATATGTTAAAATATATTTTGCTAGAGTAAATGCCTAAACCATTTGATTGAAAACCCTTATATCAAATAACTATTTATTGCTAAATAGTAACTTCGTAAGTGTCCAAAGGGCGGCTAAATCAGTATGGCCCTTGGCGCCAGGAAACCTAAATCCGCCCCTACCCAACACTATATATATTGCTTTTTTGCACTGGAACGCACCAGTACCTTTAAATGAATTGACTGCAAAAATAAACAAAAAGATAATACACAGAAATCACTTTTTCTGATGAAAAGTTTTTTTTTATTCCCTCAGCAGTATTCAAAACATAACTTGTCAAATATTATCCTGAAACATGGACCGTAGTACAATCACGCCATTATTGCTGTTGACAGATTAGAATTTAAAATATCCTCTTCACAAAATAGATAACACTCACCCATAAATCCTGGAGAGTTTTATCAAAGATTGAAGCAATCTATTGTAAAAAGGTTACTGTGACGATGCAGATTTACCACAAGGGGCCAAACCCGCGAAGGTGTTACACCACTTGTTCCCAACCGGTGGGCCATGAATGTTGGTTATAGCATACTTTTTAAAAATCAAATCAAATCTAGAAGTAGTATAATTTTAGTCATTTTATAAAATTATTGGCATAAAACTATATTCACATTATTTTTCCATGAGTTATTGAAATCGGTTCTCGTGGGCCGTCGCCTCGTAAAGGTTGGGAACCACTATGTTAGACCTTCATTATTGGAGACAATGTTCAACAACATTTAAATTACGGTGAAACTGGAATTAAAAATTTGTGCAGAAGATTTAGGTTGAATGAAAGACAAATGCTTAGAGGATTTCGCGAATATCTGCAAAAAAAAAGAAAGTACCTACCACAATGAGCAAATGTTGAATATATGTGCGTAAACTCAAAAGTATGAAAAGATATGAAATAAATTTGATTTTATTAATTATTATAACATGGATAAACAGTATTAATTGCTAATAAAAATAAAACCTGACCTAACCTAATAAAACCTAATAAAACCTAACTTAACCTAATCTAACCTTTTCATACCTTTGAGTTTACGTACGTATATTCAACATTTACCCCACAATGTTGCCCCTTCAAAACATATTGGGCTTTGTGCCTTTTCCCACAAGTGAGTGAATTAAATAATTACACGGACTAGGTCTTCACTGTTGACATCTACTACATGATCTACATCCGTCCTGTTTATCAGAATGGTTGGCCCACCACTCATCCGTTTTGATTCAACAAAGTACGTCAGATTGTGGCTAGTACTGGCAGGGCCGTAACTAGGGTTTAGAAATTAGTGAGGTCCAGATTTTTTTCGAGCGCGGCGGGACGAGCAAAATTCAGACCAAAATGACATCTACAAACACAACCCAAGCTATACACTAAACACAAAACCCTTGTCTATAATAAAAGCCCTCTAATGTTTAATACACGCTCGACGCTCCCTCTTTTCAAAAGAAAAGCGGTAATATGCGTTTCATACACGGAGAACGGTTCAGTCTCTTTTTTTTTTTTTTAGGAAATAATTACCGAGGTCCGGACCTCGGTGACCTCATAGGTAGTTACGGCCATGAACTGTACTGGCTACTCGAAGCGGCACTCCGCAACAGACACCAAAACCAAAAACAAGCATGAAAACGTGATAATAGCAACGCTGATGAGAATGACTTGTGTGTGGAGTTTATTGTGAGGTAAACAAACACTTTATTTCAGCGATAAACAAATATTAATTAATAAACAATACTGTTAAAGAAGTTAAACAATTTCCATTACTATTTTATCGTTTATTTGTTACGTGACAAATTTTTAAATAAAAGGAGGATTCTCTCTTGGATTGGAATGGTCATGGGTGAGATGGAATAACTACTAGAAAAGATCGTAAAAATATAGAAGATTTCCGGTACCTTTTCTTTTTAAGAAAAAAAGCACTGTATATTTATTTATTATAATACGACTACAAATCTACAATACATGTACTGTGGAACTACATGTGGCTGCAATGTTTGCCTTAAACCTAAAGGAAGGCTTCGTTCTCTTCAATGACCCTCTATCGTTGAACATTTAATGAACTGACTAATGCGTTTAAAATTTAACTACCAAAATTTCATGATTTTTTGATATTTGGTAGTAATTTTAGGTTAATTAAGTGTTTGCTTATCCCAAGCTTTTGATTGTAATTGTTATTCACCAATTGTTATTTTACAATAATGAAAACCGATCAAATACAGTATTCAGAAAAATACAATGATGAAAAATATGAATACAGGTAGGTTGCTTTACCTTTAAGTCAAACTTACACCAAGCCCTTCGATAGGCACGAGTGGCTGCATGTTTTACAAATGAAAGGCTTCGGTAAGGTGACTGTTATGTTCGTTAATCGCACTTACCTGTGGAAACAGGCTCTAGTTCGGCTATTGCTAGCTGAATAAAGTTTCACCCGATTGCAAAATTCGGCAAAAAGCTTAAATGTGATATCGGAATCAGTTATGTATACATTGGGGCGATATCCTATTTTGGCGTCCCAAATTACTGGCAATTATAAAATAAATAAATCGCCTCCCAAATACAAGCAATTGGTAAATGTGTATATTTAATTGCTTCCTGGGTCATTATGCAGAAAATGACGGCCTGAAGTTGAAATAAAAAATATATTTTTCTAGTGTATTTTGGTGTGCTCTGTTCAAATATAACCTTCATTTCTTGTGCAAATAAACAGAAATACGTGTTTGGGCCATGCAATGACAACTGTATTTCTGTTCATTTGCACAAGAAATGGTCATATTTGAACAAAGCACATCAAAATATACTTGAAAAATGTATTTTTGACTATATTTTATACTCGCACAATAAAGTATAACCTAATATGTTCATGTTACGAGATCTCGTAAATGACGTATTACCACAGGAAATGTGCAAAACGCCTCAAAATTAACCATAAAAGTTTGCTCCCATCATTTTTGTTTAAACTAGTGAAAATATCAACAACTTAACCAATCATCAAGGGTGTACAGTTGACCTAACTGGGCATTCAGTTGACCTAATCAGGCATTCTAGTCATGTTTTCTCATAAGAAATCAATAAAAATGATTTATCAAAATAGCTAATACTATTAAATAATTTGGGGTTAATATGCAACAAATAGCCCTACCTTGACTTTTGGTATGAAAGTTAGTTATTAGGGTGTGTTCTCATGTGCTTTCCTCAGAAATGCCATTCATTTGCCCTGCATTTAATTGAAAGTACAAAAAAAATATTTTATTTCTATTTTATTTTCAAGTAAATACGGGGCAAATGAGTCCTGCTCATTTCTGAATAAAGCACATGAAAACACACCCTAATTAAATTTCGAACCTGTAAAATATTATTGCTAACCTACTACCTAATCTAAATGAAAAGCTTACCATTATACCCATTATGGTATTTAGGCATTATTGGGACTACCAAACTGTTTATTATGTATTTTTCCTCATCATTTTTGTTTAAACTAATGAAAATATCACAACTTAACCTAACCAATCATCAAGTGCATTCAGTTGACCTAAGTGGGCATTCAGATCTACAGAAGCTGAGGCTAACAAAGACCCTAAGATTCACTCTAAGGTTAGCCTGAGAGAAAGGAAAGAGGAGGGGGTTAAAAGAGGAGAATATAAGGGGTTAAGTAGCAAAACCTATCATTTGTGGGTTAACATTCATTCAGAAAAAGAGAAAGAAAGACCCCCATCATCATCTGCTGGCCACTGCCGGCAAGTCAGAAAAATAGTCGAAGAGAATAGGAGAGGGGTGAAAGATGAAAAGATATAAAATAAGAACGCTTACAAACCATGCAAACACAGTCTTAACTCAGTCATACCATGCAAACTACAGACATGCAAGTAAGGAGAGGATTAAAAAAAAAAAGTAGGTAGAGTATAACAAAAAGTAGGCTAGTTTACTCTATGAGCTACATCTATGTTCATGTTAGTCTAATTTTTTAAATTTTATTGCTGGCATCACACGCTGTCATGTCACAAGCTGGCATTCATCGTCAACAGACTCATCCTCGACGACCACCCCCAGAGCTCCTGTTGCTAATTGTTTTTTATTTTAAACAACGTTAATATTTTTAAAATGCCTATCTAAATAGTTCTTAAACATATTAACGCTGGTAGAGTTAAAGACTGATGCAGGAAGATTATTCCATTTATCAATTACTTTAAATGTAAAGAAGTTTTTAGCGATATTGGTAATGAAATGTCTGCCACGCAACTTAAATCCGTTATTATGAGTATTGCTATCAGGGCTGTGGAGTCAGCACATAAAAAACCGACTCCGACTCCTCAATTTTTTGTCTATCCGACTCTGACTCCGAAGGTATATTAATTCTAAATCTGCTATGATGATAATTACACAAGAGGCATTTCATCACCACCATGTGAATCATCAGGCTACTTTTTAAACCCATAACCTGCAAAGTTTGAGTCTAATGGTTGTAGCGATGCCATTATGGCTTTCTTATTTCTTATTTATGAAAAAACAAAATTCATGAGTATAAAACAAAAAAAAAATTAAATTTAAGACTAAGACAAAATAAAAATTTCATTAAATGCAATCAAAAATATAAAAGTATTCCTGCAAAATTTATTAAACTAAGGCCAAGGGTGAAAATCTAAAATTTACGAATAACTTGTTCTTAGGAATAGAATTGCTTTGCCAGATCCTCTTTCATTGAAGCCCTTAAATCTGATTTAATTATTTTCAGTGCAGAAAACAGTCTCCACACTTGACCTGAGTGGGTGGCATGGCTGTTACTATCATAACTGTATCTCTTAAAATATCTGGATATGCGGGGATGACTTCTTGTATTGTCAGTTTAGATGAGCGATCATATTTTTCCACTTCTTTTAGGCCATCAAAAAAATCTTGCTTAAATTTCATTAGTTTAACATCAAAAGGTTGCCTATGCACATTTAAGCGGTGATGCTTTGCTTTTGAGTGTTCATTTTTATCTAAATATTTTTGAAAGTCTAATTCTTCATCATTTGAAGAGGATGAGAGGGACTTACTACTCATATCTTCATCCTGTGGTTCAGGATTTTCAGGTAATAACCCTTTTATGCAAATTGCAACCTCGCAGAGGGCCTCTTTTGCTTTAGCAATTTGTTCTTCAGTCAACAAAATTTGGTTCATTGGATCTATGTAGACAGCAGCTAATAAGATCTCATTTTCCAGTAGCAGACCCTCTCTTTTCTTCATTGAGGATACAATTCCATCAGCAATTAATCCTCCAGTTTGGAATAGATGAAATAATAAATTTTTCCATTCCCATAGGAATGTACCAGGAGTTAAATCCTCTGCTTGCAACTTTTGGTGACAGTATAAGGGTGAGCAAGCAGAGCTTCTAATTGTGTAACCTCCCTCCATTGAATTTCAGTTAGTGAAACATTGGGATTATCAGTGTCTTCTTGGAAGGGTTTTAGATCAAGCAAACTCTTAATCATCATATATGTGCTCCCCCAGCATGTCGCTTGGTCCAAAATAGCTCCCTTTCCTGCATGTCTCTGGATAATAGCATCAATTTTAGAGGTCCTGGCTGCAGTGGCAACTTGCCTATCAGAGTAGCTGCATGGTGATCTTTCAATCCATCTCTTATTGCTAGCTGCAATGTATGTACAACACAACGCATATGTTGGATTAGAAAGAGCTTAGATGCTTCTTCAACAATATCATCTAAAATTTCATTGCTCTGTTCTGTTTGTGCTGTTTGAGAATCAGTTTCAGGAATGTCATCTTCATTAGCCACTTTTTCTTCATCAACTTTATTCAGCTTTTCTATCGTGCTTAGCATGTCTGAAGCATTATCTGTGACAATACATAGAATCTGCTCTTTCTTAATTACAAAGTCTTGTAAAACTTCCTCCACTAACTTCTGAAGATAGTCGCTGTCATGATGCGCCTCGGTGTCCTTTACTCCCAATGTCCGAGTTACCATTTTATTGTTTTCATCAATAAATCTAGCATTGATGGCAAAATAGTTAACTCTATGACGCGTGGCTGCATCCATTTTAATAAACATGAAGCGTCCCTTAAGAGTTCTTCGAAGTTCTTCCTTTTTATTTGTGGCTTCTTCAACTATAATTTTTCTGATACTTTGTCTTTCCAGAGAAACTCCAAGTTTCTTGGCCATTTCTCCATTTAGGCCTAGAAAGGCTGGTTATGAAAATAAAGATAAGGCTACACCATTTCTTACCACCAGTTCGATGATGTGCTTCTTGAACTTTTCTGTGGTCATTGTTATGGTAACTTTGTCTGTAGTAAAGAATCTTGTAAGTGGTGCTTGTCGTTCAGTAGATTTCTGATCTTTTGTTAACTTTGAAGTAGTTGGAAGGTTTTTATTACTATCTTTCTCAATGACAACTTCTAAAATTTTGGGATGGAAACGCTGCAAATGTCTTTTCAAATTTGACGCTCTGGTTGGTGCATTTTTATCAGAGCCAGTAAAACCACTGATTTTTGCTTCACATAATTTTTCATCATCATCTATCATACACTGACACGAAATATTTCCCATCTGTGGTTATTATAAAATATTAAAAAACTGCAGACTTTGTTGGAAGTGTCTTTGCCATTGTGAAAGGGGTTTTAGACTTGAAAGTTAAAAACTTATGAAATTTAGAAAGAACTCGAAATTAAATAAGCATTAAAAATAAAAAATATTATCTGAAAAGAAAAAATGAATTAATGGCATTAGTGTCTGAAATGGGAAACATTGTGTTTATTATTTAAGTGGTTTAACCACCATAGCTGCCAGTGATATCACACACAAAAACATATTTTATTAAAATTTATATTGAGGTCAGAGTTGGAGTCGGTACATTTTTACTGACTCCGACTCCAGCAGCACCAAAATTGACTCCGACTCCACAGCCCTGATTGCTATTACCGAAAGTGAACAGTTTGTCAAAAATTATGTTATTGATGTTATTAATGATTTTGAAAACTTCAATAAGCCCCCCTTAATCTCCTAGTTTAGAGTGAATGCAAGTCTAAGTCTTTAATCCTATATTTATAAGGCTTGTTGCACAATGATGGAATTAGTTTCGTGGTACAACGCTGAACCCTTTCTAACCTATCAATTTATCCTCACGCAAATACGGGCACCAAAACTGAATGGCATATTCTAAATGAGGCCTGACTAGGGACTTGTAAAGGGGCAATATAATATCCTTCGATTTAAATTCAAAATTACACGCTATGAAGCCTAACATCCTATTAGCTTTTGCGCAAGACTCCAGGCACTGGTTCCTAACTTTTAAATCTGGTAAATTTTTAGTTATTTTGCATGAATCTAACATCCATTTCCTGTGTAACTGTGTAGTTTTTGAGATCTTCACTTGAAGATATTGCAAAAACTACATGTTTACACAGAAAATGGCTATCAAATTCACATGCAAAATGACTAAAAATTTAAGAAAAATATTTTAATCAAAAAACACTGCTAAAACAAATATTACCCATATTTTCTAGTGTAATTTGATGTGCTTTATTCATATCCAAGCTTCATTTGGGTGGACTTCAGTTTTAGGGGCCCCCATCTATTGCATTAATAAGAAAACAAAATGTAAAATTTATTTCAATTAGGTGACACGAGGTTTAGTCATGATATTTTTGTTAAAACTAACAAAAATATTACAACAACGTAACCAATCATCAATACGTATATATATATCAGTGGTGTAGTGATTAGCATTGCTGACTATGAATCTATTGGCCCTGGGATCGAGACCTGGTGATGGCAGCCAGCATGCAGCAAAACCCAGCTCTGTTCAACCTTCCACACAATAAAGAAAGTGGTTGGTAGATAAATGGGTACTGGTACCCTGGGTGGCCTAGTGGTTGGGATGCTGGGCTGCTGGTGGGGCATGGTTTGGATTCCACATTAAAAACTGTAGGTCTGAGGTGGAGTGAAAAGCTTGACCTTTGTCAGAATGAACAATTTGGGTGGAAGCTAACCAAAGGCGCAAACCAAAGGTTATATATATATATCAGACATGAGGTAATAGTAAAAGTAATAGACTATTACAGGATTTTTCAAGTAATAGTAATAGATCATAATTTTTTGGCTGTAATAGTGATAGAAGACAAAGTAATAGATAATAGTCTATTACTTTTCTATTACAGTGGCAATGGACATATTGTGTGAACAAAGAACTGAAAAATGAACTAAATCTACACTAAACTAAAATAAACATGTATGTGAACTAATATTGTGGCAAATTTTTCCTTCAATAAAGTAAAATTTATCAAGACCTAGTCTCTGAAATTGTAATGATTTAGTTGAAATAAATATTTGTTGTTTGGCTGCTGCTCAGCCTCAGCCTGGATCCATGAGTGCAGAGCCCTCTGCTTCTCATTTTTATCCTGGATCCCTGAATCCAGACACTGCTACATCGCCAGCTCAATACCATCTCTCACAGGGTATCCCCCAAGGGGCCTTGGTGAATTGGGATGCTGGGAATGCAGTTGGGAGTCATGATGAGGAGGCATCTTAGACAATGGTGGTAAGGGGGGCCAGAAGTGAGCGACCCCTCCAAGAACTGCGACCACTGCAGTAGCTAATGGTGGTGGTCCCTCAAGGGGGTCTGGTCCCACTCATGCCACCGCTAGAGGGAGTCAGCCTGTGGCAAATGCTGGCAGAGAACAGTGGGGTATCATAGTGGCTGCCAAAACAGATCATATGATAGCTGTACCAATGAAGACCACAAACATTTTTGTTTCAAGATGTCAACCTGATCTTACAGCCGAGGAGCTGCAGGCATTTGTGGAAGATAAATGAACCTTCAATTTATATGTAGGAAAATTGACTCCAGGTCGACTATGTACAGTTCCTTTCAAGTTACAACAGTCTGTGATGACTCAGGGGTATTTATGAATCCAGCAGTATGGCCAGAATGGGTATATGTATGGTGGTTTTATGAGAAGGGAAGAAAAACACTTGCTGCCCCTCTTGCAAGTGCTGGAGAGGGTAATTATGGAAACATCATGCATCTTACTGTGGAGGAAAATCCATCTGGGTCTAATGCTGTAACTGCTGTGCCTGGTATAAGTGGAATTCAACATGTAGAGATGGCTGGCAGAACTCCTGCATCTTCCTAATTGCAACATTCAAGATGTAATCTCTTATAACTGTAGAGGCCTAAGCTTAGGCAATAACAGCAAACACAGGCGGATCACAATTGATAAGCTGTTAGAGGATGCTGATATTCTCTGTCTGCAGGAAACATGGTTATGGAAACAGGACTTAAAGGACCTGAATAGCCTGTCCAGTAACTTTCATAGGATAGGGGAGGCCACCAAAGATAAACAAGATGGTCTATTTGCAGGCCATCCACCTGGTGGGGTAGCTATTCTATGGAGGTTGAGGTATGGGACAATTGGGACATATATTAGTGAATTAAAACTTGGTTTGAATTGACTAACTAGAATAAAAATTTGTGCCAACAATAAAAACTTTATTCTGTGTATCTATATTCCTTTTCAGGCAGTTGATAATGATGATGATTACCTCATTAAATTGGGGCAGGTCAGCAGTATTATTGATGAGTTGGATACGACATGTGTAGCTATTATTGGTGACTTTAATGCTAATGTGCTTAATGATATTCTTTGTTTAGCAAGCACTTAAAAGCCTTCGGTGAAGATAATAACTTGACCCTTTCATCCATGTGTATTGTGTAGTCTTCCTGGTGATAGCTTTACTTATGTTAGTGATAGTTGGCACACCACCTCCTGGTTGGATCATTGTATTTGTATGTTCATTATACACAGTGATTCACTGGCCTACTTAGTCAGTGCTCCAGACAACTATTTTCTATGGACCTATTGTATAATGTTTGTAAGGCTGGGGCATTCCAGGACAACTCACCCAAAAATTTAAAAATTTGTCACCACTCCAACTTGGATTTTAATGAAAATTGACATATAGGGTTCTTCCGGGTGCTGATTTCACTGGTTCAAATAAAAAAGTTCTATGACCCATAGTTTTAGAGATATGGGACCCCAAAATCTTGGGGCCACTTTACCACCTAACTTTAATGGGCAATAACTCCCAAACATCTTGTTGTAGACCTATAAAACTATACATTTTTAGAATCAGCATGAAGAGATCTATTAAATGATACCACATTCAAATGTGTAGAACAATAATGAAAATTTTCCCCCCTTTTTTATTTTTACCCCCCCCCCCAGACAGTGAAATCCAAAAATTTTTTCATTTATTAAACTTCCATTAATTGTTAAAAGATACAAACAATAAAAAATGTGGGTATCAAGTTGCAAGATATTTTAAAATTATTGAAAAAATATGTATATTGAAATTTTTACATTTTTATGCAGACTAAAATAGAGAACTACAAATGATATATTTACATCCTATGTATAACTCATATTCACGCAGTCTCTCTCTCAAATGTTTGTTAATTATGCTTATTTTTATTACAGATGTGCTTATTTTGAGTCAAATCGTATCTTTTTTTTTGAGATTTACAATTGTGTATTTTTAGTAATGAAAAATGGTTAGATACTGTGATGATCCTTTACAAAAACATAAGAAAAGGATACACAAGGATATAAAAACCATCAGCCAATCACTTTATGATTGATGTAAATGGAAATGACAAAGGAATACTGTACTATGTAGCAACTGTAGAAAATTGACCCAGAGGCCAGAGTTGCTATCAACATCACAAAGTGAAGAGTCTGATCACAATCAGTCTTCTGAGAATGTTGTTTCAGAAAGCGATGAATATGATCCAAGTATATCAAGTATTGCCAAAGAAGAGGTTTCTCAAGTTCTAGAAAGTCTTGCTGTGACTCCAGTGAAGAAGCATAAGTATTTAATGATAGGTACTTTTTATATTTATAATTTTTTTATTTATATTATTTATTTATAATGCATTTACTTTCAAGACAGTTTTTCAGCAGTTGCTGAAAAACTTAATGAAATTAATATGTTGACATATTAAATTTATTAAACTTATAAAATTAATATGTTGACATTAATTATTATTGTCCATATATATATCAAATGGAGTCAAATATTTATTAATTAAAAATTTCAGATGGTTTGGGTTCCTCAAGAAAAGAAGCAAAAGCTATTCAAACAATAGAAAAAGCACGTTTTCTTTAAAATGAAAGCTAGAAACAAGTTTAGAAATTGAGATCCCAAGCCCATCAAAAGCTACAAAGTTGGATCATGAAACTCAAAGGTATGAATTTTAAAATGATACACTATTATTAAGTAGGAATATACCTAAACTAAAACTGAAGCATAAAAACAAAATGTAGGTATTCACCTTTGATAGTAGAAACTAGAAGCACAACTCCCTAAAGATTGGAGATCAATGGGCCCATTAAATCATTTGGAATTCATTTGGTCACAAAATAATTTTTGGTTTAATTTGACTATCTCAAAGAATGCTCATTTTGTTACACTTGAAATCAATATTATAATCCAAAAAATTTAATATGCACATGTAATGTTTTGTTTATAGCTATTATACATTCATGAATTTGTTTCAGGTCAATGATTCATCTCATGAATGAACTGGTTGAAGCTTTCCATTCTACTGACAGTTATGAGAGGAAACTCAAAATATTGACATTATCTCCATTTACCATATCAAAAACTATAAATCTATTTCAGACAACTGAATATTTAGTTAAGAAAAGCAGAAATATAAAACAAAGACTTGGAATTATTCCTGAAATTGAACCCATGTCAAAAGGAAAAGTAATAACTAAAGGTACTAAAGATTCTGTTCAGAAATTTTTTGAATCAGATGAAATTAGTCATTTGTGCCCAGGTACAAAAGACTGCCTGAGTATCAGAAATGAAAGTGGGTATAAAGAATCTGTGCAGAAAAGACTGGTGTTAATGAATCTGAAAGAAGCTTTTAGTCTCTATAAAAATAATCCAGATAGTCCCCAAATTGGCTTCTCTAGTTTTGCCTGCCTTCACCCCAGACATTGTGTGTGTGTATGTACATACCACCAGAATGCCAAAATACAATTCTCAGCTTTGGGTGTCAAAGGGTTGGAATACACAACTCTTATGGAGAAAGCAGTGTGTGATGTCAACAACAGGAATTGCATGATGCAAATATGTAATCTCTGTCCAAAAGAACAAGGTATTAAGAATTTTTTGCTCACTTTTCAAAGTGTTAACAATCCTGAATGTGAGGAAATAAAATATAAACAATGGGTTACTACAGATCGATGCAATATGGTTGAAAAAACAGAATCTGTAGATGATTTTATAAATTCATTAAGCACAAAAATTGTCAAATTGACACATCATCACTTTATAGCAAAGAATCAGAGTGCATTTCTAAAAAACTTGAAGAATAATTTAAATAGCCATACAGCTGTAGTTCTTGGTGACTTTTCAGAAAACTACTCATTTGTAGTACAGGATGCAGCCCAAGGTTTTCATTGGGAAAATACCCAATGCACAGTGCATCCCTTTGTGTTATATTATAAGGAACCAGAAAGTAATGAAACAAAACATTCAAGTTATTGTTTTTTATCTCCAAATACAAAACATAACACTACAATGGTTTACACTTTTTTAAATACACTCATACCTATTATTAGAAAATCCCACCTTCATATCAAAAAATTACATTATTTTACTGATGGATGTGCAGGACAATATAAAAATCATTTCAACTTTGTTAACATTTGTAAACATGAAGATTTTGGGCTGGAATGTGAGTGGCATTTCTTTGCCACAAGCCATGGTAAGAGCGCTTGTGATGGGATTGGGGGTACAGTGAAAAGATCTGTAGCCAGAGCGAGTATGCAGAGAACATTCGCAAATCAAATATTAACACCAGAAGACATGTTTGAATTTTGTTCAAACAATATAAGTGACAGCATAAATTTTTTTTTAATAAATTCTGAAGAAATTGAAGCTATGGAAAAATTTTTAAGTGACAGATATGAAAAAAGTATGCGGCTAACAGGAACACAAAAATTCCACAGATTTGTACCTATTAATGCAAATAACAAAAACATTTGAATTATCTTCTGATGAAGTTGGTGAGGTGAGGATTATAAGCAAAGCTTTTCTGGGTGAAGATAATGTTGAAGTTAATCCGAAAATAGGAGAGTACATAGTTTGTACTTACAATGATCAGAAATGGTTGGGATTTGTACATTCCTATAATGAGGAATTTGATGACTTTGAGGTTAGCTTTTTGCACCCATCAGGATATAGTGTTTACTATTACTTTCCACAAATTAGAGATACATGCCACATATCAAGAGATAAAATTTTAGGTTTATTAAGCACACCAACTTTAAAGCCAGGAACAATGCGTATTCAATATGTTTTCCCAGAAAATGAGTTGAAAAAACTCATGTAATTATGAATCAACTTGATGTAATATGTGTGTTCAATTTGTATTTTTGCTGTTTATTTTCATCCATGTGAATATATCATTTGTAGTTCTCTATTTTAGTCTGCAGGCGTAAAAATGTCAAAATTTCACAATGTACATATTTTTTCAATAATTTTTAAAATATCTTGCAACTTGATACCCACGTTTTTTATTGTTTGTATCTTTTAACAATTAATGGAAGTTTAATAAATGAAAATTTTTTTGGATTTCACTGCCTAGGGGGGTGGGGTCAAAAATAAAAAGGGGGGAAATTTTCATTATTGTTCTACACATTTGAATGTGGTATCATTTAATAGATCTCTTCATGCTGATTCTAAAAATATATAGTTTTATAGGTCTATGGTAAGATGTTTGGGAGTTATTGCTCATTAAAGTTAGGTGGTAAAGTGGAGCCCCCAAGATTTTGGGGGCCTATATCTCAAAAACTATGGGTCATGAACTTTTTGTTTTGACCAGTGAAATCAGTACCCGGAAGAACCCCATATGTCAATTTTCATCAAAATCTGAATTGGAGTGGTGACATGCACTGGGTGATCTCTCCTGGAATGCCCCACCTGTTGAGTCTGAAATAAAGTGTTTATTTGTTAACACACTGCTTCTAATTGCATTTAAATAGACAAAGATCCTTTTCAAATGAGTGAAGTACCCGACATACAAAAGTAATACTAGTGATAGATGACCAAGTAATAGTAATAGATAAAAATTAAAGTAATAGTAATAGAAGGAATCAAAAGTAATAGAAACCCAGTGATTGACCACATGCCTGATATACCATATACAGTAGACTCGCAACTTACGTGGGGGTTACATTCCTGGGATGCCGTGTAAGGCCAAAAACTGTGTAAAGTCAGAAACCAAAAAAAAATCCCGTAAATTGCCCTTAAATCACTATATATTGTAACTCTGTTATACGTATAACATAGCTATAACACAAAAGTGATGCAATTGGCAATGTTGAATTCCTTCCAGCATGCCATAACACTCTTGTTAGTGCCATCCTCCATGGTGTTGCGAATGTGGACGAAGGTGAGATGTGTATACGCTGCCTTAAAGCACCGAAATTGTAAAATTATAACCTGCGTATAGTTGAAACTGCGTAAGAAAAATCTGTGTAAGTTGCAAGTCTACTGTGTGTGTGTAAACTGTGTATATGTATATATATCAGGGTTGGCAAAAAACCAACTGGTTTTTTGCTGGGTAGTTGAGTTTTTGCTGGGTTTTTGCCAACCCTGATTTTATATATATATATATATATATATATATATATATATATATATATATATATATATATATATATATATATTCCCGCAAGGGGGTTCTAAGTTCGTGCTCTTGAGTGCTCTTTGTACTCGTTTGTACGTGCTTGTTCCTGGAGGTTTCACGTGCGCCCTCCCGGCCCTAGCACCCAAGGATGATGGGGCTCGACCCTGCAGTCCTTGTCATCCTTGGTCTTTTTCCACTTCGACTGTCCCCTCCACCCTTCCTTTTTCCTCTGTCTTTCCTCTCACTTTTTCTTTGTTTTTCCGCTGAGATATGCCCTTTTAAATAGAGGCGAATCGGTTCTTCCCGAACTTAAAAAAAAAATATATATATATATATATACATATACATATACACATATATACAGTGGAACCTCGGTTGTCGAGCACCTCGGAACTCGAGTTTTTCGGCATTCGAGTGTTTTCCAGAGCGAAAAATGCCATCGGAACTCGAGCATCCGCTCGGGTCATGAGCGAACGAACGAACCCGGACAAAGGGTTCTCGAGTCAGTTAGCGTCAGTTAGCGTGTGTAATAAAGAGCAAATTGAATGTAATGTGGAGGGCTAATGCTAAAGCATGGGTAACCAGACAAATATTCATTGAGTGGGTCAATGAAGTGTTTGGGCCAGCTGTGAAGAAATATTTACTGGCCAATAAGTTCCACTCAAGTGCCTCCTGGTAATGGACAATGCTCCTGCTCATCCTCCAGGCTTGGAGGACCAATTGTTGGAGGAGTTTAGCTTCATTACCATAAAGTTCTTGCCCCCTAACACGACTCCTCTCATCCAACCCATGGACCAGCAGGTCATCTCAAACTTCAAGAAACTGTACACCAAGGCACTCTTCCAGAGGTGTTTTGAGGTAACTAATGACACAGAGTTAACACAGAGAATTCTGGAGGAATCACTTCACCATTCTCAATTGTATTAACCTAATAGACAAAGCCTGGATGGAAGTGACTTCTAGGACCATGAACTCATCCTGGAAGAAATTGTGGCCAGAATGCTACCTAGTAAAAGACTTTGAGGCTGAGCCAGTGCCTGTGGTTGAGACCATTGTGTCTCTTGGGAAGTCCTTGGGGTTGGATGTGTCTGATGGTGATGTCGAGGAGTTGGTGGAGGACCATAGGGAAGAACTCACCACTGAGGAACTCCAAGTAAGTCCTTCAGGAGGAGCAGCAACAGGTGGTAGCAGAAGAGATTGCTTCAGGGGAGGAGGAGGAGGAGAGAGGGGAGGATGTTCCTTCTTCAACCATTAAAGAAATGTGTGCAAAATGGGAAGAGGTACAGAGCTTTATAGAGAGACATCACCCTGACAAAGCTGTAGCAGGCCGAGTGATAAACATGTTCAATGACAATGCTATCGCTCATTTTAGAAAGATCTTAAAACGCAGGCAAAAACAAACACCTCTGGATAGGTTTTTGATAAGAAAAGCATCCAATGAGTCTAGTGGAACTTTAAGTGCCTCTAAAAGGAGGAGAAGGGAACAAACCCCAGAGGAAGACTTGCTTCCTGAAGTCTTCATGGAGGGGGACTCCCCTTCCAAAAAGTAACACAGTCTCTCATTCTCCCTCCCCCTCACCGTCTTTCATACACCAACAAAAGTCCTCTACAAAGGTAATGTGAAGTTAAATGCTCATTTATTCTATTTATTTGTCTTATATATTGAATGTTAATTTATTTTTATGTGTAAAACCATTAATATGACCAGAAATATGAATTTTTAAAAATATTTTTTGATGTCAGGAACGGATTAATTGCTTTTACATTATTTCTTATGGGAAAATTCGTCTCGGAACTCGAGCTTTTCACAACTCGAGCACTTTTCTGGAACGGATTATGCTCGTGATCTGAGGTACCACTGTATATATAAATTGTTTTAAATATAGTTGCATTTATTTTTCTTATTAATGCAATAGATGGGGGCCCCTAAAACAAACCTATATGATTAAAATGCAAATTTTCATAATAAAATATATCAGCCAATTGGATCATATAGGTTAGGATTCTAGGTTCTAGGTTAATATTTGTTTTAGAACATGACCTGGACTTTGGGATGACAATAGGTTTTTCTTGTGTAGAATTTAAATGTGAATCTAATTTCTTCTATGGTATTGCTTGTGCAAATTGATATTAATGGAGATATAAGCAATTTTTAGATTTATTAAAATTTATTGAAATTGTATGGTTTGTCAACTGTGATGTGTGGAAGGATTGTGAGAGTTTTTGTGCATGTGTAGGGGCATTTTCTGGGAAGAAAATGACATTGAGCTCCAAATTCATCATGGTCATTATGTATACCAGTTGTGACCTCTCCTATTACAATGTCATTAAGCAATGTTTCAACTGTTATTTGTATATTTCTGACCTTCAAATATCATCACAGGGGGGTCGGGGGCAAAGCCCCCAGCTAGGAGCATGGCATTAGGGTTAGGTTAGGGTAGGTTTTTTAGGTGTGGTAGTGCCACTATGGTTACAAGCATATGGCTATGGCTATCTCCGCAACTGCTCATTTGCACAAGAAATGAAGGTTAGAGTTGCACAAAACACTGTGAAATACAGCAGAAAAAACAACTTTCATGCCAAAGTCCAGGTCATGTGCTAAAACAAATATTTACCAGGTTCTGTTTTGGAACATTTGCATAATAAATTGAGCTTAGATTTGAATAAAGCACATCAAATTACATTAGAAGATATATATTTCTTGCTAGAAATGCAGGTCATGGCATTTACTACATATTAACCTTATGTTCTGAGAGGAAGAGGTACTAAGCAAAATGCTTTCAGTACGTAATGATATTGATTTTAATTTCTTTATATCTTTGTAACTAAGTATTTGCACAAAAAATACTAGTGTTTGTTGAAGAAGTCTTGGGTTTTGTTGTAGATTAAGACTATAGCTATAATTTTTTGAGAGAGAGCCTGCTTATGTGTTGAAACTAACATTAACCAAAATAAAGAGTAATGGACCTAACTGATCCCTGTGGTACCCCACTTTTCACTTTTGCCACGTAGATTCATGACCATTTAGAATTACTCTCTTCTCTCTCATCTAAAATCAAAGTTATTTAAATTTTCTTCAGTAAAAACATCTAAAATAATCATAAAAAATACCAACAATATCATCATCATTTTACATTACATTTTTCACAATTTTATTATGAAATATAGCTCATGACTTGGATAACCTCAATAGGCTTGAGTGGCTTCATGTTTTCCAAATGTAATGTAACCATTTACCTACCCAATTTGTAACTGACTCCAGTATCCTGTGAGATTTTAATTTAGATACATAGAAGTCTCCTATGTGGAACCTTGTCAAAATGCCTTGCGAAAATCCAAATAAATAATATTTTGCTTATCCTTGGTTTTGCTTCTACCTGAATTATTCATTCTGACAAAGGTCAAGCTTGTCACTCCACCTAAGACCTAGTTTAATGTGGAATCTAAACCATGCCCCACCAGTAGCCCAGCATCTTTAACCACTAGGCTACCCAGGGTACCCATTTATCTACCAACAAATTTTTTTGTGTGGTAGGATGAATAGCTGGGTTTTGCTGCATACCACCTCCCATCACTGGGTCTTGATTCTGTGGTTAATGGATTTGTAGTTGGCATTGCTAACCATTACACCACTGAGGTGCATCTATATCATTTCCATTATCTACCTGTTCAGTTACACACTTTGAAAATTTTGAGAGAGTACCTAGACAAACAAAACCTTCCTGATCCAAATCTATATTGGGCACTTGAAATAAGAATAAAATTTTCTAAATGACCTTAAATGTTATTATTTAGAATTCTTTCTAGTATCTTTCTTACCAAAGATGGTAAGCTAACAGGCCTATAATTTCCACCCTCCTTTTTACTACCCTTTTGTAAATGGGTACTGAATTTGCCTTTTTTCCATTCATCTGGTACCCCTGCATAATTAATAGACCTAGTAAACAAACTAGTTAGTGCTTCAGATAAGCTATCCTCCCCTTGTGAAAATCCTAGCATATATATTATCAGGTCCAGCAGCTTTATTTGACTTCATTGTATGAATCACTTGCCTGATATCATTCTTCCTTGTATGAATCTTATCAAAAATGCCTTGGTTTACAGAATCTAAAGAATTAAAATCAGTTATTCAAATTTTCTTCGGTGAAAATAGCTAAAATAATTATTAAAAATACCAACAATATCTTGACCATTCTGAAATATCCTATCATGATATTCTGTTTGGCCAATCGTATCATGCTTTTTAACCTCCATGTTAACCTCATTGATGTTCTGTGTGTTGGTCTCTCTTCACATGAAGGTCAAACTGGTGGCCCTGCCTCTAGGCCTGACTTGGTGGAGGAGCAAGTTGCTTTCTTGCACTCTCCGCCTCACATAGCCAGGTACACCTGGCTCATCTGGTACTGTCCTGAGCCAGGCATCTAGTCTTCTCTTGAAGACTTCAACTTTGATCCCTGTAATATTTCTGAGGTCCTTTGGAAGCTGGTTAAAAAGTCTTGGCCCCCTGACAACCAAGCTGTTTTCCTTCAGTGTTGAAAAGGTCCCTTGTCAGGCCTTTAATTTGGGAACACTACACATTCTGCCATTTCTATTTTCCAGCATTGTTTAGATGGTAATTAGGTTTAGTTTGAGGTTTGGTACTGTACCAGTTTTTCAATCATTTTCTATAATGTAGATTATGGTGTATGCAGGGTTGGTTGATTTAAATCAAATGATTTTTTTAAAAAAATATAAAAAATATAAAATATAAAATATAAAAATTATAAAACATGAAAATTACTAATTAATCACTATAGTATAGGTAATACATAAAGAATGGTAATGAGCTTTGCTGTTTATTTTTCAATAAAACAAGGCTATAAAATTTACTTATACCTCTATTGATTAGTGAGATATGTGTTAACCTTTTTTTTAAACATTAATTAAAATCATAATAGCCACTGGCCTAAAGTGAATAAACATTTGTAGAACATATTTATTATATCTATAAAGCATTAATAATTAATTTAAATTTTTATTCCACTGATTTGATATAAAACAAATATTTCATTTCTAGAAGACATTTAAGGTCATCTGGTCATGATAGTTTAATTTGCTGACCAAAAGCAGAGAATTATGGAGTTAAAACTTAAATAAAAAAATCTATATATTTCTAAATTACAAATGAAAAGTACAGTATAGCTGTTGAGTCCTAATACTGATTGAAAGTTTTGAAAAGGAATGCTAATTTTGCAGCTTTTTTAGCTCAAATTAAATAAATTGATTTTATACAGTGTAGTATAGCTTATTAAATGTATAGCAAAAATGTTTGTTTTTTAAGATATTACCATTTTAGCCTGATTAGAAATTGGATCTACAGATCTATAGAAGCTAATGCTAACAAAGAGCCTAAGATCCACTCTAAGGTTAAAAGAGGAGAATGAGGAGGTTAAAAGAGGAGAAAAATCTATCATTTGTGGGTTTAACATTCATTCAGAAAAAGAGAGAGAGAGACTCCCATCCCATCCGCTGGCCACTGCTGACAAGTTGGAAAAAGTTGAAGAGAATAGGAAAGGGGTGAAAGATGAAAAGAAGTGAAATAAGAATGCTTTCA
This sequence comes from Bathynomus jamesi, assembly GCA_023014485.1. Lineage (NCBI taxonomy): Eukaryota > Metazoa > Arthropoda > Malacostraca > Isopoda > Cirolanidae > Bathynomus > Bathynomus jamesi. Next base: position 1,137,352 of record JAJOZX010000329.1, on the reverse strand, counting down.
AACCATGCAACACAAGTCTTAACTCAAAGAAACCTTGTCATACCATGCAAACTACAAACATGCAAGTAAAGAGAGGGTGAGAAATAGAAAAAAAAAAAATATGAAGAGTATAACAAAAAGTGGGTTAGTTTACGCTATGAGCTACATCTAAGTTTGTGTTCGTCTAATTTTTTTTTTAATAATATAATTTTATCGCTGGCATGTCACAAACTGGCATTAATCATCAACAGACTCAAACCTCAACCATTATCCCCAGAGCTCCTGTTGCTAATTGTTTTATTATTTTAAACATTATTAATATTTTTAAAATGCCTATCTAAACAGTTTTTAAACAAATTAATGCTGGTAGAGTTCATGATGGATGCAGGAAGATTATTCCATTTATCAATTACTTTAAACATAAAAAAGTTTTTAACAATGTTAGCAATGAAACATCTGCCATGTAATTTAAATCCATTATTACGAGTATTGCTATTATCAAAATGATAAATTTTTCAAAATTTACATTTTTTATTTTATTAACAATTTTGAAAACTTCGATAAGCTCCCCCTTTAATCTCCTAGTTTAGAGTGAATGCAAGTCTAACTCTTTAATCCTATCTTCCTAAGACTTGTTGAGTAGTGATGGAATTAGTTTTGTGGCACATTGCTGAACCCTTTCCAATCTATCAATATCCTCTTGCAAATACGGACACCAAAATTGAATGGCATATTCTAAGTGAGGCCTGACTAGGGACTTGTAAAGGGGCAATATTATAATCTTTGATTTAAATTTGAAATTACACGCTATGAAGCCTAACATCCTATTAGCTTTTGTGCAAGACTCCAGGCACTGGTTCCTAACTTTTAAATCCTTAGATATGTGTATGCCTAAATCTACTTCCTCATCAATGCTCACTAACTGTCCATTGTGTACATGTAATTATTGTTACAAGAACCTATATGCAAAACTTTATAGTTGTCTACATTAAATTGCATCTGCCACTTGTCTATCCATTCCATAATCCTATTTCTATCATCCACATTAAGAACTTTACTGCCTATTTTAGTATCATCTGCAAGTTTTGACACATTACTTGTCAAGCCTACATCTATGTCGTTAATGTAGATTACGAATAGCAGTGGGCCTAACACTGAATCCTGAGGGACAGCCACCCCAATTCCCTACCATTAATAATGAATCTGTTTCCTGGCACAAAGCCATTCCTCTAACCAGTTAGCTACCTGACCATGTATACCATGTAGGGTTTCTTTCCCGGAATCCCGGGATCCCAGCTGTTTCTATTGGATTTGAAAATCCCGGGAAATCCCGGAAATTTAAAATGACTTAATTTATTTTTTATTGATTTGTTTTTCTTTTGTTATTAGAAGGCTCTTGGGTAGAATTAAAGAAAACTGCATAATATTTACCACATTTTATTCTACTTTTCTGCTTTCTTAAATGAACACCTACTAGCATTAGCAACTTAGAGCAATCTAAAAGTGGGCCATATGCCAAAAACTGGGCGAGGGAATGTCGCTAGCTCTACATATAATACAAGAAACCGAGTCTCAGTATATTATCTAGTGATCCCAGGCAACTCATCTTGCTCAGAGTTTAAGCAAGCATTTGAAGCAAGAACTGCAGTTATTCAAGACTAGGGAGCAGAACTTCAAACATGAATTTATTTGATGCACTGAAAACCATTCCGCCAACCTCTGTTGAATCAGAAAGAGCCTTTTCTGCAGCAGGTTTATTTCTCACCAAGTTGAGAACTCATCTTAGTGATAGAAGTATTTTGAAGATGTTGATTGACTTTAAATATTTTAAGATAAAAGGATGAAATTATTTTTTCTAATGAAGTTTATTTTATTTTTATTTTTTTGTATTGGCTAAATATTTTAAGATAAAATATGTTGAGATAAAAGGTATAAATTATTTTTTTTGAACTCCTTTTTTCTATGTGAAGGTCAAAATATGGAAATAAAAACCCACTCTAATAGATGAGTTTATTTCTACAACAGTTTTGATGCCCACTGGCATCATCCTTAGGTCGATACAGAAAAATGAATGAACCAAAACAAAAGGGAAAACAGTCCAGGGACCGTTAAGAAATTTGCACCTAGGTTAGATCCCATTCTCTCGACACTGGAAGGGCATTTTCATTAAAGGGACCCGCTTATAAGTACATTTACACAAATTTAAAACCATCTTGTTCTATACATACAGATTCTATTATTTTTTACATAATTATTACATTTATTATTAAATTTATTAAATTTAATATTGCATTATTATTTTTTAAAGCCAGAAAATCATTTTATGCCCCTCGGGAACCTTCCATTAACCAAAAACAATATGTGAGTTTGCATTACATTACCAGCTTAGAAAGAGTAAAACCATTGACGAAAGATTTTAAGTTTGCTTTGGCATTCAAATATTTGTCTACTGTAAAAAGTAAATTGGTTAGGAATAACATTGCAGAACAGGAACAAGCCTGTGTCTACAGCATTCCCTGTAAAAGTTGTGATTTAGTATACGTGGGAGACACCACTGGAAGAAATATTGAAACCTGTATTAAAGAATACAAATATGCCTTCAGAAGTTGTAATACCAATAATGCCATTTTTTATCATGCCAGCCAAAATAATCATGCTATAGATTGGGAATCAAGTAAGGTACTTTATAAATATAATAATTATGTCAAAAGAAAAATAATAGAATCTGTATGTATAGAACAAGAAGATAATTTTAATTTGTGCGAAGTACTTATAAGTTAGACCCTTTAATGAGATTCTTGGTCAAAAAATCCCTTACAGAGTCGGGGGAATGGGTTCTAACCTAAGTGTGAATTTCTTAAAGGTCTCTAGATTGTTTCCTTACTCGCTTTTAGTTCATTCAATTTTTTTTTTTTTTTTTTTTGGTAAAATGTAAATGGAATAATAAATGTAAATGTAATAATGGATGTAATAAATGTGGAAATAAATATAAATGCAACAGATGTAATAATAAAGATGATATAAATTTAATAATTAGTGTAAAGGTAATAATAATAATAAATGTTAAAAAAAAATAAATGCAGTAATTATGTCAAAATATTAGAATCTGTATGTATAGAACAAGAAGATAGTTTTAATTTGTGTGAATGTACTTATAAGCGGGACCCTGTAATAAAATGCCCTTCCAGTGTCGGGAGAACGGGATCTAACCTAGGTGTGAATTTCTCAATGGTCTCTGGATTGTTTCCTTCTTGCCTTTTTCATTCATTTTTCAGTTTATAAGTTCTGTATAATAAACAACAATGTAATAATAAATTTATAATTTCTGTAATAAATAATATTGCAATATTAAATTTAATAAATTTAATAATAAATGTAATAATTATGTAAAAAAAAATAATAGAATCTGTATGTATAGAACAAGAATATAGTTTTAAATTTGTGCAAATGTACTTATAAGCGGGTCCCTTTAATGAAAATGCCCTTCTGGTGTCGGGAGAACAGGATCTAACCTAGGTGCAAATTTCTTAATGGTCCCTGGACTGTTTTCCTTCTTGTTTTAGTTCATTTGTTTTTCTGTATCCACCCGAGGAGGATGTCAGTGGGCATCGAAACTGTTGTGGAAATAAACTCTATCTATTAGAGTAGGTTTTTATTTTCATGTTTTTTTCTTTTTTTATTTGTAAATGCACTTAATTATAATTAAAGGAATATAATATTTTAGCCTTTTATTTGTCCCCTGCAGATGAATAGCATGATAAATATTATGTTTAATAAATAGTTACCACTGATTGGTAAACTCAATTCAAGTATTACAATGCAAAAGTGGTCATCTTGGTATAAGTAATTGGTTATCCCAATTCTAAAAGGGTATTTTATCACTGAACAATAAAAAAAAATTACTGTTCTCTTAAATATACAACCATTTCCTGGATTTCCCTGGATCCCAGGAATTGGCTTCATTTTTCCTGGGATGAAGAAAGCTGCATATAAGGAGAAACCCTAATACCATGTGCTTTAACTTTGCAATTAATCTTCTATGTGGAACTGTATCGAACCCTTTTTTAAAGTCTAAATAAATAATGTCAGCCACTCTATGCCTATCATATTCACACACTATTTCATTATAAAACTCTCAACAAATTAGTTAAATAAGATTTATGGTGTCAAAACCCATGCTGAATACTATTAATCAAATCGTGACTTTCTAAGTGATCAGTGATATGATCCCTAACTATGGATTTCAAAAGTTTACTGACAATTGACATTAAGCTAATAGGCCTATAATTGGTAGCCACAGTGTGGTCACCTTTTTTGAAAATGGGCATAATGTTAGCTAATTTGAAGTTGTCAGGAATAATCCCTGCTTCCACTGACTTATTAAATTTTTTAAGGGGCCTACAATGTCTTTAAAATCTTTCAAATATCTTGTCGAGTCCTGGAGCCTTGCTAACTTTTAATTTATTGATATAATGCCCAATCTCACCCTCGTTAACAGTTATTTCATTCAAAACAGTCTTACTACTAAATGGAGTGATATTGTCGATGTTGGGGACATTATTTACATCATCTCTGGTAAAAACTGTCAAAAAAAGTTGTTAAAAATACCCACCATCGCCCGAATGAATTGGAAGCCAAAGCGCCATTAGCATCCACTAGAGGGCCTATGTTATCTTTTATTGGCTTACCATTGTTGACATAGTCAAAAAACTTTTTTGGATTATATTTACTATCTGCAGCTATAAGTATCTCTAAATTACGCTTAGCATTCCTAACAGATCTTTTAACCTGATGTTTAAGCTCTATATATCTATTATTAGCTACCATGCCATTGTGCTTATTAAGTCTATATGCTCTGTTATGCTTGTATTATAAAAATAAGAAAAGAAAAACAGAGGTATAACATCTTTATCATTCCATATACATAAAAGTTGTTCTTGTAATATAGTAATAATCCTCTTTTAACTGTTAGCCTAACCCAAGTGTTGCCCTTGGTTTACTTGTACTCACACGGTGCTCATTGCAACAGCTATTGCACTCTAGGCCTAGAATAAATCTTGGATATATTCACAAACTGGCACCTTCTGCATATTGCAACTTTAGGTGCAATTTCTTATCCAACCTCAAAGATGACTTAGCTGTTTAAATAGCTAATACAATAGTTTGCTTCAGTTACTTCATGTTATTAGTGCTGCAGGAACTTATATGAATGAAAAGGATCTTTTTTGACTTGTTTCAATGTATCTTGAACATGGAGAAAAAATTGGATAAATCTAATTTTTTTTATTTATTTAAAAAAAAAAAAAAATCACTAATCCTGGGTGTACCCCTTCTCCTTCTTTCCAGGGAGTACAGATTTAGTTTACATAGTCTTTATGTAGTTTTAGTATTACATTTATAAAAACTAAATAATTTCTTCAGATCTTTATTGCTATTTCTTGCTAGATTTATTTCATGATGCCTTTTGCTGCTCCTAATCACTGTTGAGCTTATTTCTTGACTGTCGATAACTATCCAAGTCCACAAGGCTATTACTGTGTTTAAATTCCCTGAATGCCCTTTTTTTAATTTTTTATTTTAGCTATTTCCTCATTCCACTAGAAAGGTTTACTAATCTTGTTATTCCAAATAGTTTTGAAAGGAATACATCTACATTCTACATCCTCTAAAATTTCTTTGAATCTAGACCACATAGATCTCAATAGCATTTTTATTGACAAATTCATTACCCCACTTTACTGATCCTAACAACTCCAAAAATTTGCTATAGTCACCCTTTGAGAAGCAAGGAACTAAGATGGGCATTGTTGACTAGATCCTATTTAATTCTAATTCTATCTTAAAATGTGTGATCAAATGGTCACTATTCCCTAATGACTCTCCTCCTACAAATTCCCTAATAACCTCCTAAAAAAAAAAGGAAATAGAAACTTGGCAAAGAACTAAGACCCATCAGCCTTGCCTCCATTATTTGCAAATTACTTGAAAGTATCATTAGAGGTAAAGTTATTGAGTTCCTTGATGAGTGCAACCTTATAAATGATAGCCAGCATGGCTTTCAAAATGGAAGGTCCTGTCTAACCAACTTGATTGAATTTTATGATGGAGTCCTATTGCATTTGGACAATAAAGAGCCAGTACATATAGTATACTTAGATTTTGCAAAGGCATTTGATACTGTTCCTCATGCAAGATTGTTGGTAAAAGTTAGAGCCCATGGTATAAGAGGTCATATAGCTGACTGGATAGAAGAATGGCTGAGAAACAGAAAACAGAGTTCATCTAAATGGAAATAAGTCTACTTGGAGACCCGTATTGAGCAGAGTCCCACAGGGATCTGTGCTGGGACCTCTGCTTTTTGTTGTCTATATAAATGATCTAGAGAAGGGCCTATCATGTAAAACCTCAAAATTTGCTGATGATACAAAATTAGGCCATAATGTTAAGTCAGTAGCAGGAGCAATGACAGTACAAAAAGACTTAGACAGAGTAACAGCCCGGGCAGATAAGTGGGAGATGAGATTTAATGTTGACAAGTGCAAGGTTATGCATATTGGGCCAAAAGTCCAGATTTGAATACAATATATGGAATTTGGATTAAAAATGATGATAAAGAGAAAGACTTGGGTGTAGTGATGTTAACATTTTTTTTTTTTTATGTCCATGTTTTTTTTTTTTTTTTTTTTTTTTTTTAAATATAGATATTGCCAATTTAATTATAAGGTATACTTTTGCAATGATATATATTATAAAAATAAATAAATAATATAAAATAGGCCATATGGTACCAGTATAGAATGTCCTTTTCAGCCTATTTACAGAAAAAACTGGCCTCTTTCTTGCACTGAAAGTCTTGTATCTTGAGATCCGTTAAACTTGCGAGAACACTGGCTGGGAGCTGACTGCCCCATTGTCCAACCTTTCCAGAACTCTCCCATCCATGCCTCAGATTTTGAATCTCCCACTTAACTATCCTTTAGACCCGCGATGACATATTTTCCCCCCGAGACCATCCATATATATACATACACATACACCCATATACATATATACCAATATATACATAAATACTTATATACACACATTTATATCTATTATATACCCTATACATATGCATACATCCAGAATTCCAGATACATACGCACGCATACTCACATATATACCTACACGAACTCATACACCTCTATTTTGCCCTTTCATTACCCCCGAGATCATTTAGCACATACAATAATATCCTTACAGCCAAAAGAAACCGATTAAGCACAGACAGAGCAGGAAAGCTAGTATTTATATTCCAAGAAAGTGAAGTAAAACATGGTGCTACATTGGCTTCGTCAACATCCAAATCTGCAATAAGTACCAGTACCTGTGATATTGAAACTATATGCTCTAATCAATCAAGTGATAATGATTCTTCAATGGAAATAGAATCAGATAATGAAAGTTAAACAGCATTAGGTTAACACAAAGGTTAAAGAAAGAGATGAATATTTTTATTTTTTTTATTTTTCTATTTGGAATATATATATATACACACACTGGTATTCTTGCCAATCACAATTATATATATTGTTTTATACCAGTATTATGTATTTTTTATTATGTATATTACCAGTACCTGTGATATTGAAACTAGCATATATGCTCTACCCAATCTAGTGATGATTCTTCCATGGAAATGAAGGTTAAACAACATTAGGTTAACAAAAAGGTTAAAAAAAAGATGAATATTTTTTTTTCTATCTGGAATATATATACTGGTACTCTTGCCAATCACAATTATGTATATTGTTTGAAACGAGGAAGAATGTTTTATGTTCTAGTTAAAAAATATATATACATATAAAAAATGAGGGTTTGTTTTTCCTTTCTATTTTATACTTTTTGCATGATTCAGTTTTTCTAAAAGATGACCATATATACAAGGTATAACTCCCCGCAAGGGGGTTCTAAGCTCGTGCTCTTTGTGCTCGTTTGTACGTGCTTGTTCCTGGAGGTTTCACGTGCGCCCTCCCGGCCCTAGCACCCAAGGATGATGGGGCTCGACCCTGCAGTCCTTGTCATCCTTGGTCTTTTTTCACTTCGACTGTCCCCTCCACCCTTTCTTTTTCCTCTGTCTTTCCTCCCACTTTTCCTTTGTTTTTCCGCCGAGATATGCCCTTTTAAATAGAGGCGAATCGGTTCTTCCCAAACTTAAAAAAAAAAAAAAAAATACTAGGTATAACCGTATAAGCATGGTAGTATAGTAAATTATAGGTAATACTAATATAGTTATTAGATTAAAGGAAGAAAAATATGGAATAAGTTTAAAACAATAAAAAACAAAACAAACAGACTATCTTTGTTTTAAAAAAAAAAAGACAAAAAAAATGACAATAAAAAATGACTCACATCACTACTTGGGTGTCACTGTGACTAATGAACTTAAACCCTCAAATCACTGTATGGAAATCAGAAATAAAGCAAATGCTAGACTCAATCTCATGCAGAGACATTGAATACAAATCACCCAATATTATAAAGCAACTATACATTTCATATGAGAGACCCCTCCTCGAATACTGTATTCAATTTAATAGTCCTTATTTGATACAAGATATTGAAAAACTGGAAAAAGTACAGAAATGAGCAACAAGAATGATCCCATCTCTAAGACAAAATTTTGACATATAAGAAAAGACTGGTGTATCTAAACATGTTCTCATTAAAAAGGAGGTGGTTAAGGGGTGATACATGATAGAAGTGTATAAAATGATAAAAGGGTTGGATAAGATAGATTTTGATTCTCTTTTCATTAAAGATCACAATAACCAGACTAGAGGTCATAGTATGAAATTATTTAAGTCAAGATGTAGAACAAATTTAAGAAAACATAGTTTTACAAACAGAGTAATTAAGTTTTGGAACAGTCTGACAGAAGTAGTGGTGACTTCAGATACACTTGACTCCATCAAAAGAAGGTTGGATAGTTTGATGTTTGCAAGGGACATCTGGTGATAGTGTTTAAGCCCATTTTTATTGCATGAATGGTGCTAGTTTATTTCATATATATTATGTGCATTTAGGTGATAGATCCCACAGCTCAACACAAGTGTTGTGGGATGTAGGGAGGCAGCATTTTGGGTTGGGGGATGCTCTCTGTCCTTACACACCCTATTTAAGGAGATTCCTCTGCTGAGTGGTGCCCCCCATAGTACTGAGAGGTATTGAAAAACTCATGATCTTCACTTGCCCCACAAACACCTTGAAATGGGAGACCCAAAATGGGTGCACACACACATTTCTACATTACTGTACAGTCTTTACAGCCACACCTACACTTTTCCTCCTAAGTATATGTATTGTAATGTATATGGTTGTAAATTGTGACTTATTTTTGGTTGGCAAGGTACTGGTATTGATGGGTACCGTAATGAAATTGACTGGATTCTTTGGATGAGATATATTTGCATGTCAGTTATAAATAGATATAGAGTGTAACATATTTGTGGATAGTAGCCTATTATGACTTTGATCCTCTGGATCCAGAGATTCTATCTTTAGTTTTAAATTAATTAATTAGTTTTGTAAAAAATTTTTGTTGCCAATGTACAGGCAGTTTTTACATAGTGGAGCCACCTTGATGGGCTGAAGTGGCCGCTAGTGTGCCCACTATAAAAATTTCTTGTTCTTATTATTGGATAAAACCAGATTTAAGATTGCTTGATCCCTAGTTGGTTTGTCTAGAAATTGTTAGAAAGCTATCATTACAGCATTCAATGAAGTTATCTTACCTATTATTTCCTTCTACAGGGTGATTCATAAATGTGTCATAAATCATAGGGTGTATTCTTGAGACAACAGTAAAGAAAAAAAATACACATAGGTTGAGAAACCCATTAAGCCAATGTTTTAGACATTTAGCATCAAAATAACTCAAAATGCTATTATGATGCTGAAGTGACCATAATAAGCAACAGCTACTGCATATGGAGATTTTACAATACTTTGTATATATGAAGAAGATAATGTCATCTGTATTGATCTTGTTTTGTGCATTTTGTCATTATTTTGGAGAGCTGATAATTGGCCCCCCTTAAGCATATCATGTGTACACCCCTGACAATCATCGCAACATTTATCCCTTTCCTTAACTACCATCTTACAAACCTTAATCACAGTCTAACATCATAGTTAAAAGCTTTATGGTCTAAGTTAGGCTATCCTTTGGATAGGATGAGCTAATGGGGGCCTAGGCCAATCAGGCCAAAAAACTGGGCTGGCAGTGAATGAACCCTTGGATCTTGCTAAATACCAAGTTAAATTAAGCTTAAAACTTAAGAATAGAGCTATTTATACTTTAATAATCCCAGTAAAGTAAAATCTATAAAATTAATACTATAATCCTTTAATAGTTTGTAAAAAAAAAAAAAAAAAAAAAAAAAAAAAACGGAGCACAACAGTCTATCTTTCCACTTCTTATTTGGTAAAAATAATAAAAACTTTAGTTACGAGATGCAAGAAAACTGGTTAGAAGATGTTAGGAAAAAGATCTTGGCATTATAGTTAGTAGTGATCTAAAATTATTAATCTTATAGTTTAATGGTTGTCACAAATTATTGAAATAAACAATAAAACTGATTTTATTTAGACCACATATTGTGGAGTAGCTCAAATTACCAACTGATGAAATCATTTTTGTTTATATTTAGGTTAGGTTTCTGCCATCTTTAAAATGACCTCTACAGTAAAAATTAGGAAAAAATTAATCTGTAACATTTAAACATAACTTGAAAGCACACTTAATCTAACTTGCCATGTTTAAAATGATCTCTACAATAAAAATCTAAAAATTAATTTGCGATGCTTAAACACAACTTGAAAGTATACCTACCTAATTTGTGATGTTAAACTAAATGATTACCCTAAAATTTCTTAGGCAGCGCTAAGAGGCTAGAAATAAGGCAAAATAAAATGCTGGGTATTATTAAAAGAAATGTTCCAAAAGTAAGAAAGTCATTTGTAGATTATATAATTCTTATGCTAGGCTTCACTTAGAATGCTGCATTCAGGCCTGGTTCCCTAATCATAGACATGATAAATTGATATGCTTGAAGGAGTGCAGTGTAGAGCAACCAAGCTTATCCCTAGCTTAAGAGGATTGGAATACAGTGAAAGATTAAAGGAACTGGTATGTTTAGTTTTGAGAGACAATGTTATAAGAAAATTAGAAAACGAGACTTGTAGACTGGGTCTATAAAAATATTTTTTCAGTCATAGATTAGATTTTTGGAATTACTAGCTATACAGTAGATCCCTGCTATTTGTGGGGGTTATGTTCCAGGAGAATGCTGCAAATACAGAATCTGTGAATTACAAACTTAATAATCTATGGGAAAAATAGGGTTATGTTCCACTAGTCGGAAGACCTGCAAATGCCAAACTTTGTAACCCACTTATTACCATAGGTTATTTTCTCATAATCCACAAATACCAATACTTATGATATAACATATACATAATAATAAAATAATAATGATGAATGCTTTAAGACTAACCCTTTATACTGTATACTCTCTTTTAGTAGACATTTACAGAATCACCACTAGACTTTATAGCCAATGAATCCACGAGTGCTGAACCTGTGAATAGCAGGGGTCTACTGTACAGTGCCCGCGAAAAGTATCCGATCACCCTTGAAATTTGTATTTTTTACATAAAAAACAATGTTTAAATGTATACTAACCTTATATTAGTATTTTGTCATCTGTCCTTTGGTTTGGATGACTTGTTCTAGACGTTTTGGCATGGATTTAATCAAGTTTTGACAACTTCCACTGATATTTCCTTGCACCATACCTTTTTGATGGCCTCTTGTAATTTTTCGACTGAGCCAGTGTCGTGGCATTCAACTTATTTTTTATTATTAGCCACAGATTTTCTATCGGATTGAGATCTGGACTATTACCAGGCCAATCCAAAATATCAAATTTATTGTCAGTAATCCATTTTGTCACTATTTTGGCCCTGTGACATGGTGCACCATCATGCATGTATGTTTTTGTCCTTTGGATTGCCATTGCCATTGGAAGTTTATCCTGTAGCATTGCTAAATACCGTGCACCATTCATAGTTGTGTTCTTCGGAAGAAAATATAAGTTTCCACGCCCATAGTAACCGAAACAACCCCAAACCATCACACTTGGAGGGTGTTTCATTGTCTTTAGGGTGTATTTAGGGTCCATCCTATTTGAGCCAATAGGCGGCGAACCTTTTTTGGACAACTTCTGAATGTCAAAAATGTCGACTCATCGCTAAATAAAACCTTCTTCCAGTCATCAACAGTCCAATGAATGTATTTTTTACAAAATGCGACACGTTTTTTACGCATTTTTTCATTAATGAACGGTTTCTTAGCAGCATGGCGAGATGGTAATCCGAGTTCTTTTTGGAGCCGCTCCTGGATAGTTCGTTCAGAAACACCAGATAACAAATTATTCATATTAAATTTTATTTCTTTCGCAGTTATTGTTGGGTTTTTCAATACTAAACGTTTCATAAGTTTGTCTGTTCGCGAATTTGTTTTTCTCGGTCTGCCAGATCGTTTTTTAGGGACTGGCGTGGTTAGGCCACCATTGTTCTTAGCCCGTGAAACCCATAAATTAACGGTACTTTGGGATATGTTTAATTCCTTAGCTATCTGTCTCTGTGATTTCCCACATGCATGCAAAGCAACAATAGCACCTCGACAATCACTCTTAAGTTGTTTTTTAGCACACATTATATATAAATTTTATTTACACCACTTTCTGTAAAAAAAAAAATATATCAAGAAATTTACACAAACAGTGAAATCTGACAAATTTGAGACACAGCCACCCGCAACGAAGGCTACCAGAACACTAATTTGAGAATGCGTTGGATAGCTCTCATATCAGCGAGCAACCTCAAATTTACCAGATGTCGCTAGAACAAATAGAAAGTGAATTACGTGTCTCTGAATATCAAGGGAAAATATTGTATTTTCTTGAGTGATCGGATACTTTTCGCGGGCACTGTATTTGATAAATAGAAGCTGCTTAGTTTTAAGGAAAAATTTGATGCTTTCATGGATGAAAGAGATGATTTATAGATTGTGTAAATAATGTATATTTTAGCTCAGGTTGTATAGGCTACTTCACTATTTTTTATAAATAGTTTTAGGTTAAGTAGCTGATTTGAAATTTATATTTTGAAAAATTTCATAAAATTTAACTTTAGATCATATATGACTTAAATAACCTTGATAGGCTTGAGTGGCTTCATGGTTTCCACATGTAATATAATACATGTACTGTATTTAAAATCTATTATAACATATTCAAATAGGCCAATTAACTGACTCATTGAATTTTAGGCAGATCTTGGTATGAACTTTTATGGTCCCAGTTTAATTCAGTTGTATATAGGCCAATATTATAGGTTATAAAAAATAGGTATGGTATAAGTACAGGTCACCCTTGCTTTATGCAGGAGTTGCATTCCAAAAAAAAGTTCACATAAAGAGAGCCATTTATTACATGTATTTAATAGGGATACATTCCAGGAGCTCTCCCAACCCCCCTAGAAAACTTTTCTAACACTTTCATAAATCCAATGAAAAATTGCCTAATAAAATAAAATGGTCTTCTGCCATCATAAAAAAAAACATTAAAAGAAATAATAACAGCTTCTAAAAGGTTAGGTGTGCTGTACGGCCTCCACAGTTTCTTCACCCTGGCTCAGTTGCTCTCTCTGTAGGGGTCTTGTCTGCCCATGTGTAGGGTGGCTCAATCCACACAGCTGTACTTGACTGGGTGGAATCAGTCTTTTCATCTCGTCAATTCCCTGCCTCTTACTGACTGTCTTCAATCCCCCTCTCTTTACTATGGCTATTATAATGGCCACTGCTCTTCTGAACTCTCTAACTGTATGCCTCCTCCTTTAAGGAAAGCACACAGCACCAGACTTTCAACACTTTCTCTGTCAAACACTCTAATGCAAGAGATAATTGGTATTTTCAATCTTTCATCTACTCAACTGGTGAACTCTGGAACAGTCTTCCTCAATCCCCCTTTCCCCGTGCCTTCCAATCTTCTAAATGCAGTGTCTAGGCATCTCAAAAATCCCAGATCTTGATTTTGGCTTGCTTCTTCTCCTATTGTGTGTGTCGGGGGGTGCTTTTGGCCTCTCCTTCCTACATAAAAAAGGTATTTACTTGAATACTCATTGCACTAAAGTCCACACACAACGATGGACAATGTGACACTGAGGAAGTGACCAAGTCTAGGGTGTTTTACCCTAAAATAGAAGCCCTGGGAAGGATGTGGGCTGCATCACTGCTTGGTCCACCTGCACCAACTGCTTAGTGGCATCTGTGTGCACCTACGTTGGTTGCTCAAGCTTCAAACATCCATCCAGACCAGTCGCATAATTGTGAATTTTTTTAACACAAAGCGAGAATGGTAAAAAAAAAGTAGGGTCATTGTATAATAGCAAAATCATATTAAGAGAAGTTGCATAAAGTGAGGGTAACCTGTATTAATTTTGAGTGAGTTCCAGGAATCAAATTTTTTTTCAGTTTAACAAAATTAAACCCTGATATGTTGGTGCAAATGAGGTTTTTATTCTAGAATATGAACTTAGAATAAAATTCAATATTTTCAATACCTTAAATTTCTTAGTCCAAAATTCGAAATTACTTATAAATAAATAAAAAATCAAAGCTAGGCTAAAACCTTTAATGTTCAGAGATCTTTTTAGAAACTGAATAAAGTTGTATGGTGTTTGGCAGAACAAAATCGGTGAAATACTACTGGTGACTGAGAGGTGTTAATGTCATAAATTTTCTTGCTGTAGTCTTCCAAATTTTGCAAACTAACCATGTACCAATTAGTATTTGGGGAGTTCCAGGACAAGTGACCCAATGATTTTTCAAATTTGAGGGGTCAACTCTTCGATTTTTATGAAAATTGGTATACAGGGTAGTTTTGGCTTAAGAAAACAAATTTCCAAATCTTAGGTTTTTGAGGTATGGGTCAGGTCAAATTCAGGTCATTCATGATCCTCCTCCTTTTTTTTTATCTAATTTTTTTCCAATTGAGTTATAATTTTATTTTGAGTTTATTGGTTTAGACAATTCCATATACCAAATTATTGGAAAATTGAAGTTGGTGTGGTATTCATGCACTGCATGATTTGTCCTCGAATGCCCCACTGCTCAACATAAATTGATGAAACCTGATACACATATGGGTCATTACAAGATGTCATGAGCAAGAATGAGGTCTTTGCATTAAAGGTCAAAGGTCAAATGAAGTTTTTTGTCAGCTATAACTTTTGAACTACATAATATAAATTGTTGAAATTTCATACACATGTGTATCATCACAAGACAATCTGTCATAAGAAAGAATTGGGTCCCTGCATCAGAGGTCAAAAGTCAAAAGGACTGCACCATAACCAGGGACATTTTTAAGCTTTCAGAATTCTAAGGGGGCCTGATTTATTGAGCATAACTTATTTATGTTAATTAGTTACTATAACTTCATTTTGGCACATTTTTAATATAAAAGTATCAATTATTGAAAATTATATGAAGCATTTATATGCACTCATTATTCAATATACTATTCCAGAGATCAGACCAAACAAACTGGGTATAGACCATATGTAACACTGTATCTAGATAATGTATATAATGTAATAACTTAGTTCATGATTAATTTTATTTCATTTGAAAGTCACAATGACATTTGGAAGTTGCAAAGGAATTGACTGTTGCATTACAGTGAGTAAGGCTTCACAAGGTAAGGGGCCTTTTGGTGTGCTGCACTGATTGCACCTATGTTAAAAATGTCCCTGACCATAACTTTTGAACCACTCAACATAAATTGATGAAACTCGCACACATGGATGGATCATCACAAGTAAGACTCAGGCTTTTGCATCAAAGGTCAAGGTCATACATAGAAGAGGGTACATGATGATGATGATCCAACATAGTTTGTTTTTCCTGAGTAGGCTTAACTTCATTAGTGTTCTGAAGCTGATAAAACTTGTTTTATTATTATATTAAAACTGCAAAATAGCTATATCAAGAATTCTTTTATTTTCAGGCATGTCATATTGCCAAATGATTTGGCCAAGTTAGTACCTAAAACACATCTTATGACAGAAACAGAATGGAGAAATTTGGGAGTCCAGCAGAGTCCAGGATGGGTTCATTACCTTGTACACAATCCAGGTTAGAAATTTGAGGTTGGGGTTGATTCATTATTTAATGCAAGTTAGATTGCTCAAAATGGATTTATTTATTTAGCCATGTGGTAGGATGTTTTTAATTGGGGAAAAAATTGTGAAAGTAATGCACCAATGTACAATCATTTTGGTCCAAGAATCAATTCCACTCAGGCTTAGTCTAAGCTGGTTAGGTTAAAGCAAGGTCGCATTGGTCAGGAGATTGTGCTGATTGGTTCCTAGGTTCAGTTGACTTATGCCCAAACTAACCTCCTGTAGTTTTTTCCTTCCCCACAAAATTTTTTTGTTTGTTAAACTGACTTGCACTTGTAAGCCAGTTTATATACCAAAATTGTATGTAATAGTAATCCCCAATTTTATTGGTACCATATTTTTCGGTGTATAAGACGCACCCCTATTTTCAAGGCCTTTTTTCAGGAAAAAAATTATGACCCAACTGCCTAGTTGTCAGAAAATATCCGTAATTTTCTACCAGCGAGGCTGGCTTTTGTTAAAGCCCTCCATCAAAAGTATGGTGATATGTTTTCTTTCACCCATACTCATTATAAGAAAATAGTGTGAAGTATACAGGAGACTATACTATATGTTATGAAACATAAAAGTAAATCATTATGCAATACATACTGTTTTTCTTGTTATCAGTGGGTTGGGAAGAGTAGAAACTTAGTGTAAAATTGGCCAAACTAATACACAGTCAGGAGGGACTAAGAGATGATGAATTTTTGTAAAAATCCATCAGTTCTTCTAGTCCATATAAAGGTAATAATATGACCTTCAGTGTATAGGACGCAGGGTGATTTTGAGACTGCTTTTTTGGGGAAAAAAGTGCGTTTTATACACCGAAAAATACGGTAATTGGTATTATGTCACATTCAGAGGTACCATCAACTGGGGATACTTGGGACATTTAGTTTTTGAGGTTTCAACAGCATTTTTAAATTAAAAAGGACTTAATTTGGGAGCATTTTTTATTGTTTTACCTACTTGTATATACAGTATAAAGTACTGTATCTAACTATAAACACCAAGAAGGCCAATATGTCTCAAGTATCCCCAGTTGATGGTATTTAAAACCACTGATCATGATTCATTCAAATGCATTAACACTGTCATTGGGCATTGATTTCTTTCCTCCTATCAATCAATAATTTTGAAATGACACTCAAATAAAGGCATTTTAATAACATTTGAACCTAGAACAATTTCATAATGGTGTAACTATGACTCAGGAAACCAATTTGTATAGTAATTTTCTGCTAATTGTGTATCCATACAAGTGTCAGAACTTAAAATGTTGCTAGTTAAACTTAAGCATTTGGCTAAAACTTTTATAAAAAGACGACTGGAATGGCCTTTTGGAGATTTAGGATGGTAATAATGTAAATAGTGAAAAATATGTCATTGAACACACAATTTTTCCTTGTAAACTCAAAGTAAGTTTTTTACCATTTTGCTATTTTTAAGAGGCCTTGATAGTACAGTGGTACATTTCATTCCAAAGATATCTATCTTGTTTACACGGTATCTAGGGTGGGTCAAAACAAGATTTTTTGGCTTTTTTTTTAAAAAATGACACTATGTGAGGGTTTTCACTTGGGTTAACAAATAACACATCAAAAGTTGAGCTATGTATGACTCCCTGTACCCCTCGCACATAGTCCCCCCCCCCCCCCCCCCTCTTTTTCCCCACTCTTCTAGCTGAGATTTCACAATAAGCTTTGAACCTATTCTGAACACCAATTTAAGAGATGTTAAAAATGTTAGAAGACCCTATTTGCCCTTATTTAAATGAAATGGGTATCATCTTTATTTATGGATACTTTTTTTGTTTTATGCATGGTTGCCAGATTGGCCACTTTGTGGCCAAATTTCACAAATGTGCAAAAAAGTCTGGCAACCCTAATTTTTGGAGTACTTTTTGCAAAAAATTATTTTTGTTTCAGATTATTGGTTATTGATTCAAACTATTAGTTTTTAAGTTAAATTATTGGTTATTAAGTCAAATTAATCATGACAACAAGAAAAAAGTTGTCAAATGCAGCCTTTGGACATCCTTCCAAGTTTCCAGTAGCTATGACACCAACAAAAGCAGATCCACTCTGGAGAGGGTGATCAGTTACCTGCGTGCTGCCAGCTTGCTCAATCAGGGTAGGCTGATCGGCTAACCAACAACAACAACAAAAGCAGATGTTGTGGGGCACTACAACTTTGTGCAACAATGAGAAAAGGCTGAATCAAATAAATCTATTACTTTTAATGAATGTTGTAACATAGTTGCAATAGACATTGAAACCATATGGAGAAGGTTCTCTCTCCTTACAATAAGTACTCATGGAATCTCTCAGAAAGTTGTTATAGTGATAGAAGCAGCCTCAAAATTGAACAAGGTTCCTATAAACTGAAGAGATGAGATTTGAACAAAAAGTTTCCAAGTATGATGCTATGTTTGATGTATGTACCTGTGATTGCTACAATAAAGGGATTGATAGAAATGCGTGCTGGTGCAAGGATAAAATAACAATTGCTGAGTGGAATTCTTTTGTAGGACAAAAGCAAAGATTAAACCAACTGGGGCCAATTGATAGAAAAGTTGCTTTGATGAGGAAAAAGTATATTGCTAGAGCTCAAAAAGAACACGAATGCCAAATGAGATCACAAGCAGAATTGTCCCTTCAACATCATAGGTCACAGCTGGTGCTGAGAGCATGGAGGTAGAGACTGACCAAGAGGATGAAGACTTTGTGCCTGATATAGAATTAATAGAGAATAAGCAGAACAGATATACCTATGAAGAGTTGGCAGTGACTGCAGATCGTTACAGAGTGAGTTGCAGGGCAGTAGCAGCAATTGTTAATGCTGCTTTAAAAGATATGGGAATCCTGGATCAGGGCAACATAATTGATAGAAAGAAGCTGGAGAGGGAAAGAGCATGAGTAGGTAAAAAATTGAGTACCAGGGTTAAATTGGAGAATATAGGAATATAATATAATGCATTAACCAGGGCAGGCAAGATCAAAGAAGAGCACTACATCATTGTTAAAGAGCCTAGAAATATCTATATAGATCATGTAACACCTGATCATGGAAATACTCATTGTGTAGCAGAAGAGCTTATTACTGTAATAATGGACTCAGAAAGTTCAGACACTAAAAGCTTTACTATGTGATGGCACTGCTGTGAACACTGGAAGAATCGGTGGAGTAATAAAGCTTGTTCAAATCTATCTGAATAGGTCTGTTCAGTGGCTGGTATGCCTTCTTCATATGAATGAACTACCACTCAGGCACGTCTATGAGGCAATAGATGAAAAAACAACAGGCCCAAGTACTTTCAAGGGTTCAATTGGAAATAAATTGAAAACTGATCTAACAAAACTGAAAGTGGTTGCTTTTTCTCCTGTTAAAGGAAACATTCATGAAATTCCAGATGATGATGATGATGATGATGATGCTTTAAGCAGTGACCAAAAGTATCTCTACAATATGTGCCTAGCTGTTCAATCTGGAAATGTCTCCAAAGATCTCACAGAAAGATCTCCTGGTACAATTCATCATGCTCATTGGCTAACTAGAGCAAATAGAATTCTTAGATTCTATGTGTCAACAACAAATCAAACCCAAGATCTAGTAGAAATTATTATGCTATCTTATGCAACAGGATGGTTTTAGGTTAAGTCACATCCACTGGCATCTGACGGATCATCTAACTTTTGGTACTTAGGGTATCTGCTGTGCAACTTGAAGGAAAAATACAGATTGATTATGGAACTGGTGTTTCAGAATAACTCGCTTTGCGAACCCCGAAAATATTCTTCTATCGATGATGACACTCAAGAAGAGAAGTTAGAGAGCAGACATGGGGAAATAGTAATAGACTATTACAGGATTTTTCAAGTAATAGTAATAGATCATAATTTTTTGGCTGTAATAGTAATGGTAATAGAAGGCAAAGTAAGAGATAGTCTATTACAGTGGCAATGGACATATCGTGTGAACAAAGAACTGAAAAATGAACTAAATCTACTCTAAACTAAAATAAACATGTATGTGAACTAATATTGTGGCAAATTTTTCCTCATCCTGGATCCAAGAGTGCAGAGCCTTCTGCCTCATCCTGTATCCATGAGTGCAGAGCCTTCTGCCTCATCCCGTATCCATGAGTGCAGAGCCTTCTGCCTCATCCCGTATCCATGAGTGCAGAGCCTTCTGCCTCATCCCGTATCCATGAGTGCAGAGCCTTCTGCCTCATCCCGTATCCATAAGTGCAGAGCCCTCTGCTTCTGTCTTTTCCTGGATCCCTGAATCCAGACGCTGCTACATCGCCAGCTCAATATCATCTCACACATGGTACCCCCGAAGGGATCTTGGTGAATCAGGATGATGAGGAGGTATCTTGGACAATGATGGTAAGGAGGGGCCGGAAGCGAGTGACCCCCTCCGAGAACTGCAACCACTACAGTAGCTAATGGTGGTGGTCCCTGAAGGGGGTTTGATCCCACTCATGCACCGGCTAGAGGGAGTCAGCCTGTGGCAAAGGCTGGCAGAGAATGGCGGGGTATCATAGGGGCTACCAAAACGGATCATATGATGGCTGTACCAACGAAGACCGCAAACATTTTCATCTTGAGATGTTGACCTGATCTTATGGCTGAGGAGCTGCAGGCATTTGTGGAAGATAAAGTGAACCTTCAGGTTACATGTAGGAAAATTGACTCCAGGTGGACTACGCACAGTTCCTTTCAAGTTACAGCAGTCTGTGATGATTCAGGGGTATATGGCCGAAATGGGTATATGTACGGCGGTTCTATGAGAAGAAGGGAAGAAAAACACCTGCAGTCCCTCTTGCAACTGCTGGAGAGGGTAATTATGGAGACATCATGCATCATACTGCAGAGGAAAATGCAGCTGGGTCTAATGCTGTAACTGCTGTTCCTAGTATAAGTAGAATTCAACATGTAGAGATGGCTGGCAGAACTCCTGCATCTTCCTAATTGCAACATTCAAGGTAATCTCTTATGACCGTAGAGGCCTAAGCTTAGGCAGTAACAGCAAACACAGGTGGATCATAATTGATAAGCTGTTAGAAGATGCTGATATTATGTCTGCAGGAAACATGGCTATTAGGCCGGGTCAAAAAGGGGTCAAGGTCAAGATTTTGCTTAGGTACATATTGTGAGGTTGATCATTTTGTAATAGTAGTATCCACACCAAAAATCAAGGCTGTGGGACCTTCGCTACCCCCACCTACCGATACTCACTTTTTTCCATATGAATTTGTATGGGAAATAGGCCAAAAATCGTAAAAATTGACCCTAAATATTATTATTTTTGCTTTCGGATGGCCAAAATCGGGTTCCCTGGCACGAATTACATCAGAATAGACCATTCACCAACTTTTTTTTGCAGTTGGGGGGTAGGGTCTTAAATCCAGTGCTGACTCATAGCACCGGATATAAGACCTAATATTATATTATTTTTGTTTTTTTCTTTCCAGATTCCTATTTAGGTACCTAGAATGTTAAAAGTTTGTATTAAAATACGTTATTTAATTTTAAAATATTAGTAATAAATAAAATATAGTTAAAATCTTATTAAATTATGGCTACTAGAAAAAGAAGCCACAATGCAGCCTTCGGATATCCAGCAAAATTTTCATCTGCCATGACCCCATCAAAAGCTGATGATGTAAGGCACTTCCATTTTATTGTTAGAGAGGAAGAATCTAAAGCACAGGGTAAAATAAGTAAAAATGATTGCTATAACGTAGTTGTTCAAGATATAAAAGAAATTTGGCAAAAATTTTCTTTTCCAACAATTGATACAAAGGGAATTTATGTTAGAGTTACTAGACTTATAGAAGATGCTGATAAGTTAACTAAATGCCCTATGATAAGAAGAAATGAAAAATATTATGAAAAATTAAAGAAATATGACAAGATGTTTGACATATCTCCATGCCACTGTTATGATAAAGGCATAAGGGATAGAAAACTTTGTAGGTGTGAACATAAAATACCTATTATAGAATGGGAAGTTTTTATTGGTCAAAAAGAAAAAAAAAAAAAAAACCAGTTAGGAAAAATTGATAAAAAACTACTTCAAGTAATTTGAGAAAGTTAGGCAAAATCCAAAAAGCACAGGAAAGGGAAAAGAAAGAAAAATTAAGAGAAGCAAGGGAATTTGCATCATCAGAAGTGATAGATGATGATAATGAAAATGAAGATGTCGATTTTCAAGACAGAGAGGACTTAGATTATGAAGAAGACTTAGAATTAATAGAAAATTTTCAAAATAGATATACCTATGAAAATTGAGCCAAAACTTCAGAATGAGCAATTGCTTCAGATTAGAACTAAACCTCTAGAAATACTAGATTTTCCATGTCACAGCCAAAGCATTGAATGGGGTGTGAACTTAGTAACTAAATCTAGCCAGGAAAGAATTGGTTATATTAATCGGCATAAATTTATTTTAAATACTTTTGAGTGGAAAGGTCAATGGAAGGAATAAAAAAAAAACATTAGTTTTAGGTCAAAAATTTTATTGAATTTCTCTCTCTCAATTTCTAAATTTCTACCAATAATAGCTAAAAATTTATGTATTAAATTTTTTTCATGCATTTTTGTATTTTAAAATTTTTTTTCATTAAAAAATAAATAAAAACTTTTATAATCAAACTTTTGTAATAATAAAATTTTTTTTGAAGTAAATTGCAAATTATCTCAAATTTTATGAATTTTCTGAAAAAACTGAAACCAGTAGGGGGTTGTAGGGGTCCTCAGAATTCAAAAATATTTTACCAGGGTGTTATTATGATTGATTGAACCACTTCACACTATGTACCTAAGAAATCAAAAATTTCGACCTGGCCTAATGGCTATGGAAACGGGACTTAAAGGACCTGAATAGCCTGTCCAGTAACTTTCATGGGATAGAGGAGGCCACCAGAGATAAACAAGGTGGTCTACTTGCAGGCCACCCACCTGGTGGGGTAACTATTCTATGGAGGTTGGGTATATGGGAAATATATTAGTGAATTAAAACTTGGTTTGAATTGGATAACTGAAATAGAAATTTGTGTAGACAATAAAAATTTTTTAATTCTGTGTATCTATGTGCCTTTTCAGCAGTTGATAATGAAGATTACCTCATTAAATTGTGGCAGGTCAGCAGTATTATTGATGAGTTGGATACGACATGTGTAGCTATTATTGGCGACTTTAAATGCTAATGTGCTTAATGATAATTCTTTGTTTAGCAAGCACTTAAAAGCCTTCTGTGAAGATAATAACTTGATCCTTTCATCCATGTGTAGTCTTCCTGGTGATAGCTTTACTTATGTTAGTGATAGTTGGCACACCACCTCATGGTTGGATCATTGTATTTGTATGTTCATTATACACAGTGATTCACTTGCCTCAGGGGCGTCAATTACGCTAAAATAGTGGTGAGGGAACACTTCGACTTGAAACAGCGAATGAAACAATACTCTGAGTAGCTGTTGCTACAAATGCTACGTGCAATTATTAAAATGCAAATTGACTGCTAAATTCCATGATAAATATACACTGGTGTTATGACAGTAATTTATAATCCAGGAATACCTCAAAATTTGTCGTTTCGAATTTCGTCGTCAATCTTTTACTACCTATAGTTTCGCAATCCGTCGTCCATATTCGCAGATTTGTCATTTTTTGAAAAAATGGGAAACAAAAAAGATCGAAATTAACGAAATTTAACTGTTTACCAACGCAATATACATTATATTTTGCGAAAAACGAGTAGAATTTGATTAATTAATCTGTTTAATAACATAATACAGTAAAATGTTTTCTCATTGAAACATGCTATATAACACGGTAACAAAATTTGAAAAATGTCATGTTTATTGTGATTTTTCTGCCATTTCTTAATGATTTCGGGGTGCTGATTCCAAAAATGATATTGGTTTTGCTCATCAACCGTTTCAAAAATATAGATTATCACACTTTTCATATGGCAAAGTATATAAAGAAGGCTAACATAAATATTTTCTGAAAATAAAAACACGATTGGAAATTAATGTTTATTGAGCCAAACTTGTTTGACAAACCCAAAATGGTGCAAAGGATATAATATATATCATGAGGAGAACCGATAAGAGAATAACAAGCCTCGTTATGCAGTGTGCGTTTCTTAAAAATGCACTGAAGAACGCGACTTCCGCGTATGAACATTCTTATCCTTTCTGATCAGCGACCATACGTAGTCTCCCATCATGGAAGCATCCCAATGGCCCTGGTACCTTTTCTCCATCGTTTGAATATCTTGACGGAATCTTTCGCCATGTTCTTCACTCACATCACCCAGGTTATCACGAAAAAAGTCTAGATGTGAATGCAGATAGTGTAATTTTAAAGACATACGGCACCCCATTTTGCCATAGCCCTTAATCAAGTTTGACGCTTTATGGTTGCCTAAAAACCCACGAACCACATCACGGAAAGCACACCAAGCCTCTCTTTCAATCGGAGTCATCTTGGCTTCACGGTTCTTTGAAATCAACAGCGCCTTGACTTGTGGTCCTACAAAGATGCCAGCCTTGACTTTGGCCTCAGAGAGTTCAGGGAGCATGACCTGAATCTGTTGGTAAACTTCCCCTCCAAAATCTAACGCAGTTACAAACTGCTTAATTAGACCTAACTTAATATGGAAAGGTGGTAGCAGAACTATGTCAGGCTTCACAAGAGGTTCCCTGAGTACATTGTACTTTTCTGGTTGCAGTCCTTCACGTGGAGGACACTGAACTGTTTTATAGTGCTAAGTTGAAGCCCTGCTATCCCACAGGCAAAGAAAACGTGAATATTTAGTAAACCCAACAGGAAACCAATCATTTTGAAATCACCACATACGTTCCAGTTATATTGTTCATACCTGATTTGAGTGAGCAGTTGTTTGACATTTTCATAGTCCTCTTTCATTTGAACAGAATGTGCAACTGGTATAGATGGATATTTGTTCCCATTGTGGAGTAGAACAGCTTTTAAACTTCGATAAACAGGCGCCATTCTGAGGGTATATGTGTTAACCCAATAGCTGTGAATAGACCATTAACCTCGCTGCAATAACAGAGAGAGCCATTGACATCGTAGAACCTTGCAAACTCTTCATGCCGCTTTCAGTATACAGTGCTCTTGCAGTCTTCTCCAAGCAAATTCCACTCTTTGAGTCTGGAGATCAGAAGCTCAGACCCTGATTTCGTCAGACCCAAATCTCTAATTAAGCCATCCAATTCCCTCTGATTTGGAAAGTGAGGGTTTGTACTGAAAGTTACTTTATATTCTTCATCATGACTGTCCTCACCAGCCGACATCTCAGATGAGCTAGCTGCATCCTCATTTTCAACCTGCAAAGCAAAGAAACAAAATATAGGCATAGCTATATATACTGGTCAAAAAAAGAAACGCAATTTTTGAGATTTATTAATAAACATGAGGACTCAGTATATAGTAAATGATTCTTTAACATAACAAACAGTCAATAACGCGTATGGCCACCCCTAGCCACAATGCAGGCTTGGAGTCTGGACCTCATCGACCTCAACAGTCTCTGCAGGAAAGCAACAGGGATGGCCCTCCACTCTTCAATAATTGCATTGGTCAGTTCCCTGATGTTCTGCGGCTGATGCTGACGTCTGCGAACTCGCCGTTCAAGTTCATCCCATGCGTGCTCTATCGGTGACATGTCTGGGCTGAAGGCTGGCCATGGTAAGGTCTGCACCTGTTGTCCCTGCAGGTACGCCTGCACTATCCTGGCTGCATGAGGTCTGGCATTGTCCTGTTGCAGGAGCATCAATCAATTCTGGATGTTGCCTCATGAATGGAAGAACATGTGGGTGAAGAATCTCATCCCTGTAGCGCTGGGCAGTCAGAGCTGATAGGCCCACGATAGGTCACGGTGCTGATAGGCCCATTGCAGGCGTCGTTGCCTTCTTGCATCAGTGAGAAAAGGACCTCTGTAAGGCCTGCGGGATCGGAGTCCTGCATTACGGAGTCGGTTTCTGACGGTCTGGTCACTAATTCTGTTGTTGTGGATACCAGGTGTCTCTCTGGCTGTCTGACGAGCATTCCGCTGCCGATGACGCAGGTGCTGCAGTACAATGTGGCGATCCTGGCGTTGGGTCATCACACGAGGTCGCCCACGTCTTGGCAGGTCTTGAACACTTCCTGTGGCATTGTACCGTCTAACAAGTCTAGAGATTGTGCTGGGATGCACATGCATTCGTTGTGCAACTTGGACAGCAGACATGCCTGCATCCAACATGCCCAAGGCACGACCTCTGTTGACCTCTGAGAGTCGTGGCATGCCTCAATCGCGGGAAAAAGTTTGGTTTTCTCAACGGGCAGTGTGTATTCTGTGAAGTCAAAGAAAAAATGCATGCCTTCATAAAGAATACATTCAATTTAATCTCTATTTATTGTTTGTAACAAAATGGCGTTTTAGCCGGGATTAGTCAGGTTTAAAAACATGCACTAAGTGGCTTTAAAAGATTTGAACAAACATTTAACCATAATCTTGAAACTGTGATAATACCACTAACAACTTAAATTTTACACCATATGCAAGCTAATTGCGTTTCTTTTTTTTGACCAGTATATGTAGAAGAGCATCAGCACTAAGAAAAATCTACACACAATGATCCACAGTCTGTAAATACAGAAGGTAAAGTAATGGTTAGATACCTGTTCTGGTGGACGTGGTATTTGAAGACCTTTGCCATATGGTACAGGAGCTATGGACGACGCTATGCTTGGATACTGAAGTGCCTTCCTTTAACTTTCATGTACCGGTACTTAGAAACATCTACTATGCAGTAGTAGCAATCGTCGTGGTGGCTCTTTGGTTCTCTCCATATTCTGGGTACCGCAAAGGGCATTGCCTTGCGTACTCCCCGCAGCCACCCTTCAAGTGTGGAGCGGCAGCTTCCACAGATCACATGGGGTGCCCAGGGCTTATCTTGGTCACCCATAGGCATACCAAAATAGAGCCGATACGCGATCCAGAACTTGGTGCCTTTCACAATTTTGTGCGATACTTGCTTGGGGCCTATGTAATACCCACAAACGTAGCAAAATATATCCGGCGAGTGTTTACAAGCTCTAGTTGCCACTCTCTTTACCGAACTGTACTACATTAATCATAACCTGCAGATACAGAGAGGAGAGTTATTAAATCTGCAACAGATTATAGATTCCAGAAAAAAGATGTATTCACAACACTGAAATAATGTTCGCAATAAAAAAAAGGATCGATAACACTCAAATCGTCAGCACAGAAACACAGTACCTCAGTGCTGGTAACCATCAGACAAACAACCTGGTAAAACTTGAAAAATGGATTATCTCTGAAACCATTGATGATACACACAAACCAAGGCCAGATTTGGACTCAGCGCCCACAAATGCTTATAAAAACATAAAAAATTCTATATAAACAGAATCAGTGTTACACAGTGTAATCTAGCTCGAATTTCGTAGTTTCGTATTTCGTCGTGTTATTCCGGAACGAATTAACGACGAATTTCGAGGTATTCCTGTATTGCTATTACATGTGCATATAATACGACATATAACGTCTTATTAGGTGCCATTAATAGTTAGCATTTAACAATTCATCCACGAAAGGGGGGTACATGTCCCCTGCGTCCACCCCTTCCTACCCCGCAGTCGACGCCCATGACTGGCTTACTTAGTCACTGCTCCAGACAACTCTCTTAATCTTCTGTGGACCTCTTGTATAATGTTTGTACTTGTTGAGTCTGAAATAGTGTTTGTTAGTTAACACACTGCTTCTAAGTACATTTAAATAGACACAAAGATCCTTTTCAAATGAGTGAAGTACCCAACATACAAAAGTAATAGTAATAGAAACCCAGTAATTGACCCCATGTCTGTTAGAGAGGTTGCAATCCAGAGAATCATTCTCTCAAGAACTACATTTTCTGGATCAAGAAACTTTGACTTACCTCGAACTCTTAATTTTGATTCTTCAGACTACACTGAAATGATTGATTGGCAGAAAGAGGTAATTTATCCGCCTCCACTTCTGAGAAACTTTAGCAATAAGGAACTTTCACTAGCAAGACAAGAACCACTCAAAATACCAACCTTTCCTTGTCACAGCCAAAGAGTAGAAACCGCTGTGAATCTAGTCACTGATGCATGAATTGGCTACGAAAATCGCAAAAAAATATATCTTTAACCTACTGGAATCACGGCAAAGATTGCCTAAATTTGAATGGAAAGGACGGTGGAATAAATAAACATGCAGTGTTACTTTCAAAATAGCTTAAGTTTATGCATCGTGCAAAAGGGCACTTTATTAGGTATTTTTCCTCTTGTAGAAGAAAAGTTCTGTTGTTTAATTCTTTAATTCGTTCCTTATTTTTGATCTTAATATATAGTATATACTAAAAAACATGTAAAAAATGTCATTTTCTTTGAGTTTGAATAAAAAAATAAGAAACGAGCTTAATACAGCTGAAATAATTTTTATCGGAGTTTTTACTGAAAAATGTACATTTTGGCAAATTGAAACTAAAAACCGAAAATTTGTGCCGGGGGTAGGAGACTTAAGATACGCGAAATATTTTACTGGGTAACTATTGTGACCCATACGAAACCCCCACAATGTGTCACTTTTGAATACAAAGTATTAACCCGCCCAAGACTGTCACTATATATACTCCCTACTTTTGGCCAAAATGTCATTCTACCACAGCTTACCAATAAAGTAGAGTACATGGATGAAATAATGAGGCGCATGGGTTTTTAAAGTTTAATTTTTAGTGAGTGACTGAGTTTTGAAATGTTATTTTGAAAGTCTCATGTTAATTAGTATATTAAGCTTAAATTATATCAATGAGACCGTAACTGTGTAGTAGTTTTTACAGTTTAAGAATTGGTTTTCAGTGTCCTTTCTTAGCTACTCATTTCTTATCCTAAAGACTAGAAGACACTGAAAAGATGTTTTTTTTTTTTTCCTTATTAAATTTCCTGTCGATTGATACCTATTACGACTTCCTATGCGAATTCCTTCCAATTAGAGCATGTTAGTGAAAGCATCAAAAATGACTGTCAGAGCTCAGAAATCTATTTCTACAGTGTGTCTATTATCACTTTTCAGAGATCCAAACTGCCATCAGGCTTCTTCACGAAAGCTTCCTAATCCTGTTATATTGGAAGGAGTCAAAGTCGTTACTGAATGTACTTCACAGTAAGAGGCGCGCACAAATGTGAAAAAACCTGGCTCTAATTCGAGGAATTTAATAATCTTTTTAGGTTAATCCCTATATACTGTTATATAACCAAATTACGTCAAAAGCTAATATTTGTTAGGTCTGGTACTTAGAAAAGGGTTAAGCAAACTATTTTTTGAAAAATTAGATTTGAAGTGGGCCTAAACTATGTCTCGGGTTTGAGAAGCTCTATAATTGGAAGGAAATCGTAATGAGTATCAGTTGGCAGTAAACTTAAGAAACGTGTATTCAGGGACTTCGATAGGAAATAAGCACTTTAACTAGGAAACTGTGAAAACGGAGTTTGTTTTTATTGGTACACTTTTTAACTTGTTACTGAATACTGTATATATTTCTTGTCTTTCAATTAAAAAAAAAAAATGCACTAAGTTTATGACACTTCGGTTTTCAAAAGTTCACTATTTCATCCATCCAGCTGAAGATTGAGGATATGTAATTGTTGCTAAAAGTATGATAAAATGATTTGTTGGTTTGACTGTGTATATTGGAAGATACGATTTTGTTAAGTTTCCCCAAATTATTTTTTACGAAAGCCTCGATATTTTTTCGTAACTTTATAAAGTATTCCAGGCTAGTTCTTCACATTCCATGTTGGGGGTAACCATTTAATTTATGCAATTGATTTTGTATCGGGTAGTAAAGTATTTTTTTTTTTTTTTTTTTCCAGAACCTCATATTCTTCTGTTCAGGAGACCCAAATCGGGAGTAAACAAGTGAAATTGAACAACTTTTCAGGTGTATGAATAAAATCCTCCTCCAATTAATTTTTTACAGACGAGATTTTATATTTTTATAATTAAGTATATTTTCTAACCGAGTTTTTATTTCCTCCCAGTTAATTATGAAATAGGTTTTATCACATGGTCATGTGATAAACTAAAGTTTAAGGTATGTTAAGAAGAACTCTGCAATAATTTCTGAATGTTTTACTTTATTACACCCCCCAATTCCTTCTTTTTAGTTAATTACAACTTTGACCCTTGACAATAGGTTATGTTGTGGCGATCAGAGCTGGGCATTTGCGGCATATTTTGCGGTACTGCGGTACCACCGCACTACCACCCCGGGCCCCCATAACGCAGTACCGCAAAGGATCGCTGAAAGTACCGCAGTACCGCTACCGCATTCAAATTTCCGCGTACCGGTTTGGTACCGCAGCAGTACCGCAGTACCGCAATATGCCGCAAGTGCCCAGCTCTGGTGGCGATATTATATCACGACTTGACTAACCAACTGTCAAGGGCGTAGAGTTGAGTGTCAAAGTTGTTACTCGCTAAAAAGAAGAAATTGGGGGTGCTATAAAGATCCTAACTTTATTGAAATATAAAAAACTTTCTTAAGTCCCAGTCTACGGTCTACATTCTTCATGATAAGCTTCAAGCGTCCTAAATTCTCGCCACGTTGGAGGAAAGTTGTAGCGAATGTGATAGTTACATTTCTTACAAGCATCGGTAAAGAGTTTGGAGTAACTGTTCAACCAAGTCTAGGAAGTAAGGAGTATAATTTATAAAACATTTTTGAACGCCGAAAGGGAAAGTGATGCCCAAAGAATGCTGGGAATATGACGGCAAACTTTGAACCGATGAAAAGCGGATGACTTTTACATCTATCTCATTGTACGTGATACGTCGCTCGTTGCAATAAATGAATTAGGAAGAGTAACGGTAATCCTCAGTTTTGTTCGTGTTGGGTACAGTCAAGTTATACTGTAGTTTGTGTCCATTCCCATATTGCTTGCTGTTAGGAACTTAACTTAGCAGTATGAGAATGCACTCTTTTATTAGGTTACTCTTCCCAATTCATTTACGAGCATTGAAATGAAATGAGCAATACATCGGACAAGAATCAATTATAAGTCATATTCGTTCTTCACATATTCAAAATTTGCCGTCATACTCCCAGTATTCTTAGGCCATCACCTTCCCCTTCAAAGTTCCAAACTAATAGTATTCATTATGAAAAAATAACTACAAAACGATTACTATCATGATCAAGTTTCCTTTTCCGTCTACACAATAATAAAGTACATAGAACCAAATGGAATGGAACAAAGAACGTTCAAAGGTCTTACTAAATGAGAACTTTATCAAAAGTTTACTTTAAACAAATAAACTTTGTAACTACAGTAAGATAAATTTCAAGTGCGCGAGCTTGATTTCTTATATTTAATGTCGTTTCTCCAGAATGAACTTGATATTAGGAAAAATAAATATAAATTATATATATATATATACAGCGTGTCCTAAAGAAATGTATACCCACTTTGTTCGATAATACCAGCTATGAGGATAATAAATATATTACTGTTTATATGTTTTTTAATAAAGAATTTTCTCCTGAATCTAAATATGTAATTATTTTTATTAAAAATTGAAGAACAAAAAAGTTACAGATGTTTAAATTAGAATTATTATTTTCGAGACTTCATGTGCGATATTTTCTAATATTTTTTTTTATGGCCTGGCCTGCCTTTTAACCGACTGTTTTGAGATACTTATGTTTAGTGCCTTGCTTAGCCTAGCCATTTCGTTGAGTTCTAATTAGGCAAGACTACAGTTTTGCTCTAACCTTATCTAACATCTTATAACTCTGCAACGTTTGTTCTTTCCTAACGACAATTTGAACATCTTAGATAAAGTGTCATTTAACCATGGAATTTGTAAATTTTTTGAATTAACTAATAATTACAACATTTATGCTTCAATATCAACACTAAACATAAGTATCGCAAAACAGTCGGTTAAAATATTAGAAAATATCGCACATGAAGTCTCGAAAATAATAATTATAATTTAAACATCTGTAACTTTTTTGTTTTTCAATTTTTAATAAAAATAATTACATATTTAGATTCAGGAGAAAATTCTTTATTAAAAAACACATAAAAAGTAATATATTTATTATCCTCATAGCTGGTATTATCGAACAAAGTGGGTATACATTTCTTTGGGACACGCTGTATATTTTTTTTTTAGTTCTTCCATACTTCCCATAAGACATTTAAAATAAATTATTAAAAATAAATTTACTCACGAAAAATGACCGAATAGAGAGATCCACAAGCCCTGGAGTAAAGAAATGCAACATGGCAGCATTTGCGTTGTCGGTAACTTTTTGGAATACTTGTAACGGGAAGGTTTGTACAAATCAACCTGTTTAAAGTATGAATTTATAAGATTATCTTAAAACAGGTGAGCCAACTGAGTGATTTAACTATTCAAAGTACTTTCGAGTATATTTGAACTCGAAAGAAAAAGCTAAACATATAATGTCTTCTATGCACAAAAATAAAAAATTATAATAAGTGAAAGCAAAGATCTTCAAGGCCAAGGAGAAAATGGGAGTTTGTTATAAGAAATAGATAAATTTAAGAGGGAATCACTTAAAATATTTTCTGGAGACTTTTTAACCCTTACTTCATAACCATGGTACATTAGTACATTATACCCACGTTACGAAACGAGGGTTAAATAGATCTACATTAAATTTCATATTTGAACTTGCCTTTCCATCATCGTCTGCGTGTGATTCACTATAAGCTCTGACGACGACTCCCTCGATTAAAAGACCTCGAAATGTTATAATGGCTTTCAACACTCGCCCGACAGTTACCTAAAAACATATTAACATCCATATAAGCTACTGTATAAAATAACCCTTCTCAGTCTGGTTCTAACTATATTGATAAAAGCACGAGACCCGATGCAACATCAAACTTAAACAAGAAATAGGTTTTCCTTTCAAATACTTTAGCTATGTAACTATTCTCACGAGAATGAGTTAGTACGATTAACCAAGCCAACTTTTACTTCATTATTCCAACATTGTCTCGCTTGAAAGCCATCCCCCAACAAATATTACTATTATCTAGTAATTATAAGGCAAGTTAATACTATATTTGTCATCTACACTAATTCCAATGGTGGATATTCAAGGAAAGTTAGCCATTGTGTATCTTTTTCTTGGACCTCTCCATAACTTATGACGTACTACACTTTGCGAACCACTAGTTCTAAATTAGTGTATCCTTCATAAGAAGTTATAGATCTAATCAATATTCGAATATCTTACATCAGTTGCTCTATTTACGCGTTACTGTCGATGCTATCAACTTCAATTGTAAGACTTACCTGAAGAACGGCGTTTGATCCTAATGGTCGTACCACACCCAAAGTCATTTCAGAAAATTTATTCTTGATATTCTGTATGTGCATATCAACTATTCTAAAAACGTGAAAATAAATAGGTTCATATTCTCTTGTTAATGCATCATAATATTCAAATATAACACCCCACACAGTTTAAAAACTGATTCGAAAGTAATCTGTCCTGAAGAAAATGTGTAGAAAGCTAATTTTAAAATTGTTGGGGTTTTTTAACCTCACTAACAGCAAAAGTCACGTGACGGAGGGGACCTACAACTTTACGTAGAATCCGAACCATCTACGGGTAGCTACATCCTCCAAACGCGTTACTGGACAGACCCAACGTCGCTTAACCTCCACAAAGTTTAGAAAGCTCACTTACTGAGGACTAACGTTCGCATCGTAAACGGTGGGCAACGGTCTCTTTCTCTTAGTTGGCATACTCGACCTTTTTAGATGGTTACCAGTGCAGATTGAATATACCATTCCAGAATAACTCGAAACCTGCACAATTACATAGAGGAAATATACGTTATTTTTAGCATACAAGTATTGGAAGGAAAAGCCGAGGTGAAAAGTTGGATGAATGAACACTTCGTTACAGATAAAGAACACTGATAAACTGGTAGAGGGAAAGCAGCCACGAGTATTGCATTAAATCGGGCAAGATTCCAGCAATGTGGCGCCTTTATACAAATACATATTGCTCTTTACACTTCAGAACTTAATTGTTTTCACCATAAATACTTGGACAGGGAAGTGCTTTAGATGTTAACAGTAGCCCTGAGATGATTATAATACAAAATGTTTTCCACCACTGGGTCTTAGAGGGACTTCAGGCCATTTCCTAAAATTTGTGGGGAAAATGTATTAATTTACAATAACCTGGTCATACCTAAGAAGTGGGTCTTTACCCACTCTGAACCCCTACTAACCCTAATACGAAAGCTATTCATGCAATTCGGTTACGTCGTTATCAATGTCATAACACCACTTCCCGTCGATCAGTGAAGTTGTACCGACTCGTGGTTCGGATCCCACGTAAAGCTGCAGATTCCCCTCTATCATATGACCTTAAATGCTGCGAAGGAAGTTAAAGAATTATTAAAAAATAGCATGCAACTTAATTTTTTCCTTTCTTTTTTTGGCACAATAATTTCAAAGAAATCTAAATTACAGCTACAGTATGTGAAGAAATTTAATACGTTAATGTAAGGACAAACTGGATTCAAAATCTGATTCCAAACTTACACTTAATAATAATAATAATAAAAAATTATTTAATTTCAGAAAAGCCTATATCCAATTTTCACAAAGAATTTGCACATTAATTGCATACAACAAAAACTTCACAAATACGGTATGGAATAATTAGAATGGCAGTGATGTAGGACTCGAGACCGATCTCGAGACCTTTTTTTCTGGTTTCGGTCTCGCCTACATCACTGTAGAATTGCTCCTTTCCACTTTAAGGTATTCTCTCTTGAAAGGTTACAACAACAACTAGAGATGTACCGGCTGCCGACTATAAGAACTCATTCTTACTTAGATTTGCAGACAAAAGTATTTTAATTTCGTTGCTGCTACACACTTATTAATTTCTATTTAAATATATCTGTAATGCATATGCAATTTAGAGCTCTTGGTATATGTTTCATATAAATTTAATGCATGCCTCAATGGCGACATCAGTCATTTCACCATAATAGAATATTATTCGTTCGTGTTACAGGTTTTGGAAGATTTTCCTCCTCTCAAAATTTTCTCATTACAAATTTTACACAAGATAAGTTTAATTTTTTATTTCTTTAAAATACTTCCAAACTGGACTACTTTTTTTAGTAGCTGCATCCATTTTGTTTATTTTTGGTTTGATAGTTTCACAAAGTTGGCAGATAAAAAGTTCTCCTTTTTACTATGACTACGGTACTGAATAAAGTTAAGACTACTTTAGTCTGAAATTGTATGCCTAATTATTTCAAACTAAAGTCCTGAAAGAGGACTTAGCTATAGGGCCTACCTGAAATTAAATATTTCAAATTCAATTTAATTAATTTTTTTATATAACTTATACTATTATTTTAATAGATTTGGAAAGAAAAAAAGGGTGTTATAAAATTTGTTAATACATGAAAGTTAATGCAAATTCCTAAAATAATATATGTTAGAGGGTTGTGTGTGTGTTAAAAGGTTTAAGGGAAGCTTAAGTAGTTAAGCTAATTAGGACAAAGTTTGAAAATACTTATATTTGTAGCTCATATTAGATGTATTAGTTCTCAGTTACAAAAATATATATATACTGTACTTGTAATAATAATAATAGAACAGCTAATAAACTTGAATTATTGGGTTATGTGTAATTATCGACAAATGCAAGCCAAAAATGAGCAACCAATAAACAAAGGTGGGCACCCGGGCCTCAAAAAGGACCGACGGTCCCGGTCCCGGTCCTTGCCTCAAACTGGACCGACGGTCCCGGTCACGGTCCTTTCTGAAGATAGGACCTAGGAACGACTCGGTCCTCGGTCCTTATATATAATATAAGTGAAAAATTTGATTAAAATGAAAAATGAAATTAAAGACACCGGAAATCTTTAATTTTATTAACGTAAATTATAATTAATACAATACATAAATGATGAAAAAAAGTTATTAAGTTAAATGCTTGAGTTTCCCTTCAAGAAGACTAGCATTTCAAAATGGCTGTCACTGAGCCCTGACCTTTTCGGCTTGAGGACGTCCTTCCCCAAAGAGAAGAGCCTCTCCACGGCGGCACTGGATGGGATAGGCGTGTTAAACTTGATGAACAAGTCCTTCAACGCCGGGCTGGGGAACGAGTCCTTGTTGAAGATGAAGGGTTTCACAGGCCTCTCGCTGAGAAATGTCTCCACCAACTTGGTCCCGGTCTCCTTCGTCTTCTCCCCGCCCTCGTAGAGAGCCTCAAAGAAGTCGTCATTGTCCTGGTCATTTTCACCCTCGCTGCTGCTGGTGTCCTTGCCTGAGTCCGCTCTTGCCAGAATCCTCTCCACCATAGACATCATCTGCTTCTTCACCTTGGCCTTGATCTCCTCGACGTCATACATGACGTCGTCCTCCACCAGCCTCACCCAGCCCAATTTGAACTTGGGGTGTAGCGCAGCTGCCAGGAGGAAGTCCATATCCTCAAAATGGGGACCAAACCGACGTTTGATCCCATCCCTGACAGCTAATACCAGTGGCTGACACATCTTGACATCGCTGCTTTCCATCTGCTCCTTCAACATTTTGAGAGAGATGGCCAGGGTGGGCAGGAGTGCCCCCATGTACGCCTTGTCCTCCCCTTGCAGGATGTCCAAGGCCTTACAGACCGGCTTCATCACCTCAAGATACTCTTTGAAGAAGTTGATATCAGCTGAAAAAATAGTTAATATTTTAGTCCTGTACTTAAACTTTTTATTGTACTTTTTACTTTTTACCTTTTCAAAAAGAAAAGTAAAAAAATCAAATACAGTATGTATATTGCTCACCAGACGAGAACGAAGGCACCCCAAGAATGTTGCACGTCTGGTGTAGTCCATGAAGCTTCTCCCTGTCTCCGAAGATGTCGACCAGGCGGGACACCCCGTCGCAGACGGAGTTCCATCTCGTAACGGTGGGGACAGTCAGCTGCATCCCTATCTCGGCCTTGATGGTGTCTGAGGCTTGTGAACTTCTTGACTGCTTGTTCCACAGCTCCGTAGCTTTACCAAAGGCGGTCCGGTACGCCTTCCTGTAGGATGGTGAGTTCTTCAGGGCCTTGTCAGCGTCGGAGGTGGCCACTAGGTTCAGGGTGTGGGTGGCGCACCTTGTGTGCTTCGGCAGGACGTATTCAGGATCCTCCGTGGCACCGGCTAAAAAGAAATGTTCAATTTATTCAATAATATATTTGAGTGAAAAGAAAATACCTTACAAGACTTGTAAAAAGTGAAAAAAAATCAAGAAATAATAAATAATCCATAATTTACCTTCCAAAAGCGATGCCAGATCCTCAACCTGAACGACGTCCTCATCATCGGGCCGCCCCACACCTTCTTCCTCCTCTTCCTGGACCTCCTCAGGCAGCTCCTCGTCCGTTTTGCCAAAGACACTGCGCAATGAAACAATTATTATATTTTTTTTTTTTTTTTTATTCAATGTTATAGAAAAAATTAAAAATGTAAAGATTTAAAAGTCAACAAATTTGAATGAAGAAATTAAAAAAAAAAAAATCTGCTTACTTAAATGCCTTGACGAAGTTGCTGCCATTGTCAGTAGTAGTCCTGCAGACCTTGGACTCGATGGCGAAGTCGAAGAGGACCTTGTACATCTCCTTCGCAAGGACCTCGAAGGTGTGTCGTCCGGTGAGTCGTCTGCACGCCAAGACTGCCTTCTGCCTGAGGAGGGTGGCCTGGTCAATCCAGTGTACAGTCATCCCCATGTACGACCTTAAATAAAATGGAATGCTTTGAATTGAAATGTAGTATTATAATTTATATTTTCACAGCATTGTAATAAATTGATTAAAATAAACTCTCAGTTTATTAGTTTCTTTTTGATTGAAGTAAAAAGTAAATTAATTAAAATTTAAACATACTTGTGGGCACATGTCCAAGCGTCTGCCGTAGTAGAGACCGACTGTACAGAGTTGAGGATGTCCCTCAGGTGCTGCCTCTTCTCGTCAAACCTTAAAAAATTTATTAAAAGACAAAAGTAAAGTAAAAAATTATAATGTCATCGCTCATCACTAAAAGAAAAAGAAAAGAAAATACTGTTATCAAGAATGAATTTAAATAGCCAAACAAAAAATACCTGTCTTCAATACGCCTGGTAAGCGTCCTCCTAGACATGGAGTGTTGGCCAGGGACACAGGTGCTAACAAAGTCCTTCCACGAATCGGAGTCGACGACGTCGAGAGGCAACATGTTGCCCACAAATAAAGTGATCAACTAATTAAAAAGAAATAAAAATTTGTTACGTTTCAACATAACTGACTGACATTTGAGTGTAATTTAATGATTATAAATACTTCTTGACAAAGTTGTAAGATTTTTAATTGAATTTACTGACCTTCTCTTCAAAGAGAGCCTTGGTGACTCTGGACGGTCCAGCCATGGCCTCCCGTATAGTCGGCTGAACCATGGTCCTCTGCCTCTTGTCGTCGGGGCGCTCCTGAGGGTCTCCTCGCCGCTTCTTCTTCTTTTTCTGGAGCTCCACCCCGTCCTTGATGCACTGGTTCTGGACGTGAGGGTGGCGCCTGGAGACATGTCGCTTGAGGTTGTTTTGGCTCTTGTTGCTTGTCGAGAGGATGTTCTTGTTCGGCAGGCACAGCAAGCACTTGTACTCCAGGTTCTGCTCACCCTTGGGGTCCAGGTATTCAAAGTATTTGTCCGGGTACGGCCAGGGATTGCCGGGTTCAGTTCTTCCACTAGGAGCTCCAGTTGCTTGACTTGAAGTTGAAGCACTAACATCAGTAGATTCTTCGTCTCCTCCAGGTGTTGAAACAAGTTTCAGTTCAGTCTCAGTCTCTTTCTGAGTCTTCTGGAGGAAACGATCCATCTTCTTTAGAACTTCAAATAATCACTAAACACACTAAAATCACTAAAAAAGACCGTCCGGAATTGCTTAAAAATGGACCGTCGCTCCTCATTTTGGTCCTCACTGAGAAAAGGACCGACTTTCCCGCTCACGGTCCTTAAAAAGGACCGAGTTCCTGGAGTTCGGTCCTTTTGGAACTCGGTCCTGCCCACCTTTGCCAATAAATAATACTATTTCATTTTTGAGTCACCAGTTCACCTTAACATTACCACGTACCTCAACCAATGGGTCCATTTTTTTCTTTTCTTATACCGATAGTGATAAATTAGATATTTAGCAAACATTTAGCAACTAAGCCGACTAGTCAGCCAATAATAGCCTACTACGAATAGTCGGCTGAATATGCTGATTGTATCAACTATTTCTCGACTAGTCAGTACATCTCTAATGACAACCAAAATGAAAATGTAATAAAATGGTACACTTCAACCATAAAAAAGCTATATCTGACTGTGCAGTTATGTGAAGTAATGAAAAGCCAGTATTATTAATAAAAATGGAATATTAGGTTTGCTTGTAAAACTTTAGGATATGATCATAGCATAAGAGTTTGCATGAAAAATAATACAATTCTTAGAAGTGTCTCCTGGAAAGGTGAGAGTAATATGGAGCCTTGGTCTAACTTGAAATGTCAGTGGATAGAATTATTCAATTATACCTCATCCTTTCCATGAAATGTAACACTGATTTTCTGAAACTAGGATGGTGAATCCTACTTCATTCTTGGTAACAAACTAGAACTTGGTGACCTAAAGCTTAATACACATACCTATCAGTGATTAATGCTTAAACTATGTACAGGAATGTAACTTACTTTTTTTGATGTACAGAAGGTTGGGAAAAGTAGAGACACCTTTGGCTTTTCTATAGTTTTCGATTTGACAATAAAAGTCAATAAATAATAATAAATTTATTGAATCAATATATTTAGAATAGAACAGTATTACTTTCTGTAAAACTGACACACATTCTGGCATTCCATTGATGAGCTTTGCCATTTGTTCTTGAGAACAATCATTGTGGTGTCTATTTACTTTTGTCAACCTTCT
Organism: Bathynomus jamesi; assembly: GCA_023014485.1. Taxonomy (NCBI): domain Eukaryota; kingdom Metazoa; phylum Arthropoda; class Malacostraca; order Isopoda; family Cirolanidae; genus Bathynomus; species Bathynomus jamesi. The sequence continues at coordinate 1,097,033 of JAJOZX010000329.1, read as the reverse complement.
GTATTTGTACTCTAAATTAACTGAAATAGGATTGTTAAATGTTTTGGTATATAACCTATCCACTAACCTTATCAATCCATGTATAGCAGTCTAACAACTGGTGAAAAAGGTTTAGTTTTTCAGGAGATGGATCCAGTGATAAGACATCTATGTTACTAAGAGCTAATGGAGCACTAGGTGGGTTTAATGGTGCTGGAGTCAAAGTTGATATGTTTTTCTCCAACTCCCTGGAATTAAATTACAATGCATGAAAATTATAGAGGCTGCAGCGCACGCGCGCGCACACACACACACACACACACACACACACGAGAGAGAGAGAGAGAGAAAAGGCCTAAAACCTGACACAGAAGCTTAAGCTGCAAAAAATTATGGTAGTCTCCTTCAATTTTTTTTAAAATTTGTATAATACCATAGCTATGCACTGCATAATATTTCAAAACATGCAGAAACTAAAATAGTGCATGAAATATTTAATATACTTTAGTTAAACTGAATTATGTATAATACCCAAAGGTGGGCAGTTGCGCCGCAACATTTTTGGTTGCGCTTGCGCTTGCGGCGCAACTTTTTGAAAAGGGTTGCGCTTGCGCGTGCGGCGCAACTATTTCAGCAGAGTTGCGGTTGCGGTTGCGGCGCTACAAAAATCGTTGCGCGTGCCCACCACTGCAGATATACGTTAAATGCAAAGGTGGGCAGTTGCGGCGCAACATTTTTGGTTGCGCTTGCGGCGCAACTTTTTGAAAAGGGTTGCGCTTGCGCGTGCGGCGCAACTATTTCAGCAGAGTTGCGGTTGCGGTTGCGGCGCTACAAAAATCGTTGCGCGTGCCCACCACTGATAATACCATAGCTATGCACTGCATAATATTTCAAAACATGCAGAAACTAAAATAGTGCATGAAATATTTAATAACTGAATTATGTTTTAAAATATATACAGTATACCAACTTTATTCTTGGGGAAACCCAGCACAGGACAAAATCAAAGTCTAAATAGGGTCTATGCACTCTCAGAAACTACAAAGCTCACAAACAAGACAAAGTTTAAACGAGAAAAATTGCATCACCTTCAAATTTTGTAAAGATTTTATCACAAATTCTACATCACTAAAACTTTGATAAAATGTAAATATTAGAATAGTATGTTTTAAAATTCATATTGTACATACACTAGGTTATGGGTTTCCATTATTTCAAGTTTTATTTAAGATGTAGATAAACAGCAAATAACTTTGCTACCAAGAAATTCAACCATAACAAGAACTATGTCAGAAGGACATCACTGCTCCAATGTGACCTTGACTTTTGAATGACGTTCAATAAATTATGTTCAGCAGTTCAAAAGTTTTAGAGTAAACAAGGAAGTATGATACATGGAGGGCAAATGAACAATTTGAATCTAGTATGGCCCACTCTAAATTTACTTGGTTGGAGCATAATTATAAAGATTGCCCCTTAAAATTTTATTAAGGTGCAATTGATTAATTTGAATTTATTATTATTATTTACCAATATGCTATTTTAAATATCATTAAGTATCATAAGACATGGTAATTCCATACTAAAAGGGTGACTTTCAACACTGCCAAAGAAACTTTTTTTAAATAGTATGGCAAAATAATACCTATGGACATTGTAGAAAGCAAACAAGTCAAATCTGGAGGGGAATTCAATATTTTTAAGTCAGTTAATGCAATAAAGTTAAAGATTTTTTTTTATAAATTTTAAAACCATCCAAAGTTACTCCTCCTGCCCAAAGCCATCCTACTTCATAGTACTAATATGACATCAATTCAAACTAGCCTTTTTTTGTAGCAGGCTTGCTAAATTTGTACCACTATATATATCAAATGAATTACTGTAATATATATATATAAGCACCTCGGTGGTGTAGTGGTTAGCGTCAATGACTATGACTCCATCAGCCCCAGGATCAAGTCCTGGTGATGGCAAGTGGCACACAGCAAAACCCAGCTGTTCATCCTTCCATACAATAAAGAAATTGGTTGGTAGATAAATGGGTACCTGGGTAGCATAGTGGTTAAGACAAGACACTGGGCTGCTGGTGGGGTGTGGTTTGGATTCCACATAAATTGTAGGTCTAAGGTGGAGTAATGAGCTTGACCTTTGTCAGAATGAATAATTCAAGCAGAAGCTAAACCAAGGTTATTATAAGCACACCGGACAAAAAATTAGTCACCCCTAATAGCACCGATAGTAGGAAGTTCAAGGTCACACAGAGGGCGCTGATGTAGCATTGGTAAGTGACAAGTAGCGGTGACGTAGCACACAGGATCAGATCTGTTTCGTGAGGTGATGAAGAACAGTGTGTGTGTTGGATATAGTCTGCAAAATGGGTCGTGAGGCAGACGTTACTCAGTGGCAAAAAGGAGCCATCGTGTTTGGCAGAGCCCACGGACACAAAATGTCTGAAGTAGCCCAATTTGTTGGTGTGTCAACGCGTACTGTCCAGCGAGTTTACAAAGAGTGGTGTAGTTCGCAATCAACTGACAATCGACGGCGTAACTGTGGCCGGAAAACAATTCTCGACAATAGGGGTCGCCGCCATGTTTCTCGTCTAGTAACTGCAAATCGTTTTCAAACCAGAGAACAATTGCTCCAAGAAACCAATGAGGTTCTCCAGCGACCAATTTCCGAACGGACATTGCGACGAGAGCTGCATGCGATGGACATCTGGAGCAGGGTACCACGGAAGAGGCCGCTGTTAACAGCAAGTCACAAATTGGCACGTTATAAATGGGCTCAGAGGCACAAAAACTGGACTGCGGCAGATTGGAAACGTGTAATTTGGTCCGATGAGTCCCGTTTTTGTTTGTTCTCCAATGATGGGAGGCGACGAGTACATCGCAGGTCCAATGAAGCCTTTAATCCTGAATGCGTCGAAGGTGTTGTTCAGGCTGGAAACAGAAAGTGAAGCGCGGACTCTGGCGGAACTTCGGGACCGGCTGATGAACGAGTGGCAGCAAATCGATGTTCAATACATGCACAACCTCGTAGAGTCTCTGCCTCGCTGGATTCGTGCGGTTATCAAGGCCAGAGGCGCCGTCACACGTTATTAGGTACATTCTGAGAGGGGTGACTAATTTTTTGTCCGGTGTGCTTATATACAGGATGAGTCAAAAGTCCGGAAACATAGGAACTATGCTTTTCAATGCAAATATTTTTTTTTTTTTTTTTTTTTTTTAGTTCAGGAAGAACCGATTCGCCTCTATTTAAAGGGCATATCTCAGCGGAAAAACAAAGAAAAAGTGAGAGGAAAGACAGAGGAAAAAGAAGGGTGGAGGGGACAGTCGAAGTGGAAAAAGACCAAGGATGACAAGGACTGCAGGGTCGAGCCCCATCATCCTTGGGTGCTAGGGCCGGGAGGGTGCACGTGAAACCTCCAGGAACAAGCACGTACAAACGAGCACAAAGAGCACTCAAGAGCACGAGCTTAGAACCCCCTTGCGGGGTCAATGCAAATATACATATATATTTGCACTGAAAAGCATAGTTCCCATGTTTCCAGATTTTGACTCACCCTGTATATACACCTATATATATATATTATATATTTAATCACCACAGTATAGCCTAATAAAAAATGCTCAATTATTTTATTTGAAATACTTCCTTCAGAAAACCTGAAATTGACAAAATTGTTGAACCAGTAAACATAATGTAATGGGTAAAATCTAGAAACTATTTCCCTACATAAAGGGAGTTGGGTGTGAAATTGGAGTTGCTTAATCCTGAAAAATAAGAGTAAGTTAGCCAGCCAAACTCTAACCATGGTGGTGGTTGAAGTGAAATCTATGTTCACATCTGAATCTAATCCCCAATCAAATGAGCCACAGGAACTTGTTAAATTCAGAAACTGAGCTTACCAAGAGTGAGGTAGTTCACTTCTACCTTAGATGATCATTTTTAAGCCAGAATAAAATGTAGTTGACTTAGAACCTACCTCAAATTCATTTTAAAAGTAAGGAAAAGTTTCTGGCCTGTTGTCTCATTTTCTTCTTCAGACTCAAACTTTGAACCTTCTGCTAAAGTTTTTAAAAAGTTACCAAAACTGTGTCTCACAATTCTCAAGGATATCAGAGTGGTATATAAACTTTCTACATTTGATACATCTGCCATTTTTAAAAACTATTTGTTCCAGACCTGCAAACAAAAAGTAGAATAATCCAATAATGTCCTAAGTGTAGTAGCTTCTTATTGATTCTATAAACAGTATTTTAATCCAATTGAAACTATGGTCTACTTGTAGGCAGACACGGGGTAATGGTAATAGTAATAGACTATTACAGGATTTTTCAAGTAATAGTAATAGAGCATAATTTTTTGTCTGTAATAGTAATAGAAGCAAAGTAATAGATAATAGTCTATTACTTTTCTATTACAATGGCAATGGACATATTATGTGAACAAAGAACTGAAAAAAATGAACTAAATCTACTCTGTAAACTAAAATAAACATATGAACTAATATTGTGGCAAATTTTTCCTTCAATAAAATAAAATTTATCAAGACCTAGTCTCTGAAATTATAATGATTTGGTTGAAGCAAATATTTGTTAACACACTGCTTCTAATCGCATTTAAATAGACAAAGATCCTTTTCAAATGAGTGAAGTACCTCACATACAAAAGTAATAGTAATAGATGAAAAATAAGGGAATAGTAATAGAAGAAATCAAAAGTAATAGTAATAGAAACCCAGTAATAGACCCCATGTCTGCTTGTAGGTTAGCTGGGCAAGCAATTTCATTAAAATACACTCGTGCAATAAAGTAGTTTAGTGTGGGGGTTGTGAAGTTTTCACAAAACCCCCACAGTTTTCAGGTCCTATCTGGTTCTTCTAAAGTTTCTCTCTCCCAACAGAAGTCTAGTTAGTAGGCCTGACATTTACAAAAATCCTGATTGTAACTGCTCTGGACATTGTGTGATCCTGGAACTTTGAAGATACCAGAATTAATGTTGGAAAGCCTATTAACCCTAGAACACAACATATGTTTGAGTCACACAAACACTGAACATGGGTATATTATACCCGACATTGGAAAATAGAAAAAAAATAGTAATTATGCATATTTATTCAAATTAACAATTACACACTAAAGTTAATGCACCTTACTATTACTAAACCTAATATTAACTCTTAACTCATACAAATAAGGTTCGTACTGAATTTAGAAAAAAAAATATTGAAAAAGCAAAAAAAATAAAAAACATTTGAGAAGTTTTTGGAAAAAAATCACCAAAAAAAAAATGGCTCCATCAATTTCAACCAAACTTCCCCAAACCCTTCCCAGGTATGCTGCCTCTGCTCACAGGGGGTCTCCAGTACCCAGTCCATGCGCAAACTGTAGGGAAGAGAGGTGGAAACAACACCCTTTTTTAGTACACGAAAAATGGCTTATTATTCACTATAATGCGATTTTAGCCTATGATACCCCCTGTAAATGAGTACTAAGTGATATATGAAAACTATTACAATAAAAATAATAGTTTTAGGTATATTCCTGGAACATTATAACTTACCCCAGCCCCACATGCAGTTGCCAGGGGGTCACCACCACACAGTCGACGCGCAAACTGTAGGGAAGAGAGGCAGGAAAAAAAGGCTTTTTTAGTACACAGCTTTTTTTACAACAAAGCCTTTTTTAGTACACAGAAATGACTACATCACAACAAAATAATGGTTTCAGGTATATTCCTTGACACTTATCTCAGCCTCACACGCAGTCGCAGCAGTAGGGGTAGTAGTGGCTCGGGCAGACAGGTAGGCGACATCCATGACACCTGAAGCGGGTCTTCTTGTCAGCCTTCAACTGACACTTGGAGCAGTGGACCATGGGCTCCCTCATTTCTGCTGCTGATGGCCCTGCAACATCACCCATGACAGAGGGGTTGAGCAAGCACACTTTGCTGATGACTTGCCTGACTTGCCTGTGCTGAGTAGGGGCATTCAGGCGGTTCTCAGCTGAGGGCTTGATCAGCTGTAAGGCTAACTCCCGCATGTATGTTCTCCTTTTCAGCTGGATGCCTCCTACCCTGCCAGCGTTGTCCTTGTGGATAAGCCAGGAATTTATAACAGCTGCATTTATAATGCCAAAGAAGAGACACAGCGGCCACCTTTTCGTTTTCCTGCTGCAGCTGTACGTGGCACACATTTGGTCGAACGTGTCGACTCCTCCTTTTGTCTCATTATAAAACTGAATAATCTCTGGCTTTCCATTTTCATTCATAGTCGGCTGCGTGTGCATCAATGACATCAGGAGGACATTCTTCGTTTTTGTGGTCGTGTCTGGCACGTAGGACACGAGCGTCATGTCCTTGGTGAAGAGGAAGGCGGTGCTACCTGGTGTGCGGGTCACCTTATCTTTCACCGCATCTGGTACTTCCTTCTTATTCCCCTTCACTGTGCCCACCAGTGTCATGCCACAGTTATGGAGAAGGTCGTGTATTAGTGGCACAGATGTAAACCAGTTGTCTGTGGTGACATTGCGGTTGGTGTGGTGGTAGGGTCGTGTAAGTTCTTTCATAAACATATGGCCTAGCTGCAGTCCATCTCTTGGGCGAGTTCCATGTTTCCCCAGGTAAGGAATACCTGTCAACAGGTACTTACTCTTGACGTCATTTGCCAAGACAAGTTTTATTCCATATTTTGCTGGCTTATTTGGTGTATATATATTCTAAAGGGGCATTTACCCCTGAAAGCCAGCAACTGTTCATCTACAGTGAGGGTCTCATTGGGCATGTAGTGTTCCTCACAGTAGCCAATAAACTTGTCCCACACACTCCTGATTGGGGCTAATTTGTCGTCGGCCCACCTCTCTTCCTGTGTGTTTGCGTCATCAAATCATAGGCAGGTCAACAGGAATGTAAATCTAACCTCTGACATAGCTGCCCTGTAGAATGGAGCCCCCGAAACAGGGCACCACAATTCCTTTGTGGACAGGTGGTTGTCATGCCTGTACCCACTAAACACCAACACACCTAGCAGGGCACGTATCTCTGCTGCTGTTGTCCCCTGCACAGTGGATGTTTTCTTCTTGTACTTGATGGCTACATCATCAATCTTCTGATTGGTCCACTCCACTATTTCATTTATGATATCATCAGATAAAAATAGCTTGAAGCACTGCTCTGGGGTGGTGGCCTGAGCAGCTGCTTGGGTGGGACTGGGCGTGAATGGTGGAATAATGTTCCTTGCTGCGGAGACCTGCGGCCTTGTGTGCCACACAAAGCCTGATTTACTTTTCACTGTTGTTGTGGGAAAAGTAACAAGCAGGTCCTCATCCTCATCACGGCATCGTCGTCGTCCCCGGCGAGCAGGAGGAGCAGAAGCAGGAGGACATGCAGCAGCAGGGGTGATAGCAGCAGGGTCATCAGGGTCATCTGAGTAAGCAGAAGGGCCAGCAGCAGGGTAGGAAGAAGGGCAACCAGCAGGAGGGTAAGCAGAAGGGCCAGCAGCAGGGTTAGCAGAAGGGCCAGCAGCAGGGGTGGCAGGGTCAGCAGCAGGGGTAGCAGGCGAGGCGGTAGGAGGGGGACGCCTAGTCCTACCACGTGCTCCCTTTCTCTGCCTGTGATGGGATGCTTGGTCTGTGTCAGAGTCACTAGTTTCTATGCCACTACTCATATCCTCTGGGTTAGCCACAAAGTCAACATCATTATCACTATCATAAAGCTCTTCATGTTCTAACACATCACTTTCTTCATCACTATTGAGTCCAAAAAGAATAGCATCCACTTCCTCCTCAGTTGGATTTTTATGGTAATGGGAAGCCATTATGGTCAGGATAACTCACTAATGGTATAGTTTATCTGAAATACTATTCACAGCCTGAAATGGAAAATAAATAATTAGTACACTCGCACTTTGTACATTAACACTGAACTCGGGTATAATATACCCAATTTTTTCTTTTACTATTATCACTGAACTCGGGTATACCGTACCCGATCACATGATTACAGGAATACCCCACTTTACGAATTATTCCGTTCCTAGCGCCCATTTGTAAAGCAGGTGTTCGTAAAGCAGAGCATTATTTCCCATACATATAATGTTATATTTTGGGTTACGTTTTTTTCCTAAAAAATTGAAAAAAAGGTTATAAAACAGCAAATTTTGCAGAAAAAAATGTTTATTAACATAGAAATGAAAGCAATGAACAAAGAAATAATACAAACGAAAGTAATGAACAAAGAAATACAATAAAAATGTAAGCAATGAACAAAGAAATAGTACAAAACATTACATATGCAAATTTAGTTTTCATTAATAGATGCGTCAGTAGACATGCTTTTGGATTCGTTTCTTCTGATTAACGTCACAGTCTTTACTATCACTCTTTCGTTTTGGCATAATTGATGATGGGTACTGTAATTGCAATGTACGAAAAGAATATCAGTGAAACACTTAGCGTGCGCGAGAGTGAATAAAGCACAAACTCTCTTGTCAAAGCGCACATATAAACTGACAACAGCTGCGTTGCCACAGTGCAAAGTGAGCTAAAAGCGAGCTAACTTGGCACCGCTGTAATGCAGAATATGTAATAGAGTACAGTACAGTATGGTATGCGCGACGTAAGCATATTATTTTTGTCTTAAAATCGAACTAACTAAGCACTGCTGTAATGCAGAATATTAGATTGTGGTATGCGCGACGTACGCATTTTATTTTTGTCTTTTATATTTCTTCATTTAATTTTTTATTTAGCGCAAATACAATTTCGTAAACCCGGGGTTTCGTAAAAATGAAGCATCGTAAAGCGGGGTATTCCTGTATAGAAAATTCCAGGGCGCGGAGCGGAGCGACATGACCTACCTCTGTCAGAGCTCGGGACAGACTGAAGCTACTAAGGATACCAGCTGCCTGCCTCCACGGGAACACCACGTAATGCGCGTGACATCATGGCATTCAGGTATATTATACCCATGTTCAGTGTTCTAGAGTTAAAAGGTTATGACACTAGAGCAGAATATTGATAAGCTATTACTGTTTATAAGCTTAAAAAAAAAATAGCTTGCCCTGTTGGAAGCCAAGGAAATTTTTGGAAAGCCTTTAAAGGTATGGTGTTCATTGTTCTGACTGTAATTCTCTGCCAGGGTGCGATAGGAAGAAAGACTTGTTCATAATTCTTGTTACTAGTTATTGTGGGGGTCATTTGTATTTCACTATCATTATTATTAAAAATATATATACATGTTTTTGAAGTTGTGACTGAGTACAGATAAGTGTAATAAGTTTAACCAGGTTAGAATCAGACACCAGACCTTTACTTATTGCCCAGTTTGCAGTACGTGCTTGAGTCCTGGGTTTCCTTTAACCAAATCCAGTTCTTCTGTGATCCATTCATGTAAGTAGCTACAGAACCTATTATTATTATTATAGGACACCAGTCACATTATTCTAGAGTTTTGGGTTTTGCTCCATGCTTGTTTGGCACTGCTTACAGGTTGATTAAATTATGCGAGATATGTTTACCATAATTGTCAATATTTATGACTTCTATTTTGGTTATTTATTATTTGTGTGCATTGATTTCATGAATAATTTATGCTTTCCAGTGATTAATTATGAAGTTGTGATTCCAGTTAATGTTTGTTGATGAATTGTCCATTATTTTTTATTAATTGTACCTGGTGCATGTAACTATCATAATAATCTTGCGTTATCTAGGCAACCAGTTGGGACTCTCAACTAGTACAGACTCATCAGGCTCGGATTGTGGATCCAACCCAGTTAAAGCTACAAAGTCCATTGAGGTTCTGTCAACTAGAGGTGGAAAGAGTACATCAGTACGCGAGTATTTTTGTACTCGCGTATGGGTTTTTGTTGTACTTGTTTTCAATGCAATGTATTCATATGGTCTAATAAGCTTTGCTCATGCAAGCAGCCAAGCACCAATTAAAGTTTGAAACCACACTCTTACACGCGTACTCATACTCAAATACTAAAAAAAAAACTTACTCATACTGGTACTCAAGCACTAAAAAGGTATACTGTATTCATAATCATAGTCATCCAACTCCATAATTTTGGTAGGTACTCTTTCCACCTATACTATCAATCACAGTTGGCCACTGGAATCTGCCCCTGGAATCAGGCTTGCAACCTTAAAACTACTAAGTAGATATATATCTCCTTTGTATACAAGAAATCAGGTCACAGGGTCAAGTTTGGGGAGTAGTTGGGCTGGGACAAAGGTTCACATTCTGTAAAAGTTATTTCTGATGGGTTCCAGCACAGGTGAATCAGTACTTAACACCCAACCATCTCAGATCTTGCTTATTTTTGGTGTATAAGGTAAGTTTGTGCAAGAAAGCCAGCTGTGAAAGTTTCAGCTTTCTATGACCATTACTTCATGAGTTATGAAGGTCAGAAAAATCAAGGTTAAGGTCAAAATAGCTCAAGGTCGGCATCTTTGGATGCACCTCACACATTCACTAATTATCGTAACCATATGAAACTATATGTTTTTGGACTCAGAATGAGCTGTAGAATCCAAAAATGCAACGAAAACAGCAATAGGAGAACAAATAAAAATGTTCACCCTTTTTTAAGGAACGAATTGACCCTTTGACCTTGAAGTTCACACATTTTGGGGAAACATTTCTTTACACAAAATGAAGTTCCACCATTGCACTTTTAATATAAACAATAAAAATGTATCTTATTCACCATCTATACTGTCTTAAAGAATTTTTCAAATTGGCTATTTTTCAAATTTCTGGCAAAATCGCCATATGTATATGCATATATGTACTGTACTGTTAAATAATATATTTTGTGAACATAAATTAATTACTTATTTTATGCCTTTCTTACAGATAAACAAGATGGGTAGAAAAGTTTGTGCTGATCCTCTTAGAAAACATAAGAAGAAGATCGAAAAAGCACTTGTGCCAGTCCGTAATACACTGCAAGGAATTCACGGATTAATATATGGAGATTACATTTGTAAAAATTGTGTTAATGATATCAATAAAATCAAAGCTGAAGACAAAAAAGTCTCTGATATTGTCTCAGATTCGAACTCAGACACTGATGCCACTGCCACAGAAAAACGTTCCTCTGCCTATGGGTGTACTACTGAAATAATGTTTGAAGATTTCCAAGGAGATTTAGACACAATTCTTCCAATGCTGAATGTGACACCAGTGAAGACAAGTAAGTTTAAGTATTTTTAAAGTGTTAATTTATGTAGATATTATAGCAACAAAACATCAATATATATAACATATATAACTACATGTATGAACATTACAACCTTTATATATTTGACAAATTCAGATGTATGCATATCAATTTATATAATGAAGATCAATACAGTTATGATTATATATACGGTATTTACCAAATTCATATGTAATGTACATGTACATCTATAGGCCTACAGTTGATTAAAAAAAGTTATAACAATTTATTTTATTTGTTTTTCAGAGGGTCTGTCACGAAAAGGGAGATCTTCAAAGGCTGAAACAAAATTTGAAATGGCATCAACATCCCTGAAGAGAAAGCTAGAAACTTCATATGACACAAGTTTTACACAAGAAAGTGAAGAAAAGCAATCTAAAATGGATGACAATAATTTGTGAGTACTGTATATATATATCTGTAGTACCTTCATTAAAGTATACTAAGCCTATATATAGATCATATGTTTGCATATAAATTTACTCAAACATGTATATCATTTTCGCAGGCATGCAGGAGTGATGCAAGCACTCAAGAATGCCTTCAGTGAGACGACTGACTACAAGAGGAAGATTCAAATACTAACACTCTCACCATACACCATTCACAGAACAGCATCTTTCTTCAATGCATCTACAAGAATGGTTTCAACCAGCCACAAAATAAAGAAAGAACATGGCATATTACCAGAAGTTCCACATATTAGCAAAGGTCGGGTTATAACAAAGAAAGAGAAGGAAGCAGTGTGCACTTTCTATGAATCAGATGAAATAAGCAGAATATGTCCAGGCAAGAAGGATTGTCTATCAATTAGGAATCATGAAGGAGAGAAGCAACTACAGCAGAAACGATTGGTGCTTGGTAATTTACGTGAGATTTTCGCTGTTTTCAAGGCAAATGACACTAATCCAAAAATAGGTTTCTCATCATTTGCTGCATTGAGACCCAAGTGGTGTGTCTTGGCAGGAGCTGGAGGAACACACTCTGTGTGTGTCTGTACCTACCACCAAAATCCCAAACTTCAGCTATCAGCTTTGGGGGAAAAACAATTATCATATAAAGACCTCATTCTCTATGCAGTTTGTGACAGTGAAAAGGAAGAGTGTATGCTACAAAAATGTGCATTGTGTCCAGGAGAAGAAGGTGTTATTGCATTCCTTGAAGGATTGGAATCTGTTCAGGATGCAGTCGGCACCATAATTACATACAAGCAGTGGACTTCCACGGATCGGACAACCCTTATTAACATCGGTGAATCCCTTGAAAACTTCATTAAGTCTTTGGCAACTAGAATTTGTGCACTAACAAGACACACTTATGTGGCTGATGCACAAGCAAGTTTCCTAAAAAAACTGAAAGCTAATCTGATGGTCACTGAAGGTATTCTCCTAGGAGACTTCTCTGAAAACTACTCATTTATTGTACAAGATGCTGCACAAGGTTACCATTGGGAAAATAGTCAGGCAACAGTTCATCCATTTGTGTTCTACTATAAAGTAAATGAAAATGATGTTGAAATTAAAGTTAAAAGTTATTGTTTCATTTCTGATGACATGAAACATAGTACAAACCTTGTCTTTGCGTTCTTAAAGCAACTGATCCCCATGATAAAAGAAGAGAGCTCAGGCCTGCGGAAGATTCATTACTTTACTGATGGTTGCGGAGGGCAGTATAAGAATAAATATAACTTCACCAATTTGTGTCACCACAAAGAGGACTTTGGACTGGATGCTGAATGGCACTTTTTTGCAACTTCACATGGCAAAAGTGCTTGTGATGGAGTCGGAGGCACAGCAAAAAGAATGACAGCTCGTGCCAGTCTTCAACGTACATTTAAAGACCAAATTCTGACACCACTTGACATGATGAAATTTCTGGATGAGAAAGATACCAGCACAAAATTTGTATTCTTATCGAAACAAAATGTCCAGCAGACAACTGAATTCCTGGAAAATAGATATAAAAATTCTGTAACCATCCCAGGTACTCGTAGATTTCATAGATTTGTGCCTATTAGTCATACCCAGTTGGAGGTTGGTGAGATTTCCTCAGGTCCTACAAAAATTATGACAGTTGTGCATCCATCGTTTAAAGATAATTTACATGAGCAAAAGCACATTTCAACTGAAGATATACAAGTTGGGGTATATGTAGCTTGTAACTATGATAATAAAATTTGGTTTGGATTAGTGGTTGAAGTATCAGAAGAATTTAGTGATTATAAGGTCAATTTTATGTCTCCACATGGAAGACATTCTAAACATAGTTTCCCTTCTCATCCTGACTCATGTTGGATGTTATCATCTGATATTATCCAGACAAGGACTGCTCCATCATTGACAGCAGGTTCAAGAATAATTCAGTATGCCTTTGATGATCATGAGATGCTAACAGCTGAGGGTAATCATGCAGACCTGTTTGCCACAGTTTCCTGTTCTTGAGTCGAAAGTGTACAGAGCTCTAGTTTAATATGTATCTATAGAACACAGGTCTACATAATATGATACTCCTTTTTTACTCCTATTTTATATGATACTCCTATATATATATATATGTTTGTATTAATGTATTATTAATAAAAGTAATTATAAAAAAAGTAAAATATTTCTAAGGGTGGAAAGGTGTGGTTGTAGGGGTGGAGGAGACCACAATAAAATAGAGATCTATATTATAGTTATACCTATGGTACCTAGCTTATATCTAAGTGATTTTGTATCACGTTTCTAATATTTATTTATTTTTGCTTAAGTAGTTTAAATAATGAATATATCTAGATTTTAACAGTACATATATGCATATACGGTACATATGGCGATTTTGCCAGAAATTTGAAAAATAGCCAATTTGAAAAATTCTTTAAGACATGGAAAACCATTACCAAGGCAAATGGAGCCCCAGTATGCTGGCTGACTATTGCTGGACTCTTAAGAGACATGCCTGAGGCAAAGCACAGCAGAAAATCAAAACAAGCTACTTTTTAAACTACAGGTATGTCTTTTCGATCATATTTTAATAAGTATGTAACTATATGGGTTTTTAAAAATTAAATTGCATGTCACACAAAAGCCAGACCTGATAGAGAAATTTTAAACTTATTTGGATTCAGCACAGAAAATACTATAAGAATAAGGTATTTTCATTCTTGGGACACGAAAAAAAATTTTTTTTGTTACCCAGTGTAATTAGTGAATGTGTGAGGTGCATCCAAAGATGCCGACCTTGAGCTATTTTGACCTTAACCTTGATTTTTCTGACCTTCATAACTCGTGAAGTAATGGTCGTAGAAAGCTGAAACTTTCACAGCTGGCTTTCTTGCACAAACTTACCTTATACACCAAAAATAAGCAAGATCTGAGATGGTCGGGTGTCAAAATGAAAATTGTTTGCTTCACCTGTGCTGGAACCCTCCTTCTGGTACTTGTCTTCCACTTGCTTTCTATTGTTTCTGCCAAATCTCACTAATTGTCATTTATATTCCAGAGGTTTTTTTGTTAATTGTGACTCATTTCTAGTTTTTTGTGTTTTTTATACAGAATAATTGTGTTCATTCCAGACATATAAAGAGAACAGAAACAGCTTAGTTATTTCTTTTAGGTTTACCTTGGAATTCCAGTTCTTTTCTTAGATTCTGGAGTGGTTGGGTCTGTTGCCCAGTGGAGTCAAGGATTTATTGAATAGAATATCAGAAAGTTTTTTACAGTTAATGTGAGAGTTGAACCTGAATAATCTCCCATAAAGAAGGTGAGGATTTAGTAAATAGAATTTTGAGAAGTCTTTTACAGTTAATGTGTGAGTTGGGCCTGAATAATCTCCCAGAAATAAACATCTGATGTGAGACACACTACCAGATACCTGAGGAAACTATCCCCTTGACCAGTCTTTTGACTATCACAAACCCAGAAATGAGAAAGGGTGCAGGGTGGCTTGATGATACTGACACTTGGGGACTACAGCCTACTCAGCCACCGCAGCACTAGGGCAAAAATTTTCAACTATCAGGCCATAGATCACTAGGTGCTAGGCTGAGACAATGTGAAGGAAAAAGAAGGAAACCTCAAAATATTCTTTCCTAATAATTCTTACATACAGTATATACACTGGACCACAAAAGTATTTACAAATCATAAGTTGTAATATATTTGGAATAAGAATGTATATATAATAAGATATTTAATTGTAATATAATATTTGATATATTTGACAATAAAACAGGTTAATAAAAGAAAAATACCATACTTATTTGTAAAAACTTATGAAAATTAGTATCCTGTATGGCCACCCTTGTTCTTTTGGACTAGTTCCAGACACCAACTTTGTGCATGATTCAAGACTGATTTTATACCACTCTTCTTGATGAACTCTCCATAAATCATCTTTATTTTTTGCCTTAATCTTCTCTTGTTCTTACTTTCCTTGAGAGCTCATCCCAAAGATGTTCAATAGGATTTAAATCTGGACTCTGAGATGGCCAGCCTAGCATTTTAAACCATTCTTCGAGCTTACTGCCAAGCCATTTTAGTGATTTAGCACTATGCTTAGGATCGTTATCCTATTGAAATATGAAGTTTGCATAATCTCCATGAAGTTCTTTAGCAGCTGGGATTGCAATATTAGTAAATAGATGTCTGAATACATATTGATCCATGTGTCCATTTTCATTCCCAGTGATTCAGTGTAATTTTCCAACTCCCTTTGATGAGAAGCAGCCCCACACACTGATTCCCCCACCTCCTTTTTCAGTCAGAATAAGGCATTCACTCTTATATTCTTCACCAATTCATCTATTAACAATTTTCCTCCTTTTATCACTAGCAAAAATTTTGAATCTGCTTTCATCACTCCATGCAATTTTTTACTAGTTCTCAGCATCCCAATCTTTGTGTTGAATAGCAAATTCTAATTGTGTTATCACATGTCAATAATGTTTTTTTTCTTATTCAGTCTAGCAAATATTTTATTATCTATTAACCTTCTTCTTACTGTATTAGCACTAACTTTTGTTTCTCCCACTTTCACTAATTCTTTACTCAAGTCATTTGCTGTCATAAATCTATTCTCCAAAGCCAGAAATTTTAGATGCTTACACCATGCTCTGACAAAATTCTCTTTCTTCCAGTTCAGACTAACTTACAGGTACTCCCTTGATTTAAAATACATTTCTTATGGTATCTGACTGTACCTTCACTTATCTTTAGCATTTTTGCAATACTTGTATTAGAATAATTACCCATTTTAAGAAGAGCAGTCAATTCTCCTAAGTCTTGGCTAGATAACTCACATGTCTTAACCATGCTCTCAAATTGGAAATATATAAGTAAAAATTCATTGAACAGTGTTAAAATGAACCTACCCCTATCAAGGATGGCAGCACACTAAACTGTGCAGTCTGTGCTGCTAATTTCAAAGTATCAAAATATTGAAGAAACTATGGGAATTAATTACAATGACTTTTAAAGTGGCAAAATATTGTATTTAATCTAATAATTACTGTCTTATACTAATTTATTTGTGTTCTGCATAACATAAATTACCATAAAAAATATATTAACAAAATAAATTTTACCAAATCACAAAAAATGAAGCTACCATAAATATCTGGATAATATTTCTCAATTCATAAATATTTTTCCGGACCAGTGTATATATTTCAATACTTCCAGTCTGTGTCAGTTTTTAAAGGCATATTTGTCACTATGGAAAAATATATATTAACCCTTTCACTGCGTAATTTGGATATATCCAAGCAAAACCAATTGGAAATATTAGAATTATGCAGTGAAAGGGTTAATATATTTTTCCACAAAATATCAAACTGTTACCATGGAAACATAAGTTTCCTTCTACATTTGACCAGCGAAATGATCTAGAAATCAAATTCCATCAGAAAACAGCTTGTGTATATTATGCAAGTATTAGCAGGGGTGTGCTGGGACTGGTTCAGTCCGGTTCACCCAAACCAGTTGTTAAATTTTGATTGGATCACCAAACTGTTTGTTTGTTTTTAGCAAATATTTAACAGCATTACATGATATATGTAATTGTGAGAAGAGATTTTATTCTGCCTACAAAAGGTAAAGGGAAAGGACAGGACAAATAAGACTGATAAATATAGAAGTC
Source organism: Bathynomus jamesi (assembly GCA_023014485.1). Taxonomy (NCBI): domain Eukaryota; kingdom Metazoa; phylum Arthropoda; class Malacostraca; order Isopoda; family Cirolanidae; genus Bathynomus; species Bathynomus jamesi. The sequence continues at coordinate 1,079,707 of JAJOZX010000329.1, read as the reverse complement.
ATCAGAGAGCTTACGGATGGAATGAGGGGAAAAACTAATACATTTACTCATATAAATAAGACCTACTAATTGTCTCCTAAAGGCAAGTGGCAGTATACCAGCTTCAGCCTCCAATCTGTCTACAGGGGTACAGGTACACATTAGTGCACCTACTCCCAATCTGATGCCCTGATACTGAAGATGATCTAACTTGAGTAAGTGAGAAGAGGCAGCTGTTCCTAGAGAAATGAGCCCTAATCTATTCTTGATCATATGAGGGTTGAATATATTAAGAGAAGGGTCTTCCTATCTGAATCCCATGATGTGTGGGCAAGCATCTTCATTAAGTTAACTGCTGGTTTGCACTCTTACAAACATAGTTTATATGAGGACCCCAGGTGAGAGAGGGGTCCCATATCATTCCTAAAAATTTGCTGGTATAGACATGAGCAAGTCTCTGATTTGCTAATTTTAGAGGAGGATGTCCTGGGACAGGTCTGAGAGTAAATATCATGTAATGACACTTATCAGCTGAAAATTCTAAACCCCAGAGGGTTAACCATTCCATTATACAGTCTAAGGCTGTCTGAAGGGATGAGGTACAGGTGTTGAGATCAGGAGAAGAATACCAAAGGGCACAGTCATCTGCAGAGAGATATGTTTGTACATGAGCAGGGATATTACAGACTAAGTCATCAATATGAATAAGGAAGAGAGTAGGACTAAATATACTACCCTGTGGCAAACCAGTTCCAAAGGTGTCAGAAATACATCCTCCATAGGACACTATTATTTTATGGTTGCTAAAAAAATTCTTGATAAATATTGGAGGATTCCCTCTTAGCACCATGTTGGACATTTTGAGAAGCAGTTCATGATGCCATAGAGAGTCATAAGCTTTATGAATATCTAAGAAAAAACTGCTGTGGTAAAGTTAGATTGTAAAAAACCTTTACGAACAGCACTTTCTAGTTGTGCTAAAGAATCTATAGTAGAGACCTTTCCTAAAACCATGCTGACTACTGGAGATTATTATTCTCCTCCTCCAAATATAAATGAAGTCTCCAATTGACCATTTTTTCTAATATCTTACATATACAACTAGTTAATGCAATGGGTCTGTAGGATGAAGGAGCCATAGCTATTTTGCCTGGTTTCAAAATTGGCAACAAAAGAAGTTTTCCATAGGTCTAAGAATGAGTAATTTATCCAGATTTGGTTGTAGAACTGCAAGATTTTCTTCGACTCCGTATCAGGCAGATTTTGAATAAAGGACTTCATCAATACCAGGAGCAGAGTCCTTAGCATGTAGAAGCACATATTTGAGTTTGGCAATGGAAAATAACCTATTATATTCATGAATATTCAGTGTAGAAAAATCAATAGCTGTTAATTCTGCCTCTGCCATATGAGTAGCAAAGGGTTCTTTGTAAGTAGTAATACTGTTCACAGTAGCAAAATGTTGCACTAGTAGATTGCATACTTCTCTGGGGAAGGTAATCATATTACCATCATCCAGTATAGTTATGCTCTTAAAAGAGGATGATGACTTAAAAGCTTTCACCTTTCTCCACACATATGAGATGGAGCTATTAATTGGCAAAGATGACAAATTTTTGCCAAGAAGCACATTTTTGCTGCTTTACTACAAACCTAGCCTGGGCTCTTGCCCTCTTATATGCAATGAAATTCACTTGCAGTGGATATATTTCTTGAAGATCTGTAATGCCTTTTTACATCTGGCAACAACTGTGGCACAGGTGGCATTCCACCATGGGTTGGAGTAACCTGGCTTTCTGATATGTGGAATACGTTTTATAAGTATGTTCTTTTGCGCAGCCAGAACTAGAGATGATACAAGTTCATGACAAGCAGAGTTAACATTAATGCAGGGTTGGCACAGAAGTGGGTAACCCATTTTTCCCCCACCTGGTTTTTTTTTTTACCCACTTGAAAAACCTGCTATTTTACCCACCCAGGTGGGTTTTTTCGAAAGTTGCCATTTCTTTCATATTTATCTATTTTTTCATTAAAATAGGAATACCATTTGCTATATTATTTATAATTACTAACTAATGCTCTATAAACTAAACAGGTTATTCAATCTATGTAGGACATTAAAAAGTTTAGTCACTAAGTTTACATTTGTATTGCACATTGAACAGTAGGTTATGAAACTCATTGAAAAACAAAATTAAAATACAGTGTGTGTGAAATGATCCAAAACCAAATAGCAAATTCCAGTATTTAACTATTAAATTGTTAGAAAACTATAAGACAGTATGGCTCATAAACATTTTATAATTACTCCATTGTCTCCATGACCATATATAATCAGAATCTACCTCTAGAGGTGGAGTTGCTAAGCGCAAGTACCTGTGTATTTTAACTAATTTTGTGGCCTTATCTACACCTAGCCTGTTTCTTAATTTTGTCCAGACCAAACCAAAAGTAGAGAATATTCTCTCAATGGATGCAGAACTTGGGGAACAACTAAGCAAATGTTTAAAATATTGACAAAAATCAGCTGGCAGTGTTCTTTTTTTGCTGTGTGATTTTCCATAAGCTGCCACCATTTTGCAGGTCTATCTTTATACATGGCAAGAACTTGTGATTGAAACATTGAAGCTGGAAATAGTCCATCATCTTTAATCCTAAAAGTCATTAACTGTGGGAGAAACTCAGACAGAGTTGTTATCCACTCTTCTGCTTCATCTTCTTGCTCAGCACTCAGTTTTGCTCCTGCATAAATAAACACAAGAATATGAATACGAGAACAATGTCAATCTGGGAGGAATAATTAATTAATTTTTATTTATTTCTAAATAGATATTATAGCAGCTCAATAAAAAAAAATCTACTATATAGTAGTTAGCTAAAGACTATATACACACACCTATTTAAGTATCGTACATTGCTAGATATTTTAACATGTACACAACATACCACCTATTTGAACTAAAAATCTTGAGCAAAATAAAACCACAGTGCGTGTCTAATCTAGCATAGGGTAAATAAAAAAAAATACCTAATGCAGAAGGATCCATCAAGTTGGCAATATAGAAGAAAGGTTCAATTGCTTCATCCATTCTTGACTTGATGCTTGATCTGTAAGGTTCCAGTGCTTCACTTTGAAGTAGACTTATCCAAACATCAGTTGCAGTGGACAATGTTGCTGAATCACTTTGGAGCTGTAACAAAATATTTTTGTTTTCATATTCTATAGTTATATAATATATAAAAGTACTTATAGATGTGAATGTGCTACATATGTACATGTAAAATTATGTGAATAATACATGTTTATTTCTATTTATTTACCATATTGAGAGTTTCAGCTACTTCTGTAATTTGCTTTTGAAGGTCTACTATCTCTTTGTACAGATGAGTGTTGGCCAAGACTTTTGCTATATTGTCATCGATCTTATGTTCATTGGATATATCAACATATTTCTAAAAGTTTTTTATGAATGTTTCAGTACAAGCTTTTTGACTATTCCACCGAGTGTCATTAGGTATTTGTGGCAACATTCCTCCTTTTTCTTGGAGCCCATCCCTATGAATATAAAAAAAAGTTATATTAATTCCTATTTATAAGGATATAATTCATTCAATACAAGTTACTACTGTACAAGACAGTAAAAATTAAAACTTGAGCCATGTTTCATATTAGAATAAATAGATACTTTATCAAACTAATTTGATAATTTTAATTAAACTTCATAATACTGTAGCCACCATGATACATACATGAGGCTGATGATGGTTTCTGAAATATTTTTGAACTTCAATTACATGTTTCATAACAGTTTGCGGTGTAACTACTTTTTCCAGCAAATTAAGATAGTGGGCTGAGCAGCCATATGCAATGATGTGGTCCACTTGTTCGTCCTCTTTCATCAATTCCTTCATTCATTTCATTTTAGCCTCATTGTCTGTGCATATTGCAAAAACCTGTTGTAGAACACAAATTTTGTAAATTTAAAGAAGAAAAAATTCCATTCAAAAATTTTTTTTATTTTTTGGATGGATGTGCTGCCCAATACAAAAATGGTAAAAATTTCCTTAACCTCTGTTACCATAAAAAGGATTTTAATTTGGAGGTGGATTGGAATTTTTTCACTACAAGTCATGGAAAAGGACCATGCAATGGATTGGGGGGCACTATTAAAAGATTAGCTGCAAAAGCAAGCCTCCAAAGACCATATGATAACCAAATAACACCCTGAAATTTGTTTGAATTTGCTAACTGTAACATTAAAAACATAAATTTTAAATTTTTAATAATTGAAGACCATCAATGAGAAGAAGAATTTTTAAAAGACTGAAATTCAAAAGCCAAAACTGTTTCTGGAACTCTAAAATTGCACCATGTGAAACCTGTTTCACTTTCATCAATTACTGTTAAAAGATATTCGGCATCTAATGAGTCAACAATCATAAAAGTAACTGAGGAAGAGGAAATGATTGAAGAAAATGATATAAATGGTTTTGTTGCTATAGATGATGATGACCACTGGTGGTTATCATATGTTTTGGAAAAATCAACAGAATCCAGAGAGGTGAAGTGTCATTCTTACACCCTCATGGTCCCAATCCTCCATTTTTCTATCCCCAACATCCAGATATTTTGACAATAAGATTTTCAAATGTCATCAGAAAAGTCGATGACTATATTTTCTCAAGTATTTGCCAGAGAATAATGAAATTATTACACAATATTGTGCTTGAATAGAGGTACCTTGGGACAAAAAATTTTAAAAATTGGAGATTCTTTTTTTTTATTAAAGTTCAAATATTTCCAACTTCTATAACTTTTTTATGAATCATTTATTATATATATTTCAAGAAAGACAAAAGATTCCCCTCCTTTCAAGCTTTAAAATGACAAAAATTAAGTAAATCAGTCCAGTAGAAGCCGAGATATGACAATTTAGATATATTAAATTTAAACAAAATCTGGTCAAAATGTCAACTTTCGTGACCTCATATCTCGGCACCCTGAGGTCACAGAGGTGTGAAATTTTGGGTATCTACATTTCTCATTAGGGTCCTTAAGTGTACTAAGTATAAACAAAATCGGAGATGGTTGACATTTTTGGTGTCTGATTTGACATGGAATGACCCATATGCCCAACCAGAGTAGATCCATGGAAGGATGACATAACCGAGTCTGACTGTTTGATTGCCAAGTCAAAGTCTTGAAACTATGTACCATTGTCAGGCTTTTCTGAAGATGGCTTTAACTATTTATTTTTTGAGCTCATCTTAAGGTTAAGGTTGTCAAATGGCATGTTGACTGGCCAGGCTAAGCAAGGCTTAGCCTAGCTGAAATAAATGTTCTAGTCTACGAATAATAATTTATATCCGACAGGTAACTTATTCAACTATATATTGTTATATAGCAAAGGAGATTTCATCTCAAACTACAACCACTAAGGTTAAATAGTTTCAGCAAATAATAATGAACAGTAAATATTAATAATTATAATTAAACAAAGATAGTTAAACTTAAAGCCACGGTGATCAAGCCCAGGTCAACCCTTCGGAGGCATGGAACACCGAAGCTTGAAGAATAACTCATATATATATATATATATATATATATATATAACTGCAATGACCGCGCAGTATATTAACATATAGAAACGACGTAAGTAAAGAGGAGTGTTCTGCACACGAGGAAAAGAAATAACAAACAAATGAAAAATAAGGCACCCACCCGGGAATCGAACCCAGAATCTTCCAATTGCCGGTCAGACGTGCTAACCACTACACCACGGAGCCACGATAGTCAGAAGTTGTAATTCTCCTACATAGGGCAGAAACCAATGCCTTGAGAGGGCACCCTCGCAAATCGTGAATATGTACATTTAACTGCAATGTGGGTGCCTTATTTTTCATTTGTTTGTTATTTCTCTTCCTCGTGTGCAGAACACTCCTCTATACTTACGTCGTTTCTATACATTAATATACTGCGTGGTCATTGCAGTTAAATGTACATATTCACGATTTGCGAGGGTGCCCTCTCAAGGCATTGGTTTCTGCCCTATGTAGGAGAATTACAACTTCTGACTATCGTGGCTCCGTGGTGTAGTGGTTAGCACATCTGACTGGCAATTGGAAGATCCTGGGTTCGATTCCCGGGCGGGTGCCTTATTTTTCATTTGTTTGTTATTTCTCTTCCTCGTGTGCAGAACACTCCTCTATACTTACGTCGTTTCTATATACCGGTATATATATATATATATATATTTTTTTTTTTTTTATTTTTTTTTTTAGGAAGAACCGATTCGCCTCTATTTAAAGGGCATATCTCAGCGGAAAAACAAAGAAAAAGTGAGAGGAAAGACAGAGGAAAAAGAAAGGGTGGAGGGGACAGTCGAAGTGGAAAAAGACCAAGGATGACAAGGACTGCAGGGTCGAGCCCCATCATCCTTGGGTGCTAGGGCCGGGAGGGCGCACATGAAACCTCCAGGAACAAGCACGTACAAACGAGCACAAAGAGCACTCAAGAGCACGAGCTTAGAACCCCCTTGCGGGGATATATTATATATATATATATATGGTGTCCATAAATGATTACCCTGATTAAAGCATGGTATAACTTTTAAATAAACACTCGTATTCAAACACAGTTTTAATCATAAGTAGATAAACATACAAAGTTTTGATACATAGTTAATGAACTTAATAAGCTTCCACATGTGCACCCCTAGTGGCACATAAAATGTCTAAACAGTATTCACACTCACGCCACACATTTTCCAACATTTGTGGGTTAAATGTTGCAATAATGCATTCTTGCAATGTCCTGATATCTGGAACAACTGGAACTATTGCATAAACCAAATCTTTAACATGACCCCAGAGAAAGAAATCCAGCAGGGTAATGTCTGGTGATCTTGGGGGCCATGGGATTGGCCCATCCCTGCCAATCCATCAATTTGGAAATGTTGCATTGAGAGTTTCACGAACAACATGCGCCCAATGAGGGAGTGCCCCATCTTGTTGGAAGATGACAGTTGGCTGCCTGTCCTGCAGCTGGGGGATGGCGTAATTGGTGAGCATATCCAGGTACACAGTTGTGGAAACAGTGTTCTCAGAGAAGAAGAAAGGACCAATTATCTGGTCATGCATTAGTCCACACCAGACATTGATCTTCGGACTGCCCCGAATATGCTCCCTTATGGCATGTGGGTTTTCCGATCCCCAAATACACACATTGTGTCTGTTGACTTCTTCACTGAACAGCTACTACAGCACTCCTAGTGGCAAATGCAGGAGATGAAACACACCAGCACAGAAACTCTATATGTGTACGAGATCACCTGTAAAAAGAAAACGTATGTAAGATTTGTCATTAAAACACAAGAGCATACTGTTTTCAGGGTAAACATTTATGGACACCATATATATATATTAGTGTGTCCCAATTTTTTTTGTTCCTGAAGTTTGTCATGCACACCCCCCTAGTTTCTTCCACTCGTGAAAACATGCCAGCAAGATGAATTTCATTCATGTTCTTTAATTTTAAGGGTCCCCTCAAACCATGTGTTACTATTGCTGAACGGCTACTCTCTACCTTATACTAATTGTAGCATATTTCTTTTCAGGTTATGGATACAAGAAAGCAGGAGACTGTGTGGTTGGTGGGGGTGTTGCGAAATGAACCCCTGGAAACGCTGTGTCAACTCCCGACAGTGGGAGATGTTCTTCGACGTCTGTTGTTCTTCACTCGGAAGAAAAAAATGTCCACGGCGGAAGCTGCCAATGTGGTAGCTGATGAGGTTATGGCGGTGTGGGCTCGGGCATCTATTCCGACCTCCCACAAGCCCAAGTGCGTCGAGAGGATCAAGGCCCTCTCCACGGACTACGAGAAGGTTGCCAGAAACCGAAACCGTGGGGGAGAGAAGCAACTGGAGCGGGAAAAGGGATTCCAAGCCAACCTGAATACACTGTTCGAAACAGCTCATGCCAACGCCATGAAACTCATCAAAGTCCCTGAAGATCGAGACTTTCTGAATGACCAGCGAACCGTGTGGAAGGTGTACATCGGAGGAGAGGACCTGGAGTTTGCTCGCAGGGCAGTGGAGCGGGAGAAACGCCGAGCAGCTGAAGAGAAGAGGAAGAAGAAAAGCCGCGAAGAGATGGACTCACTGCAAGCAAAAGAAATGGTGAAAAGTGGGTCATCTTCTTCTTCGGAGTCCATGGCCGAAGCATCCAATGATGATGTCCAATATTCCTCTCCTGGTCCTTCGGCTCCTCGATCCGCTCCCAAACGGCCAAGTGTCGGCAAGGAGGATCATCCAATATCCCAATTTTGCTGCAGCCCTGGATCGAACTGGAACCTCAGTACGCCAAGCGATGCACATTGTGGCTCCAGCACTCACTGCTGCGGGAGTTGAGTTATCCTCGGTCACCTTGTCCAAATCAATTCTTCACCATTCACGGCAGAAGTCCAGGAAGAACTTGGCAGCCGGAATCAAGACCGAGTTCAATCCTGATACGCCACTTGTCATCCACTTTGATGGCAAACTCCTCCCTGATTCGGATGGAGGGAAATCGGATCGCATACCAGTGCTGGTCAGCGGGAAGAATCTTGAGAAGTTGTTGGCGATCCCAAAAATCCCTGACAGCACGGGACAGCGGATGGCTGGAGCTGTTCTGAAGGTGCTGGACGATTGGCCGCAAGTTCAACCATGGATTGCCGGTCTCTGCTTCGACACAACAGCGGCAAATACCGGTATTCACAGCGGCGCTTGTACGATTATCCAGGACCAAATGGACCGCCGCGTTCTTTTCCTGGCTTGCAGACACCACATGATGGAATGGTAATCACCTCAGTCTTTGACCTGTTCTTCAGGTCTTCTGGCCACGAAATTGCGCTGTTCGCTCGCTTCAAATCCCAATGGGAGTTCATCGACCAGAAGCAGGCTTCTCCGTTCAACGGCGATGGCCCAAGCGACATCCTTTCGGAATGGGTGGCGTTGAAAAAAGAGCAGATTGTCCACTTCATTGAAGACCAGCTTGAAGTTGGCCACCCAAGAAACGATTACCGGGAGTTCCTGATCTTCGCTCTGGTCTTCCTCGATGGTCATGGCAAACGAGATCTCCGGTACAATCGTCCTGGAGCATACCACCGGGCCGGAGGTGGATGGCCAAAGGCATTTACTGTCTTAAGATGTTCATCTTCTGAAGCCAATTCCACCTGACCACTCACGAGGTCCGGTCACTACGCAGGATAAACATCTTTGCCATCACCATCTACCTCCAGAGGTGGTTCGAGGCTCCATTGACAGCGGACGCGCCCGTCAATGACCTGGAGCTGTTTGGAGGACCTAGAGCGGTACAAGGCGGTGGATCATGATGTAGGTACCGCCGCATTGACGAAATTCCGTGGCCACCTCTGTACCTAAGCGAAGATTTAGCCGGACTCGCTATGTTCTCCTCCAAACCACCGATGCAGAGAGACGGCCATGCTCCAAAACCTGCACAAGAAGACCGAAAACCCAAAAGATCTGCGTCGGCTGGAGGGAAAGAGTGTCTTGACCGTGAGACGGTCGGATTTGAGCACCTTGGTCACGAAAAGGACTCAAACCTTTTTCATTGCCTGAAGCTGCCGGTTCCAAAAACCCCCAAAGATCTCGAAGGATGTGCACCATCGTTGAAGTCTGTGAACGACGCGGCAGAACAGGCGGTGAAACTGGCGGAAGATTTCAACGAGGGCCTGACAAAAAACGAGGAGGAACGGCAGCTCGTGTACCAACTCGTCGAATACCACCGCCAGCAGTTCCCCTCAGCAGACAAAAGATCCTCTGTCCCCCGAAATGAATGTGCCATTAGGAAGAATTTCCATTTCCTTTAATTTAGTCATTAGAAAGAATTTACATTTCATTCTTCCATTCTAGAATGATTATGCTGAGCATTTACGTTTGTTCATATAGGGTCGAATAAACAGGTCAATGAGGGGACCCTTCCCCTCCTAATAGGCCAATGAAATTTCGCCCATCTTTTCCTTTCTTCAAGTGTAATTAATTAAAGGGGTGTGCGATTTGACTCTTGCAAATTTTTATTTTCACATGTGAGGCTGGGACACCCTAATATATATATATATATATATATATATATTTAGGAGAAATCCAATGACAAGGAGGAATGTAAATGCCATGAAAAGTCTTCTTTAATGCGCAACGTTTCGAGCAATACACTCATCATCAGGCTAGATAATAACAATATGAAATTAGAATCAATAAATAAATGTGAAGACAAAATAATTTCCATAAAACCTATTCAGTAAAAGCAAATTTTAAAAAGACTAAAAGAAGAGGGTTAAATTCAAAGTTATAAAAATTTACATATAAAATTAACCGAAATTTAAAAAGCTATTTTTAAATTACATATAGTAAATTTGAAATTAGTACACTGGAATAATTAACACTAATACAATGGAATAATTAACACTACGAACCTTTCAATGCTGGTTCCGAGGCACGAGTAATTTAAAACAAAACAAACAGGAAACAAGCTATGGGTTGGGCGGTTGGAGTTATAAGTTAGGGAGGGGGATTATAAAAAATTGGGGAGGGGAGTTGGGGAGGGGGGTTTATAAAAAATTTAGAGGGACAGCTGAGGAATCCACGTTTAGAGAAGGGGTCAATGTTTTAATATAAAGAGATTCCAAAATTCTAAGTGAGTTAGGACAAGAATTACAACCGAGAATTTTAAAATGATCTAAAGTGACATCAGTTTTACATTTTATACTGTGTTCCCGAATACTGGAGGCTTCCTTTTTATTTAAAATTTTACCTGTTCGGCAACTTATTCCCATATGCGAATAAAATCTAGTCCTGAGGGAGCGCACGGTGCTGCCAATGTAAGTACCAAGGAGACAAAATGCTTATACTATAAATAACTCTTATGAATTTCAAAAAGATCATCTTAGTAAGAATTTCGATTCAAAAAAGTTTTTTGTCAGTTTTGATGTAAAGTCACAAGCGCAACAATTTTTTAACTTCTTAAATTCTCTGCACCCCCAATATAACTTATACAATGGAAACTGAGAAAAATGGCTCCCTTCCCTTTTTAGATCTTTTAATTTCGAAAAAAGGTGATTCTATTACTACATCAGTTTACAGGAAACCCACTTTTACTGGTTTGGGCATGAATTTCTTTAGTTTTACTGATTTTAACTATAAGATGTCGTGTATTAAAACTCTCTTGTTCAGAGGATATAATTTGACCTCTAGTTTTACCTTACTAAACGATGAATTTAATAATTTAAGATCATATTTTACCAATAATAGTTTTCCTGTTCAATATGTAGATAAACTAATAAGATCTTTCTTAAATAATGTTTATAGCCCTCAACTTTCCTGTATCATCAGCAAATTTTGAGGTTTTACATGATAGGCCCTTCTCTAGATCATTTATATAGACAACAAAAAGCAGAGGTCCCAGAACAGACCCCTGTGGGACTCCACTCAATACGGGTCTCCAAGTAGACTTATTTCCATTTAGATGAACTCTGTTTTCTATTTCTCAGCCATTCTTCTATCCAATCAGCTATATGACCTCTTATACCATGGGCTCTAACTTTTACCAACAATCTTGCATGAGGAACAGTATCAAATGCCTTTGCAAAATCTAAGTATATTATATCTACTGGCTCTTTATTGTCCAAATGCAATAGGACTCCATCATAAAATTCAATCAAGTTGGTTAGACAGGACCTTCCATTTCGAAAGCCATGCTGGCTATCATTTATAAGGTTGCACTCTTCAAGGAACTCAATAACTTTACCTCTAATGATACTTTTGAGTAATTTGCAAATAATGGAGGTGAGGCTGATGGGTCTGTAGTTTTTTGCCAAGTTTCTATTTCCTTTTTTGAAGATTGGAGCCACATTTGCTTTCTTCTAATCCTCTGGAATTTCAGTACATATCAATGATTTATTAAAAATAATTTCTAGTGCCTGTGCTATATTCTTTTTGGCAGCTTTTATGACTATTGGATGTATTTCATCTGGCCCTAGAGATTTTTCCATTTTTAATTTATCTATTGCTTTTAGGATATCTAGTTTTGTTACCCTTAATTCATTTATTTCTCTATCTTGTCCTGGTAGCAGTGGCGACTCATGGTATAAATGTATGGGGGTGCGATTTCATAAAATTTATAATTTTTAGAATTCTAGTACATAAACAATCACATGGTGCTTCTGTACGGTACTTATATGTCAAACAAGCCATAAATTTGTATTAAAAAAATATTTTAATAAAATATAAAAATAATTGTTGAATAAATTTACTCACATTATGATTTTCTTGTTGTAAATTATGCTATATAGATGAAATCCATTCTCCTCATTTTCTGGCTTGCAAACAAGTCTATTACATCATTTTCAAAAGATCCATTATGTGAAATATCTCTTTCAGTTGCTAGCATAATGAGTGCGTTCAATCTACCTTGACCCTTGGTATTCCGAATAGCTGTTTTTATTCTTTTTAATCTAGAAAAGCATCATTCGGCTTCTACAGATGCCATTGGAGTAGTTACTAAAATTCTTAGCAACTTTAGCATTTCTGTAAATGTTTCTTCCATTCCATTTTCAATGATGTACGTAAGAGAATCGAGAGCTCCTTTATGGGCACTAAAATCTTCTCTGCAATATACAACTTCTAGTTCTGATTTAAGTCTTGAGTTATTAAAAATGGGATAGACAGTTATAGTTTTTCTAAAAGCATCTGTGTGAAGTGAAGTTCTATAAAGTTGATAGTGTTCACACTCGAAAAGTTGTGCTGCTACTAAATGACCAGTAAAGGAAAACCTGTCCTTGCACTGAGAAATTATTATGTCACACACTTCAAACGCAGAAGCTTTATTACTCACGTAATAATGGGAATCATTTAATGATCTTGTTCTCTTTAACTCACACACATCAGACGTTTCGGCAATTTCTTCGATTATCGTGCTCCTTTTTATTTCTAATCTTCTCTATTTCTAATTCTAGTTCACTCACAGCTTGTTTTATGAGAATTACATCAGTGTTTCTTGTTTGGATTTTATTATAAAAACAGTCTACATGAGGCATTATGTGGCGAAATACAGTGAGCCAAAATACAAATATAAGATCAGTCATTAGTCATTGCAAATTTCCTGCTGGATCTCATGTTGCAGGTTGTTGAGTTTCATTTCGAATTTTTTCTAGGCATTCAAGCAGTGAATCTCTGTGTTCAAAAACCTTGTTTACTATTCTGATATTAAAATTCCATCTTGTTTTAACAGTTTTTGGCAATCATTTTCCGATAATTTCATCTAATACTGAGCATCTCTGAGGAGAATGTGAAAAAAAGGTTGGAATTAATGATATATTTCTAAAGAACTCTCCTACTTATGAAATTCGAGATACTGACTACATCATTATTAAATTCATTTGATGAGCATAACAGTGTACATAATGTGCATTTGGGTACAGATTTTTTATAACAACATTTACACCACCAATGTGTCCGCTCATAACTGCAGCACCATCATAACTTTGAGCAATCAATTTTTCTGAACAATGCAGTAAAATGGATTTTAATTGCTCAAAAATAACACTAGCTATGGATTCTGCACTGTGAGAAGCTAGATTAAAAAGTCCCCAAAATCTTTCTTTCACATTGCCATCGCATTCGTAGCGTAAAATGATAGCTAATTGAAACTCATTGGCTATATATCAGAGGTTTTGTCTGCAATAATGCCTACAAAACTGGTTTGCGAAATCTCTCTTAATATCTGCATCCTGCATATTTCCAATGAACTAGAAAGCAATTCATTCTGTACAATAGTCATTGAAGTTTCTTTAAATACCATACAGTCTTTTCCAAGTGATCTCTTAAAGTTGGATCCAATTGAGCAGAATATTCTATTAATCCTTTAAAAACTCCAGGGTTGATAGAATCAGAATTTTCATCATGACCCCTTAAGGGGAGTTCAAAATTAGCACAAAATTTAATAAGCTTTGATAATTCTTTTTAAAATGTATCTATTTTTATTAACTTGTTCATTGTGATGTTCAATCGTTTTCTTATAAGCAGAATCAAGATTTTCTTTTATATTTACTACCTAGAACCACTAAATTTGCATCATTGTTTATGTGACTAGCTGATGCTTCATGTTTTCCTATTTTGACCGATAGATGAGCTAAATCAGTCACTCCAATATTGGTCCAAGAATTATCACCTCCAAATAGTAAACACGGAAAACAAAATAATGCACTTTTTTCTGGGCATCCACACAGCCATTTGTATCTTTTATATAAGTCACTGTTAAACTTTCGATTGTATGGCTTATTATTCTTAATGGCTGACTGAATTATGTTTAAATTTGGAATAGGCCTTCCGAGTTGTTTTATTTTTAATTTGTCTTCAAGTGTATATCTGGAAACTTTTCATTTAACAGGCTTGACACACTATTCATTTTGAGGGTTAATTAATAATTCGTAAATTATAATACTCCAAATAACTTAGATATTTAAACACATTTAATGCACACAAGTTCACAATTATCAGTCACAATAGACTCACAATAGGCTAGCGCGAATCCAACTGCCGCTCACAAGACTATTTGACTATAATAATGTACCACTGTACGACAACATGGACTCACAATAGGCTAGCGCGAATCCAACTGCCACTCACAAGCATACTTGTATTAACATATGCGGCTATGCCAGACGTACAATTCTACTTAATTACAAATAAGTAATAATTTCAATAAAATATATATAAATGGCTTATATCATTATTACTGAAGTAAAAATAAAGTTGTTGTTATACAAAAATTCGCGATTGTACTTATATTTTCATTACAACAGTAAAATATAATTTATATTTACTTGAGCGAAAAATCTATCGCTCCATTCGGCTGCAATATTATTTTGTATTCAAACAGTGGTATGCTGTTTGAAGCTATGCTATAAGTTTAGAATATTATGTACTGTATGAAGGCTTACTCAAAATGCCTCATGAATCATGATATGCCACATGAATTTTTAAAATATATTTTAAGAATATTTATTTTAATATCTTAAAATTAATATATTTTTTATCTGTTAAATTAATATTTATCATTTCAAGCAAGGGGGAGCGACCGCTCCATCACTGCTATACGCCAGTCGCCACTGCCTGATAGTATAAGATCAGGAATATTATTTAAATTTTCATTTGTGAATACTGATGAGAAGTATTTGTTTAGTTCTTCAGTTATTTCAAGATCATCATCATCTATAGTTTTATCATCTATATGGAGGGGGCCAATTTTCTTTTTCACTCTACTTTTCAAATTGAAGTGACTGAAAAACTTCTTAGGATTGTTTTTTGAATTCTTGGCTAGGCTTTTTTCCAGGTCTTGTTTGCTATCTCTGATTACTTTCTTGCAAATGCTTCTTTTACTTTTATATATTTCGGAGTCTGTGCCATTTTTAGTTCTTTTGAATTTATGAAATGCTTTTGTTTTTTCTCTGATTGCTCTTTTTACATTGCAGTTTATCCAAGGTTATTTTTTATTTTTTCCAGTTCTGATTTTACACTGTGGGATATGCTTCCATTGTATGTTCGTTATTATACTTTTAAATTTTTCCCACATACTAGTTACCATCTGTTCAGGCTGTAGAATATCTGTCCAATTTATTAGACACAGATCATTTACTAGTCCATTTATATTTCCTCTTTTAAAATCTGGAACTCCTACTTTATTTTCACTAGGTCTTGAATTACAAACAATATTAAACCAAAGGATACAATGATCACCTGAACCTAGTGTTTCTGAAACTGAGATATCCTGGAAGGTATCTGGATTATTTGTTAGAATTAAATCTAGAATGGCATTGGCCCTGGTTGGTTCCTTTACTAACTGGGTTAAACCATTCTCAATTATAGTCTAAGAATCTCTCATTACTTTCTGGTGTTTGTAATATTTCCGAGTCTATATGCCTATAATTGAAATCTCCAACAATAATAATATTGCTTGTCATTGCTTTATTTATTTCATCAATAAGTTTATTTTCTACATATTTATTTTCCTCTCTACTTTTGGGGATTCCTCCAACTGAACATCCCTCAGGTGGTCTATAAATACCCCCTATCCTGATTTTCCTGGCATTTTTATGCCCAATATCTATCCATACAGATTCAACTATTTCCTCTTTAACGGAGGTAACTTCAACTGGATTCAGATTTGTCTTGGCATAAATAAATACTCCACCACCCTCTGAATATTTACGTTCATAATAAAAAGTTCATAGCCATCAATTTCATAAGTAATAGTATTCTCTCTTTCACCAAATAGACTATTTGGTATCGTACTGAATTTTGTCCAAGTTTCAGTGACAATCATAACATCAGGATTTTCAATACCTATGTATGCCTTGAATTCATTTATTTTATCTCGGATACTTCTTGCATCTACATAGAAAAATGACAAAGAACCCTTGGAATATTTTGCTTGTAATTTAGTCTGGTTCTTGTTCTGTGATGGTATATTATTTGCATCTCTTTTACTTTCTTTGTTGACCTTTTTCTTTTGAGTTTTGATTATATTTTTTATTAGTTTATTGTTATCAAGAGTATTGGTATTTGTACTAATTTGGCCTATTCCTTTAGTTTTTAGTCAATTATATGATACACTCTTTGATAGTAAATCAGTTCCTTTACTATTAAGGTGAATTCCATCTATTATAGAACTCTCTTTTTTTGTAAAATTTATTCCACAGTTCGATATATGTAATTTCCATGCTCTGACATACCGTAGTGTCTTAAGCCTACTATTTATATATAATGCTTGTGAGTACCGCTTATTATTCTCATGTATCCTGGGAATTATACCTGTGATAGATGTTTTAAGGTTAGGTCTCCGTTCCTTTAACTTTGTTAATAGCTGTTTATATGACTCCATGATTTCTTCGGAGTGCTTACCCTTTATATCATTTCCACCTACATGTATAACCATATTCTTTGGTACAGTTAGGTCAATACCAGATCCTTTTTCTATAATTTTATTACTAATTCTATTTATCCCTGCACCTGGATAACAGTAAGCTATGCTACCTCTAGGTAATTTAGATCCTAGGCCCCTCACTTGAGTCACCTATAATGGATGCTGGTTCAAACACACCTATAGTTTTAGAGTGCCTGGGTTTATACGAGTCTGGATTATTATTGCTAACATTTTGTTTTATAGGCCTACTTTCTTCAGCTTTCTCATCTTGATCCTGGACCAGCAAGAAAGTATGAAACTGATTGGTTAGTTCTATAAGGACACTTTTCCTTGGCTCTTGAATTCTAGCTTTCCAGGTTTTCCTAAGTTTAGTCCACTCATCATTTTCAGAAATTGTCGGAGGATATCTAGGCCTAGGCTCACTGTGAGGTATAGGGACATTTAAGTTTACTTGAACTGCTACTTCACTAGATTTAGGCTCAACTGCAGTCTTTCTATAAGTAGGTCTGGCCTCTCCCTCACTAATAGACCCTCTGGACTTATTAAATTTTTTTATTACAGTAGTACTACACTTGTCACAAAACCACATCAAGTTGACATTAAGCTTAGAAGCAGCATTTATACCTTTATATATATCATTTGTAAGGCCTTTGCAGCTTATGTGATACCAGTCATCACAGCTATCACATGCAATAGCTCTATCTTTACTCTTAACTTCCTTTTTACAAACTCTACAGTCACTGTCAAAACCCATTTTTGTAGGGTAGGCTATGTTCCTAAGTTAAGTCCTAGGCTTAAAAATTTTGTTGACTCACCAACTTTGATACTATCAAGTTATATCAAAATAGTTACTCTCAGGTTAGGTCAAGTGGGAGTCTTACCTTGTGGTTAGGCTAGGCTATCAGAATAAGCTAAGCTAGGCCTGTACAAACAAGTACAGTTCCTTAGATTAAAAGGAAATTCAGATGCTCACTTGCTTGTTGGTTACCCTAGATAAAATACGCAAAAAGACAGAAATGGCAGCCTCAATGCTCAACAAAAAAGGAAAATCAATATAAACATCGAGTAGGGCTTAATTTACAAAAAAAAAAAAAAAAATTTGTTTGTCCTAACCAACGTTATTAGTTTCCCTCAATGAGTTTTAAATATTATAAAGCAACTATACATTTCATATGTGAGACCCCTCCTCAAATACTGTATTCAATTTAATAGTCCCTATTTGATACAAGATATTGAAAAATTAGAAAGTACAGAAATGAGCAACAAGAATGATCCCATCTCTAAGACAATTGACATACAGTATAAGGAAAGACTGGCGTATCTAAACATGCTCTCATTAAAAAGGAGGTGGTTAAGGGGTGATATGATAGAGGTGTATAAAATGATAAAAGGGTTGGATAAGATACATTTTGATTCTCTTTTCAATAAAGATCACAATAACCAGACTAGAGGTCATAGTATGAAATTATTTAAGCCAAGATGTAGAACAAATTTAAGAAAACATAGTTTTACAAACAGAGTAATTAAGTTTTGGAACAGTCTGACAGAAGAAGTGGTGACTTCAGATACACTTGATTCCACCAAAAGAAGGTTGGATAGTTTGGTCTGCAAGGGACATCTGGTGATAGTGTTTAAGCCCATTTTTATTGCATGAATGGTACTAGTTTATTTCATATATATTATGAACATTTAGGTGATAGATCCCACAGCTCAACACAAGTGTTGTGGGATATAGGGAGGCAGCATCTTGGGTTAGGGGATACTCTCTGTACTTACACACCCTAATTAGAGAGATTCCTCTGCTTAGTGCCCCCCATAGTACTGTGAGGTATTGAAAAACTAATGATCTTCACTTGCCCCACAAACACCTTTAAATGGGACACCCAAAATGGGTGCACACATTTCTACATTACTGTACAGTCTTTACAGCCACACCTACACTTTCCCTCCTAAGTATATATATATTGTAATGTATATGGCTGTAAATTGTGACTTGGTCCGCAATTGATATGGACCATGACCTATTTTTGGTTGGCAAGGTACTGGTATTGATGGATACCATAATGAAATTGACTGGATTCTTTGGATCTGATATATTTGCATGTCAGTTATAAATAGATATAGAGTATAACATATTTGTGGATAGTAGCCTATTATGACTTTGATCCTCTGGATCCAGAGATTCTATCCTTAGTTTCAAATTGATAATTAATTAGTTTTGTAAAAATTGGTTTTTACATAGTGGAGCCACCTCGATAGGCCGAAGTGGCCCCTAGTATGCCCACTATAAAAATTTCTTATATTCTTAAACCACACAAACAGCAGCACATAATTCTATCACAAACACCACCAAATTAAATCCAATTAGAAAAAAAATAGCCACAACAGAAACCAACAAACTAAGTCGCAGAGTAGTGAAAAAAATAGCCCAAAATTATGCTCGTTGGACCAAAAATGAGTGTATTTATAGGTATATATGGTGAATTATTAGTATCATAATTTTCACTAGTAATATGCATTTGCACAAAAAGTGAGTGACAAATTTGAATAAAGCGACTAAAACTACCTCATAAAAAGTTAGGTAATGGTTCAGAATACAGGCGCCACTTAATTAAGCAAAATTTCAAAAAATACCATAGAGACAAAGTTGTTTCTCTCATTAAAATACGTTGATTGCATGTGTCACATTTGTATAATTTAGGTCTCGGGGGTATGGGGGCAGAGCCCCCATAAAGATCATGCATCACAGTGAACCCTATACCGATCAATTTGTGATGTGTGATCTTTATGGGGGCTCCGTCCCTGTACCCCCAAGACCTAAATTATACAAATGATAATGTAATAACATGTTAAATTATGCACTTTTGTAGTAATTTTCTAACTTCGTTTTTTTTACTATGTGACACATGCAATCAACATATTTTAATGAGGGAAACAACTTTGTCTCTATGGTATTTTTCGAAATTTTGCTTAAGTGGCACCCGTATTCTGAACCATTACCAAAAGTTATTTTGATTTACAGGTCTAGCCCATGTCATTTAAAACATATTAACCAATTATTTAAAGTTAATTTATCAACTAATGATTTGGCATCAAAATGAAAGGTTAATATTCGTCTTTGAACCTGCTCACGCGTGGTTAAAACAGTACAATATATTGAATTGCCATTCAAAACTGACTAAGAAAATATATATCTTATCTTATGCAGATTTATATAAAATATGTTTTTTTTCTTAAAATATATTTCCTATTTTTCGTATTTTTTCAATATATATACAGTAAACTTCCCAAATAATGGGACCCTCAGGGATTTGAGAGTGCCATTATTGCGAATTTTCTGGTCTCAGAATTTTTTTTTTTTAAAGTGTATTTAATGCGTAAATAAAGGGGGATAAATAAGAAATAGAGATAATGAATACTACTTTATTAACTGGTAAATGCACAGTACATAAATAAAGCAAAAAGACCATTTTAAAATTAAAAAAAACTATTCTAAATACTCCACCACAAGTGCTTCATCTTGTAGAGGGTACATTTTCTTCAATTGATTTCTTCAAGAATTTTTGGAGACATTGCGAGAAGGGGTGTATTCACTTATAATTTAATGTTCTAAATGTAGCACTGAACGTTCCACGTATTCTCGGTACAGAGTTCACTTTCAAAATGGCACCGGATATAAATGAAATCATGCACAAAAGTGCTATTATCTCGAGTATTCCGTTATTTTGAGTGCCATTATTTCGGAAGTTTACTGTATATATATTGACTATTTGGTGAATATTTCCTATTTTTGGTGATTCTGGCTACTTCTACATAATTCAATTTATCCCATTTTAAAAGTAAATCATTTTTAGCAATTGTCAGTCTGTTCAGTTTGTTTTTTTTGTGACTGGAAGTATGACATGTCAGTTATGCATATTTGATTTTGAAGACGTGATCCGCCATATTGCCCTCGATGAAGACAAGAGTTTTTAGACCTTTTTTTCAATCACAGAATAATTAAGATATCCATGACCTGCCCTAAATGCAATAGTGCTTGTATTTTAAGAAAAGACCAGAAAGTCTTTAGGTGCCATAAAAAAATCCTAAAAATAAAAGTCTCATTTCAGTTTAAGGGCGCGCAAAATTTAGCAGACTACCCAGGCAAGGTAGGCACATGTTATTACATTATCATTTGTATAATTTAGGTCTTGGGGGTACAGGGGCAGAGCCCCCATAAAGATCACGCATCACAAATTGATCGGTCCTAATGTTTTGCAGACAGTTCAGTACATGACACCAGTTAGGTCAACTGTACACCCTTGATGATTGGTTAGGTTAAGTCATGATATTTTCGTTAGTTTAAACGAGAATGACGAGTGCAAACTTTTCTGGTTAATTTTGAGGTGTTTTGTACGAAACTGCCATCCGCTTCCTGTGCAAATGCGGTTTTCAAGATCACGATATCTCGAAAACTACGCATTTGCACAGGAAACGGATGGCAGATTCATGCAAAACACCTCAAAATTGACCAGAAAAGTTTGTTCTCATCATAAAAACAGACTGGGTGTAAAAACGAATAATTACCAAATGAAACTTTCAAACAAGTACAGATAACACCAAAGTAATCCTATACTAGTCAAAATAAACAATTCCAGAATGCAGGATCAATCTCAACTGCTCTGGTTTCAGTAATAAATAATTTTAACTTTTTGTTTACAAACAACTCTAGATACATCTAATTACCACGAAGGTTCAATGAAAACTCCGAAATTATGGTTTTATATTAGGGTAACTTGCATGCAGAGGGATAACTCTGCTTTAATAGTTAGCCCGTGGAGAATCTTATGAACCTAAAGATCTAACCAAAGATAACATACACAAGATGTGAAACTGACGTTATTTCCGATTATCGCGTCATCCTACCAAATGAATAATAGGTACTCGCCACCTAGCAGATGGACTTGACTTGACTTGATGTTTTATTGCTGACTTAGGGTCCTTTTAAATAGTCCCATGATCAGCAAGACTATAAATTAAAGCAAATTCGGTAATTGTTAAATTATTGCAAGATGAAAAATAGAAAACAGGAGTTAGCACAATGCAGCATATAGTATACGAGATAATAACCATATAATTATATGTATATAACGTGTGGTACAAGTAATTTGATAAATTAGGTAATATGGTACAGTATGTGTTGTAGCAACGTTAAATGCGTTTGATATAACCAGAGTCTTTTAGAAATATTAATAGAGTCTTTTGGATTTGATATTGTAGAGGGGGACTGAAGCCACCACCTCCAAGGAGAATTTGTAGTGTCATGTTCTTGACACCTATTTTAGATAGTTTGTGCTGCATTTTCGTTCTTAGCGAGTGGTATTTCCAACAAGTGAAGAGAATATGAGGAACAGTTTCTGGAACATGGCAAGAAACACAAAATGGGGAGTTTGCTATACCTAGCCTATAAAAATGGTCATTTAGGCCTGTGTGTTGCACCCTCAGGCGTGTCAACACTACTTCAGATCGTCGGCAAGATATTGATGCCCAAGGCCAGGTCTCCAAATCTTTTTTTATAAGACCAAGAGGTGTTAGGGTCCTGTTCCTTTGCCAGGTTTCTCTCCTTTCCTGTTCCAAGACATTTTTGGCATGAAGAAGATCAGATAGAGGAACTGGTCTGACTGTTATGCGGGGAAGTGAATGCCCAAGTTTAGCTAACCGATCCACTTTCTCGTTCGATATGACACCACAATGGGCAGGGGTCCACTGAAAAGACACATGAATACCCCTGCCACACAGTGACCTCACAGCTGACACAATATCTGAAGTTATTTCCGTGTAATTACCATGAGGTAATGAATGAAGGGCTGATAATGAGTCGACACAGAAAACAAATGCACCAGGAAGATGCGCATTTTCAATGAGCCACCTAAGGCCCATCTGGATTGCTACCAATTCTGCCGATAACACTGAGAGTATATCAGATAGGTGCCAAAAGCACTCAACCTGTAAAGATGGAATATAGAATGCGGCAGCAACAGATACTGTACCAGTATTTGTAAGCACTGTTCGAGACCCATCTGTAAAGATCTGGATTGATTGTTCATGTCTAATTTCCAAAGTACTATAAAATGCAGCACGAAGAAGATGGGGTGCGTCCTTCTTAGTAACAGGTAGGACAAGGTCTGTAGAGATTGGTAAATTGCAATTGGTTTCCCAAGGTGGGAAGGGAGGGAGACAGGGGACATAGTTTGGAGAAGGAAGATCAATACCACGCAAAATCAGTGCTGACATAGCTCTGATTATATAGGAGCCCCTAGAAACTATATGCCATGGCAGCATGCGATGTTTTGGGAAGTCATCTATGACTTCCAGTAAAACAGGATGTTGGGAGTCTGCCCCATAGAATCGATAAAGTGTGGTCAGTAGTAAGAGGGTACGTCTTTCTTCCAGGGTCCAAACATTGAGTTCACAATGCAGAGATATTATTGGTGTAGAGCGTAGAGCTCCAGTAATTATCCTTAAAGCTGAATTCTGCAATACATCAAGTTTCTTTAAATGAACTGTAGCAGCAGAACCATACAAAATTGCTCCATATTCTATCTTACTACGAATAAAGGCAGAATAAAATGATAGCAGGATTTGTCGTTGACAACCCCAAGATGATCCAGTGAGTGTTTTTAAAATGTTTAATCTAGAAGAACAGTTTGTAACAAGATGTTCAATATGAGGCTTCCAAGTAAGGTAGGGAGCATCAAAATAAAGACCTAGAAATTTCTGAATTCTGACAAAAGGAATGGGGGCAAGGTTGAAAATTAAGTTAGGAAGAGTTCTGATCTTTTTTCTGGTATAAATTTGGAAAGAGGATTTCAGGGGGCTAACGCTAAATCCCCATTCAGCAGTCCAAGCATTAATTCTATCCAAAGCAGCTTGAATCCCAGAAATAGCTTCGTCGAGGGTACCAGCACTATGAAAAATTGCCAAATCATCTGCAAAAGCAGAGAGTTTAACAGGTTCCAAGGAGGGAAGGTCAGATAACATGATTGAAAATAGCAAGGGACTCAGAATAGATCCCTGTGGTACACCCACTGAGGAGGCCACAGAGGGAGAGAAGCAACCCTGCAGACAGACCTGATATGTTCTATTCTCCAGAAATGCCCGAAGCCACTGCAACAACTTTCCAGTGATACCCAAATTTGCCAACTTGAAAAGCAATTCTTTGTGAGAGACCGAATCAAAGGCACTCTTGAGATCAATGAAGACAACTACACATACTGATTTTGTAACTAATACTTCTTTGATGACATGTTCTAGCCTAAGTAGTTGATCAATGACACTTCTGCCTTTACGGAATCCACTTTGAAAGGGTGAGAGGAGGTGGTGTGATTCCACATAGTAATACAGTCTATTGTAGACCATTTTTTCCATAATTTTACAATGTGTGTTTAAGAGAGAAATGGGCCTATATGATTGTAAGAAGGTTAAATCTTTATTTGCCTTTGGTATTGGCATAATAAGTGCATGCCCCCAGGGAGGTGGGATTATACTGAATTCCCATGAGTGATTAAAAAGTGTTAGCAATTGTAAATGAAACTGAGGGGGAGCATATTTGTAAAATTCATACGGTATATCATCGGAACCAGCAGCCTTATTGTCTGGGAGAGTTATTAAAACAGAAGCAAGTTCATGAAGATGGAAAGGAACATCCAGATCATCCATAGGGGTATTCATACTTGATGAGATAAACTCAGTTTGAGAGGCTGTATTTAAATGTTGAAAGGAACCATGAAACATGGTAGAAAAATAGTTACTAAAAGCGAGGGCCTTGTCCTCGGGGGCTAATGGTTTGTTGTCAATTTGAACGGGGAATTGATGGTATATTCTGACTCCCCTAACAGAGTTAAATCTCCTCCACACTTGTGAGATTGGAGCGTGGCAATTTAGAGAGGAGCAGAAAACTTTCCAGGAGTCACGTTTTGCTTTTTTAATAATTCTTTTAGCCTGTGCAGTTCTTTTCTTACAGTCTATTAAATTGGGGATTGTACAATTCCTGTGGTAGCGTCTCTTTGCTAGGCGGCGTAAAGCTACTGCCCGTGAGCAGGCTTCGTTCCACCAAGGCTTATTTGCTGTCAGTTTGGGTTTCCCTGATGATTTGGTGAACAGAGTAGAGGCAAGATGATTTAAATCATCTGCAATGGATTGGGGAGTAACTGGATTGTCAGATGTTGCATGGGTATCACAAAAGGAGAAGAGCACTTTTGACCAATTTCTCCAATCAAAGTTACGGGGAATCTTCCACTTTGTTCGGAGGGTAATACTGTCAGAAGCAGCTGCAAGGGGGAGAGAAGCTATTACTGGAAGATGGTCACTGCCAATATCGGCCAAGGTCTTGATTTCGATCACACTGAGGAAAGATACAGACCCAATGCACAGGTCCAAGGATGAGGGGGAACCGGAGAATGAATCATAAAAAGTAACTAAATGAGGAGGGCTAAGTAAACATAAAGTGGGAGAATTCAAGATATAGTTAAAGAGGTCCTTCCCAGCCTGATTGGGTGTGCCACAAGACCAAGAAGGATGCTTGCCGTTAAGATCTCCACAGATTATGATCTTTGAGGCTGGGGGGCTTTGGGAGATGTAAAAGTCTAACTCTGAGGGAGACAAAACCTGATAACCATGAGGGTTGTAAATACCAAATACTGTGAGCCAGCTATTGTCAAGATAAGCTTTACAGGCTAGGATCCCAAACTGACCATTTGGATATTCTTGCAATGGGAATGGTAAAAGTGTACAATCATTGCGTAGTAGTAGTAGTACCCCACCACCATGACCATGGGTCCTATCTTTCCTAATAATACAGTATCCTGGAAACCTGGGATTAATGTGAGATTTCAACCAAGATTCACATACAAAACAAAGTGCGGGACGCTGCTTATACAACATTAACTTAAACTCACTAAGGTTACTAAGTAGACTACGAGCATTCCAAAATATTAAAGAAAACCTATTATCCATGTTTGTTTTGGGATGGTGAAGCTGGTTTCAGAGATGAACGAGTATTTTTGATAGAGGTACTAGAAAATGCTTTCATGAAAAGTTTTCGCACTCTTGATGCAGGATGGGGACCTGCAATAGAAGTAGTTTTACAGGTGGCAACAATATCATTTATAAGAGTAGTTAGTGTATCAAGGGGAATAAAGTCCAATATACTGGTTTTTTGTGGAGTAACTTTAGTCTTACTTTCTATTTCCTTGGAAGCCATAGTTTGTGTGGACATGCCATGCTTAATTGGTGCAGGGAGAGTTTCCGTAGGAGCTGAAGTTTGTGTGGACATGTCACACATAATTGGTTTAGGGGGGGGTGGAGGTAAACTCTTGTAGTTAATAATTGGTGGGGAGACATTTGCATGAACCTCAACATGATGAGAAGGCCCAGCACCAGAGGTAAGCTCCAACCTAGCCGGTTTGGGACCCCTACTGCCATGGGACAATCCATCATTGGAGGGCACTGATACAGCACTGGGGATAGGGTGAACCTTGGTGTTTCGAGTAACTTTATGGACTAACTTGACAGCTGTACTATAGCTCATCTCATGTTTTTTAACCATTTTTGAAACTAAATTTGCTTCTGTGAATGCTGGGCATTCAGTTGAAGAAGCCATATGAGGGCCATCACAATTGAAGCAACGATGTACAGACTGTACCTGACAAGTATCTGTTCTGTGGGGACCTGCGCATACTGCACAATGATCAGTGGTAGCTCGACAAGATTGAGCTATATGTCCAAAAAGTTGACATTTAAAACATCGAATAGGCCTAGGTACAAATTCTTTAACTCTATATCTTTCATAATAAAGGTACAGATGAGGAGGAATAGGCCCCTCAAACTCCACTTTAACTGGCGGGGACAATGATAAATTTGAGCCCAAAGAATTCCTGTTTTTTGGAGGCTGGAAGCGGGAAACAGATTTTATTTTTATAGTAGGATTACTATATTCAAGCTCAGATAATATCTCTGAGTCCATTAAGGAATTATCTATATTGTATACTATTCCATAATTGCCCTGTTTGCTTGCGGGCAATCGGCAAGACACTTGGAATGTACCAAATGTGGTGATCTTCTGCAGAGAAAGGGTATCATAAGACTGTTGGTCAAGATCAATTGCCAAACAATGGCGAAGAGGATTCGGGCGGAACCCAGTGATCCTAAGTGAACTCAATATAGAATCCCTAAGCTGCCCAACCACCTTAATTTTGCTTTGCAAAAATTCCTCCACTGCCTGATGATGACAAGCATCATCAAACCATAGCACAATAGTCCTAACAACAGTCTCTGAAGAGATCTGGGGAGCAAAATCACTCAGTGAAAGTTTATTGATTTCAGCTAGGCCCATTCGTTGTGGAACTATATTCTTATACGGCCTTCGGAAGGCATCAGCCAATTTACCATTCTGACAAGCTGAAATGGAGCCAACTGGATCTGGTGATAGACCCAGATTCTGATTAACCTTTCCCATTCCTTCCTCAGAAACAGTGTCGAAACCAGAAGTACCAGGAGCAGCTTCTTGGGATGGGCCTATTGTAGTAGACCTGATCTCAGTTTCAGTAAAAAGAGGCGTATATTGCCTTGTTGAACTTGGGCTTGCCTTAGCCCGCTTTTTAGAACTTCTGGTCTTCTGGCTCTGCCAGCCCAAAAATTCAGCTGTGGCATCTGCAACAGCAGTTTCCAATTCACAAGAATCTAAGGGGTCAAAAATACTAATGTCATTACCAACACTAGATCTAGATGAATTTGGACTTCCAGGAGGAGACTTTTTACGTTTGGTTTGCTTAAGCCTATTGTCTCGTTTAGCATTTCTAGAAGCCTTAGGCTGCTGAGAAACAGCTAAAGGAATATCCATTTCAGAGTTTGAGTCGCTTAACTGATCGGGGTCAAGGTTCTCAAGGTTATGGGATGGGCCAGACCTAGGCTGAGCCTGAGTCTCAACTCCAACTCCAAGCCCTGATGCATCTCGTGATGAACGATCGTGTTCAGCCATACGACCCTCCTCAAGACCGAGGTACAGGCGCAGGCTTACCTACGATTAACAAACCAGGTGGCCTAGGGCCCAAGTTAGGTCCCTAGGCCTAATAGTATGTTACCCTACACCAAAATAACCACAAAAAGGTATAATAAGGCCTGGCTAAAAGCCTAGACCTAGCTAGTTAAAAATAAAATTCTTTGAAAGATTCAGAAACGCCAATAATTCCAATTCAAGTATATATATTGTAATCACTTTAAAATTTTAAGCTTCCCTCCTGTTTTCAGTAATATATAATTTGAACTTTTTGTTTACAAGCAATTCTAGGTACGTCCGATTACTACCGAAAATGCCTAGCAGATGGAGTAAGAACTAAGCTTTGCACAAGGGCATACTCGTGATTTACCAAAAACTGAATATCACCTCAATCTTCAAAAAAAAGCAAGCTTATACCTTTATTTATATAACTTATTTTACATTTGATTACAAATTAAATTATGTCATAAAAAATAGTAAAATATAATTTAAGGTAATTTAGTTCCTCTTCCAAACAGTAGATGCCAGAAGAGAAAGGGGGAAACAAAAAAAAGCTAATGCAAAAGTGGGCGCAGTTTCGGAGCTTGTTATAAATAATCTTTGATATAACCTATTCGTTGTTGAAGCCATATCCAAAGGTTCCAGGTTCCAAGTTGCAGAAATTGCTCACTTGATCCTGCGGATCAGCACACGTTTCCGGTGCAGAGCCTCTACACTGTATCTCCTATTATGTACTTAAACCTTTACTGTCAACAGCGTCTTCTAATTTCCATCATTTTTACACTATAATTTTTTATACTTTGTTTTTTTATATTCTTTACTCCCATCATCTCCCCCCCTAGGTTTCTTAGTTTTTCACAATGAAACAAGTGTTCTGTCGTATCACTCTCTCTCCTGCATACTTCACACTTCATGTCCTTATATTTTCTTTTATAGTTTTCTTTCACCTCTACCATATTTAATCAGATTTCCATTATAATCTTCATATCCTTTTCTTTCATATTTTCAATGTATAATTTTCTTTTAAATTCACCAATAAATCTTAGTTTTTTCATTTTAGCTTTCCTCTTTATTAGTTCTTCCTGTAAATATTCATTAATTTTTTGTCGTACACTTTTCTTTAATTCACTTTTTTTCCATAATTTTCAAGTCCTCTAATGTTACTTTATATAATTTACACATTTCTGCCACTTCCTCTACCCAACATCCTGGGTATGGATATTTCAACTGATCTTCGGTTATCATTTTAATTAATCTATCTTCATTTGAGTTTAATATATTGTTCATTAGCATTATCTTCTTGTATCCAATTTTTTCTTTGACTGGCGACACTCCTAATTCAGCTAATAATCCCCAATATTGGGTACTACATTTCATTCCTGTTATTTATCTTAGAATTCTTCCCTGCATTTGTTCCATTTCTTCAATATCCCAAAGCTTATATATATATCTAAGTGGTCTACGCTCGCATTATAACATGTAAATAATTTCATACAAACGATTTTGGACTGAATTTTTTAAGCTAATGAGAGCGTAACATTTTAAGTACACGAGCCATTTGCATTCCGAGTGCAGCTTCACAAATTTGGACTCATTGGCTTTGGGTGTGAAACTCGAAAATTTAATGGCTTTGTATGGTCTCACTGGTTTTTCCTCGATTTCATAAAAGTGTGATATCCCTCAACCACTCTAAGGCCAATTCCAGTAGCTTAGCTTAACTAAATTGATTCAGGTTAGGTTTGTTATTTGCTTTGACATTAGGGTTGTCAGATTTTAAGTACTGAAATATGGGACAGCTTCGGTTGTTCAGTGAAACTTTATTTAGCACTCAATTTGTCACACTTTACGAGTCTACATTTAAATAGAAATCTTTGCACTTCTTAACTTCAGAAAATGCCATTACTGTCACCATGCAATTTTTTTTTACAATAGTTACAATTTAGTTATCTGGAGTTCATTTTTCATTGCTCCCCATATACGCTTGATACGGGACATTTGGAAACTCAATTGAACATCAGCGTAATTGTCGATGGGAAGGGATTATAAAATAAGCAGTGCTGGGCAGCGCAAACGAAAATTCACTTGCGCAAGCGCAAATGCGCAAACCCAAACCCATACCTTGCGCAAGCGCAAATGCGCAAACTTCTCGAAACTTGCGCTTGGCAAACTATTTATATATACAGGGTTTTCCAAAAAAAAATAGGTGCGGTTTTTTTGGGACACCCTGTATAAAATTAAATTTATAGTAAATCAAATCAAATCAAAAGACTTTATTAACAGACACACGATCCATAGATATATCAATAAAGAATAGATACAAAATTACAATGTTAAATAAATACCGTAATAATAAAAAAGAAATTACAATATTACAAAAAAAAAACACTTCAAAGCTCCTCAGAGTCCTCCTCCAACTCCATCGTGAGCAGGTCCATGTTGCCCTTCAGGAACACAAACCTCTCAAAGTTCTCAGAGGTCAGGCTGGACCTCTTGGGCTTCATGATGTCAGACCCCTGGGAGAACACCCTCTCCACAGCTGCAGAGCTGGGGATGGCCGTGTTGTACTTCAGAAAGACCTCAACCCAGGCGGCGCGGTACAGGGCGGGGAACATCCCCTGCTCCAGCTCCTTGCTGGTCTTCTCCTTTTCAGAGCACCAAGCATGTAGCTCCTTCCCCTGGCAGCTCCTGGCAGTCACGTGTTTATGAGCTAAATCCACTATTTTTAATATTTGTTTTTTTTCACGTTTGCGCACAAGTTTGCGTTTGCGCAAGTACTTGCGCAAACGCAAATGCGCAAGTTTGCGCAAGAATTGGCGCAAACGCAAATGCGCAACCGAAATCACACTTGCGCAATTGCGCAATTTGCGTTTGCGCAAGTGTTTGCGCAAGTGCCCAGCACTGAAAATAAGAGTGCAAACAATAATATGAATGCGGCAACTTATCAGTCTGAAAAACTTGCAATACTTTGGCGATTACTGTGCTATGAATTCATAAATATCTTGGTAAATAAGTTTCTGAACACCTTTCATCCAACAGAGGGTACTGAAACGGGCAGTAATCACGACCAACCGAGTCAAACAAATTTAATAATTTACGTGTAGTGGACTCATCACTGCACTCCTTCCTCATTTCAACGACTGGCTTGGGACAGGCCCTGCCCCTGGCTGCATTACACTTACTTTAAAATGAGGGTAATCATAAAAGATCGTTTAAATAGTAAAGCATAAAACTAAGCATACTACAATTATTATAAGGATAAATAAGAAAGACAAATTTTAGTACAGTGAACTATTTTTGTAATAAAAAATGTCATGGAACGTAAAATATAAATAATGTAAATATGTAGTGACAATAATTTTTGAAAAATAAAATGTTATGGATAACGTTCTGAATATAGTTTATTTTATAATGCTATATGTATTTTCAGTGTTATTTTCACTTAAAATGACAAAAGGCAAATCTACCATACTATCCAATATTTAGCCTACTGTATGCAAATGTAAGAGCTGCAACATTTTGCAACCATTATTTATGTATGAAATAGTTTCGTTGGTAAATATGGTGTTGCAGCGACATTTTTTTTTTTTTTAAACCAAGTGGAAAGCCACGGCCATTACCCCTGATTAGTCGAAGTTCACGCCGTGAGAAATCTTGTACTATCACTTAACTTAGCGTATGTAATCCAGGCATGAGATCCCCCTGATTGGTATTATGTATGAAATATGCTTGGTTTTCCACTTGTAAAAAATCTGGTGGTCGTAATATATATATATATATATATATATTATATATATATAGGCTATTGATTGGTGGCGCGGAAAACGCAGTTTAATAATAAACAGGAACACCAGAGAAAATACAAACATCCTTCAAGGTTTAATAGTACCAACGTTTCGGAATGCACTAATTCCATCTTCAGGGCTAAAACAATAAAATTCCAAATCACATACAAACTACAAATTGCTTAATAGCAATTTAAAATAAACTTAAAAAATTATAAAAAGTGGCTAAGAAAATGGAATTTTATTGTTTTAGCCCTGAAGATAGAATTAGTGCATTCCGAAACGTTGGTACTATTAAACCTTGAAGGATGTTTGTATTTTCTCTGGTGTTCCTGTTTATTATATATATATATATATATATATATATATATATATGATATAGAGAGAGAGAGAGAGAGAGAGAGAGAGAGATATCTGAAATAAAATAGAAATTAACACATCTTAAACAATGTGACGTACGCATAAACTCGCTTAGTGATCTAGTGATCAGACACATTCAGTTTATGTTAATCATATATTTAAGTTTAATTAACTATTAATTAATAATTTCCAGTCTGGTTAAAATCTTGTCTAGCTTATCTTTAAAGATAAGTGTGATAGGTGTGACAATTTATTTTAGGTGTTTATCGTAATGTATAAAAACTTAAGAAGTTACTGTAAATATTTATTGTATTAGGCCTACATATCTTTTGATGGATCTTTTCCATTTGGCGGCAGGCGGTTTTTTTCAACCAAATTTTCACCAGTAATACTTTTTTGTGTGCTAAATACGAATCTAACATTCTTTTTTGAGAGAAATGAAAGGAAAATATCGAAAAAAAGATTTTAAATACGAACTATTTACACTGCGAAATTCTATATATTTTTGCAATAATATAATATAACAATTATAACCTAACCCTAACTTAACCTAATCTAACTTAATGTAATCGGCTGTTTCAGATATGCGCTGCGTCTTTACTCGCTACCCCTGCAGTTATCGGTGGGCCAGGACTAACTGTAGAAATAGATGAAACCTGCTACAGTAAGCGGAAGTATGACAGGGGAAGAATGCTTCCGGAACAATGGGTATTCGGTGGAGTATGCAGGGAGACCAAAGAAGTATTCCTGTATGCCGTCCCTAGAAGAGATGAAAAAACGCTGTTGTCCTGCATTAAAGCCAACATCCGCCCAGGGACTACTATTATTAGTGACAAGTGGAAAGCCTACCACAACATAGGAAAACTAGAAGGCTACAATTATTTGCATGAAACAGTGAATCATTCAGAAAATTTCGTCGATCCAAACAGTGGTGCACATACCCAAGGTATTGAAAGCATGTGGCATATCATGAAACACCGGAATAAAAGACATTGTGGTACACACCGTCAGATGGTAGACTCGTACTTATGCGAATTTATTTGGCGGAAGCGTAATGAAAACGAAGATATATTTAGAAAAATATTAAAGGATATAGCTGATTTCAAATAAATATTTCCCTTTCGTACGCCGTATAAAGTAGTTCGTATTTAAAATCTTTTTTTTCGATATTTTCCTTTCATTTCTCTCAAAAAAGAATGTTAGATTCGTATTTAGCACACAAAAAAGTATTACTGGTGAAAATTTGGTTAAAAAAAACCGCCTGCCGCCAAATGGAAAAGACCCCTTTTGGTAAATTTAAACTGCTTTACATAGTTTAAAACTGTTTAAATAATTTAAAATAATAAATGCATAAAATTTTTAAAAAATACCTAATTCTTGGGTCATTTCGTTTCAAATATGCATTTTTATTTTATTTCAGACTTTTGTTGGACTTCTCTATGTATAGAGTGATCCAGCAGCCCATTCTCATAGGATTCAATATTATAGCATCACATACCTATAATAAAGAAGAACTGGTTCACCTTTATATATATATATATAAACTACAACAAGTATATTTGATATCTTCTATGAACTCTTAAGATTAAGGGAGCTTCTTAGTCTATATAATTTGTACACTCTGATTTTTGTCTTCACTGTCAGACTGTTATCATTTTTCGTTCTTCCTCAGTGACCAAGCCATTATTTCTATATATGAAAAAGAGAAAAAATACAGCATTAAGCAGTTTACTGTGACAAAAATTTTCAAATGTAAACAATCTTAGCCTTTCAAATATATACAGGGTGCTTCAGAAATCACTCTGGAATTCAGAGGTCGACCCTGGTGAAACAGTGTTGTGAAATTTGGTGTGTAGACCAATTGGCCTTGCGGAAGGCGATGGTAATGGTTTTATTGTGTTATGAGATCATGTAGATATCATTTACACCAACGGTTTTTTTTATAAATGGTAGTCACTGCTTTGTCGCTGATGAATATCATCATCTACATACACCAAATTTCACAACAATGTGTCCATTCGTTTCATCAGGGGGGCCTCTGAATATCGGAATTGACTTTTGAAACACCTTGTATATAATGTATAGAACATGCTTATATGTGTCATACTGTATTGGTTTCATTCTAAAATGTAATCTTAATTTCACTTCGGTATTATCATCAAATTTTAAACCAAACTTGGAGTATCTTTGTTCTGTTTCACTGGTGTATAAGAGGTCGTCCAAAGAAGAAGTGGCTAAGCGACAAAAGCAGAAAACGCAGTTAAACGTTGTACCAATTTGAAAGTGACAAAACTTTTGAACTTTTGAAGATATTTTGACGAAACACCTTCAAAAGTTCAAAATTTGTCACTTTCAAATTGGTACAACGTTTAACTGCATTTTCTGGCGTTTTTTTTTACTTTTTGTCGCTTAGCTACTTTTCCTAGGAGAGCCTCATATCATATGTATCTATAGCTATACAGTCACAAATTTCCACATAAAAATGTAGTTATTTTTTAAAATCTAACTTAATTTAAACCAATAAGGTTATAATCATCTGTATTTATTCATTTCTTTTTATTAATGTACAGTATACTGTATGTAATGCATTAGTATAATACATCATCATAGTAAAGGTTAATTTATCAATTCTTCAAATACAGGGTGTTCTGTAAGTCCGTTTACCACCTGAACATTTTCCTACTAGAATAGGATGAGGTTAAAGGGGTTAAAAGGACTTATGGAACACTCTGTAGATTAATAGATTTTATATTAATTCACACACCCATATATATATATATATATATATATATATATATATATATATATATATATATATATATGTGTGTGTGTGTGTGTGTGTGTGTATGTGTGTGTGTAATTTAATACATTATCTTCAAATGTTTGAAATCAGACTAAAGAAAAATACTATGAATACAAGAGACTAAAAGGTCACGTGTGAAGTGCATTTGAAAACATGTCGTAGTCTTTCTTATCTGTCAATCCTGAACTACGTGTAGTCGTTAAAAATACACAAACTACGTCTACGCTGAGATAATAATTCGTGAGAAGGATTAGGAACTACCGCAACACTCAAGTTCATTAATGCGGTCCATTGCGCTTACTCCTGGATTATTATTATTATTATTATTATTATTACCAACGTCATCGGGAGTGGAACCACCGATATCAGTGCCTTCAATTCGCTTATAGCAGCTGTTCTCAACCTAGGGGTCGCTGAACAATTTTCTTCTTGTCGCGGAAATATAGTTAAAAAAATATGCATTTGTTTATTTTTTCTAATTATGATGTATTAAATATTTTAAATTTTAAATTTTAAATTTTAATCACTTTGAAAATACTTTTACTTTGATTTGGCTAAATTATGTCACATTTTTTGGGTGGTGAGATCGTGGACGTTGGAATCATTGCGTAAATGGGTTTCTCGCATTAAAAGGGTTGAGAATTGCTAAGCTACAGATATTGTCCTACGCTGAAATACGATTTCCAAATAAGTGAACTTATGAGAGGCCCTCCAAGGAAGAAGTGGCTAAGCGACAAAAGTAAAAAACTCCAGAAAACGCAGTTAAAGTTGTACCAAATTTGAAAGTGACATAACTTTCGAACTTTGGAAGATATTTTAACGAAATATCTTCAAAACCTTAAATTGAAATTTGAATTTGGCACCTTCAAATTGGTACAACTTTAACTGCGTTTTCTGACGTTTTTAACTTTTGTCGCTTAGCCACTTCTTCCTTGGAGGGTCTCATATAAAAACGATCCATTCAACTGGCAAAACGTGTTAATTTCTATACTACATTGTAACACATATATACTTACTCTTGATTATTTTAACGTCAAAACAACTTGGTGAGATAATGACGATTTGTCTATAGCCATGAACTTCAGATATAACAAATGGAGAAAAATAGTAACAAATCAGTACAAAAATATTGGCATATAAACGTCGGGTACATCCGGGTTAACGAGTAACCAATGCTAAACGATAAAAACAACAGATAGTATGTGCAAGTCCTATCACACGTTCTCTTTTTAAGGTCAGCTTTTTTTTTGGTTCTCATTTTACAGTACCCAAAAGGCAGAACAACTACAACAATAATAATAATAGTATTATTAAGCCAACTAATGCAGCCCATTGCGATAACTCCCATATTATTATTATTATCAGCACCATTGGGAGTCGAACCCCCGATCTCAGCGTCTTCAATTCACTTACATGGAAACGGTGTTACCCACTGATCTAGGCCGCTGGATTAACTTATAATAGGTCCCCAGAAACTGTGCTACCTGGTTAGTTTAGCCCACTGGTAGAATTTCCTACCGACAAAATTGTTTGTCATTATTGCATAATTTTTTCTTGTATTCACGTGATATGACTCATACCGAAGATCACGTGAATACAAGAAAAAGTGATGCAATAATAACAAAAAAATTTGTCGGTAGGAAATTCTACCAATGGGCACTAATGGGTTAATATTCGCTTTGTATGGAGTAAGTTATTGAGTTATAGGAACAATTGAAAATAATAGGATTACCTTTCTACATTTGAATTTCCCGCTTCCAGTTGATAAATAGTTTCCGGAAGTGGCTTGTTTAGCGTTTCCGGAAGTAATAAAGTTGAGAAACCGGCAACAATGCTTCCACATCCAAATACCAAAGAAGGTGCCCACGGATATTTAGTGCCCTACAGAAAAGATATTTAAAAATTCAGTTTAGTGAAATTTAGTAGCAACTGTTATTCATTTTAATTTAACAAAGGTTACGTGAAGCTTAAATGAATGGTAATTTAAATTAATTATTCACATAAAATTCCCATCGATTTTGAAGGGTAAACAAAATTAGCGTAAAAATTTTTTGTCGCCAGAGTCATATTACATGGTTGGTTGATAGGGTTGTTTAACCTCCTTCGCATCATCTAGGGTCTTATGACGGAGGGGGCCTACAGCTTTACGTGGGATCCGAACTATCTAAAGGTTGTTACATAATCTGGACGCAGAGAACGTCCCCCATCTAACTACTATCCTACAATGTATGAAATTCTCATTTTTGACTGAAGAATTTTAAGTGCAGTACATTTGTATATTAAAAATAATTTTAAAAATTAATTAAGTTCTATACAAAAATTTCCCTATATTTAATTACATATATTTCGTAATTCATTACAATACAGAATGCTGATGTCATTATACCTCAATAATGCAATACAATTGGGCGACTGTTTGCTTATTTGATAGCTTCAGTGTACAGATGGCATAGCCTACGTACCAGGAGGTCAGTAATAAATGGGGAAGCGGTTGCACCTATTCTTGCAATCAGATTAGAGGTTCCTAGTCCCTGAAGACGTACTTCAGTTGGAAAAATCTCTGAGCTGATCAAATAGACCACTTGATAAGCAGCAGATATGCAAAGTTTGCCAACCATCGCGAGTGTCATGATCAACCAGACAGGTTCTGTGAAAGATATGAATACAAAATTTAGTGTTTACTAATCAAACGTATTTATTAATAACACTTATTCAAATGGTTAACGAATAAATTCGCGAGTCTATGGAATATTTAACTCTTCAACGATAGGATTCTTTAAACTTGAGAGTCTAAGAGTTATCGTTATTTAGGACTTACTAACTTCAGTAACTAGCAGTGGTGGGCACCGTTAACCAAAAAGTTAACTTCGTTAACCGCTAATCCGTTAACCAAAAAGTTAACTTCGTTAACCGTTAATCCGTTAATTCGTTAAACATGTAACGGAAGTTACCGATAAACCGTTAACGTTAACTTTTATTATAAAAAAAATTAAAAACAATATATATATATAATTTAATTTTCCCTCCTCTTCTCGTTCTCCATTTTGTCCATGAGATGCATGTTGCCCTTCATGAAAATTAGCATATCAAAGTTTTCATCAGACAGGGATGATCTCTTGGCCCTCAGGATGTCCTTGCCCATAGAGAACAAACGCTCCACTGCAGCACTGGAGGGGATGGCTGTGTTGAACTTGATGAACAAGTCCACCAACACTTGCTCACCCAAGAAGGCAGCATCTGTCAGCAAGTCCTTGGAGTTGGTCTCCAGCCAGGTGTTGACCAAGTTCTGGGCCTTGCCCTTGAGTGACCTGTGGCTTCTGCTGCTCTCTTTTGTCTGGATGACAGCACTGAAGAAGTCATCCTCCTCCTCCTCGTTGTTGACATGAGAATTGAAATCTTACCTGATCAGTTTTATGGTTCTTGAAATGTATCAAGGAGACTACTAATAAGGTACTGACAGACATATTATAAATATACATGACTTACTTGACAACGATTATTTTTAAATATTCACTAGCACAAACATGTTGCGCAAGAGACAGACTGCAAATGAAACGAATGTAGTTATTTGTTGTAATTGTTACATATATATTATTGAAAGTGCCTTAAAATGCTCGTGATATTTCTTGAAAGAAGTTGAAACATTCAACTCAAATGGCAAATCTTTCCGCCTGATTTTACAGTCGACCATGTTTTGCTCAAACCAATGCCATAAATAACTATTAA
Source organism: Bathynomus jamesi (assembly GCA_023014485.1). Classification (NCBI taxonomy): domain Eukaryota; kingdom Metazoa; phylum Arthropoda; class Malacostraca; order Isopoda; family Cirolanidae; genus Bathynomus; species Bathynomus jamesi. The sequence goes on along the minus strand of JAJOZX010000329.1, from coordinate 1,041,045 downwards.
CAGTGGCGGATTAATTGCGCACCTGCTCAGCACTGAAAATAATAGAAACTTTTAAACGTTTATTTATGAATTTTTTGGGTTAACGGACTTGAGTTAACGGAAGTTAAATGTAACGGAAGTTAATTAGTCCGATAATGATTTTCAAAGTTAACTTAAAAGTTAAATCGTTAACGAAAAAGTTAACTTCGTTAATTAACGATTAACGGATTAACGGTTTGTGCCCAGCTTTGGTAACTAGTCACTTAAATGACACAAATTTTTGGGTTCCTATTGTGACAACTTAAATATAAACATTTAGAAGTATTTGTAGACAAGCTGCATTGTAATACAATTATTTCCGGGACTGTAAGTCCCGCCAGTCGTGAAAGGGTCAAGTATCACTAGAAGTAAACAATATATCTATAGACGAACTCCATAAGCTATAGTTAACTATAAGTACTGTAATAATATTCATCTATATGAATTTGTACGAATATATATATATATATATATAGATATACAGGGTGTCCCAAAAGTCTCCATACATAGGGAGAATTAGCACTTTTTAGCAAAATGTAACTTTATTTACAAAACATTCTCTACATGATTGCCATTTCTTTGTAAACACACACGGATGCGTCTCTCCCACTCATGGTGAACTCGTGTTAACACATTTGGTGTTATGGACGTAATGTACCAGGAAAAGATACAGAACATGGATCGCCTAAAGGAGCGCATTCGAAGTGTAATTACGTCCATAACACCAAATGTGTTAACACGAGTTCACCATGAGTGGGAGAGACACATCCGTGTGTGTTTACAAAGAAATGGCAATCATGTAGAGAATGTTTTGTAAATAAAGTTACATTTTGCTAGAAAGTGCTAATTTTCCCTATGTATGGAGACTTTTGGGACACCCTGTATATAGATAAATAGCATTTATGTAGATTTTATTTAGCTGTATAGTGTAAGTGTTTATATATTCCATTTTAACTTATACCTTGAGGTAGGAATGCCAAAATAAGAATTGTGATACCACAGAGCGAATAACAGATAGAAGTCGGAATTCTGCGTCCAAATTTCGCTACAATGGGGGCGGTTAGGGTATACGCAGGCACCTCCATTAGGCCCGTGAGAACCATGTAAATGTGAGGGTCAGCACTAAAGTTTTTTCCATTGAGAGATAATCCATAGAAGACTGTTGAGGCCACAATGAAGGCGACATACATCAACAGAGTTCGTCTCCGAATGACAGGTGTCCTGTGTGATTAAAAAAAAATGAATAAGGTAATCACTATGTAAGAACTAATTTTCTGTTATTACGGAAATAATGTAATGATGAGGTTCTTTAACCTCTTTCGCAACATCTAAGGGAATATGACGGAGGGGATCTATGGTTTTACGTGGGATCCGAACCACAGGTCGCTATATAATCTGGGCGAAAAGGACGTGTCATAACACGGGAAGCGACGTTACGACACTGGCCACGACGTAACCCCTGTTACAGTATTATGGAAACTCATATGAAATCCTGATTGATTGGTTGATTGATTAATTTTTTTTTTTATGTAAAACCTATAAGATTATTTGCAACATAAAATTACTTAATCCTAAGAAAGTTTTTTGTATCTGAAGTTATGATAGTTGCGTTCTATAATTAATTAATAAAAATTTAAAATAAACAGGAATTTTAATGTGAGCAATAAGATAACAGGTATAAAATCACTTCAGCCACAACTTACAACCACAGTATAGAAAATATACACCAAAACACTAAAATTTGAGCTTCATTGAAACCATTACATTAAAAACACGCTATTTGGGACTAATTAATAAATATAAACTTGTTTTTGTTTAAAGTATCAAATGGGCTTCCGGTAATCATCTTGGCTTTGCGATCTTTCTTAACAAAAAGTTCGGTTGAGATATTATGATCTAAATTAAAATGCCTTTTTCAACGGCGGGTGGACTTTATATGATCTTTCATCAAGTCTCTTGAATTAAAAGAAAATATTTATACCTGAATAAAACTGCAGTTTGAAGGAGAATTTTCTTAATTTTTTCCCATTTTGATTCAGGGAGAGAAATTTCAGAAATTTTGCTCTTGTTTCTTGAAGCCTTTAAAAAAGTTTAATTTTTTAGTTAGATACACGAGTTCTCTCTTTCTCTCTCTCTCTCTCTCTCTCTCTCTCTCTCTCTAAACAGACTTCATTTTATGAAAGAAACAGGGAGTGATATAGTTCTATATTATCTTAATTGCACGGTTTTGTCTCGGTACTAATAGCGAGAGAAGGGAGACATACGACAAAGGGGGCCTGCAGTTTAACGTAGAATTCGAACCACGGGTCGCTACATTACCTGAACACAGATGACGGTCATCCATCCAGTTACTACCCAAACCAAATGTCGCTTAACTTCCCTAATCTTGCGGGAAGAGGTGTGAGTGTGACGACATGATTATACGACCTAGCCCTTTTAGTCCTATAATATCCATGGATAAACGTTTGGTGGGAATTCTTAATACAATATATAATTCCCTGTATCATTTTTAAGGAGGGTTCTTGAACAATGTTAAAATGCAATTTCTTTAACAAAACATTTTAAGAATTTAAAGAATTAAGGGTTACTAAGAGATAAAAGTGTTTTCTAGTGTTTCACGCATTAGTAACAAAACCACAAAGAAATAAACCTGCTGTATCTCTTTCATTATGTCCTCGAGTTTATCCTTAGATGGGAGTGTGGTTTTATTCCATCGAGCTGCCTTTTCAAGGATTTTGTAAGCTTCTTTGTGTCTTCCTTTGATAATAAGCCATCTCGGGGACTCATCGAAGAAGCTGAAGTACGAAATATTGGGTAACGTTATATTTAAAAGAGTTATAGAAGCTTGCAACAATCCCAAATTACATAAAACTTGCTCAGATGTACACAATTTGCCATTTCAACAAAATGGCCAAAAAAAAACCAGTGTTGATTATGAATAAAGATTTAAAAATTTTAATCTAGTACATCAAAATGACAAACATTTCAGTAAGTGATTTACAGATATTCTCTCTCAGGATGTTGAAAATTAAATGGAACTTTTAGAACTATTTTCTGAAGAACATAATAAAACAAATTCTTTATATGTAGTTTTTTGTTAACTGAGTTTTCTTACCATAAAAAGCATAAAATGATAATTCCTGGGAGAGATGCTGCCACCTGAAGCCAACGCCAATCTCTAATCAGATATCCAAGTGCACCCCACCACATTGTACCCAATGCCCATGGTAAAGAAATTAAGATGCCCACCGTTGATCGATGTTTAGGGGCACAAATCTCCATACCTTGAAAATCATTATAACAATGTTTATAAATTGTACTTATAGTTACTAATTGAAAAAGGGGAAAATAAAAAATAATAATAATAGAAAAAGCCGGTACTGCAGTACGGTTCCACGTCTCAAAATAAAGTTTTGAGAGAAGACTGATGAAAAGACGCCTTTAAAAAAAAATTGTCGTAACTTTTGAAACGCAAAAGAAGAAAAGAAATTAAAAAAAGCCGATCGGTTGGACGCCGTAAAATAGGCCGCGCGGATCATCGTCATTTTGTACCAAAGGGTCAAAGAGGAAATTAAGGATGACGGGGGTGTTTCCAGGAGGTTTCAACACCTGGAATAAAGATTAGTATAAGTGTTGTGTAACGTACCATCTTGAAAACATGATTAATCGATGGACTATACAGTAGATACTTGGGTCATCTTGGAAGTCGTTACACCTAGTACCTTATCCCGGGTGAGCGCTTTGAGTTCTCTGGTGGTTAGTCTAGGGATGAGGACTGTATCAATGATAGATGAGTCCAATTTCAGGTCCTAGAAATAAAGTAGTTCGTAACGATTAAAGTTAGATATTAATAGGAAATAAAGAGAAATGAGAAGCTGAAAAAGCTTAAAGAAAAAATATTATTTATTTATGTATATATATTGAAAAATGTAATATATTTTACTCATAAAAATAACGCATATTCAAATTAGTTGCGTGTCGATGTTTCACAAGTGCATATGAATATATATACATTATATTTCTGAAACAGTAAACAAATTGTTTCCCACATTTGATTTCGTAAAATATGATTTACTGCTAAAATGTTATACCTAAATTTTTTTTTGACTGTGCTCAATTTTCTAACAATTTTTACCATTTGTCGTACTACACCTAAGTGTAGCCTACTATAAACGAAACAAGGTCAGTAAATCTTATTATTTTTCGTTAGGCTTCAAAATAATATGGAAAATACTAGGGGCACTCAATATATTTTGCCCCACCCTTTTTTCTTAGCTAAATAATAGGCCATGGGGCTGAAATATCTTTTGGGTCGTAAGTTTGAACTTTCTGCCCTTCACATAACTGGATTTTTCCAGTTTGAACCTCCCCCTCCTTGTATAAAACGGGTTTTAAACGCCCTTGTATAAAACCGATGGTTAACGCAGTTTCGAAAATGGCATCTGACAGTGATGTGCGTCGTAAACAGACAGCTGTTATCAAGTTCTTAACCGCACAGAAGGAAACAGTTGGAAATATTAACAAACGTATACAAAACGTTTACGGAGATGCTGTTGTTGATCGAAGCACAGTTGGACACTGGTCTAAACGTGTGAGATCATCGGAGAGGCGAGCCAGCCTCGATGATGAGTCACGCAGCGGTCGCCCGGCATCGGCTGTGACATCTCACACTGTGCAACGTGCTAACAGCATCTTTTGATCAAATTGGCGCGTGGCATACAAGGAGCTATCACTGGAGCTGGGAATTAGTGAAGGAAGTGTGAATACGATATTTCAGCAACTGGGATACTCAAAAGTGTGTTCACGGTTTGTTCCTCGCGAACTGACTGAAGATCACAAAGCCCAAAGAAAAGAAATTGCTTCTGAGTCGTTGGTTCGATACGAAAAAGAAGGGGATGACTTCCTTTCACGAATTGTGAATGGGGATGACTTCCTTTCACGAATTGTGAATGGGGATGACTTCCTTTCACGAATTGTGAATGGGGATGACTTCCTTTCACGAATTGTGAATGGGGATGAGACTTGGGTACATCACTTTGAACCTGAAACAAAACGCCAATCCATGGAGTGGCATCACGCAGACTCCCCACGCAAGAAAAAGTTCAAAATGGCTCCCTCTGCAGGAAAGGTTATGGCCACCATCTTCTTGGATATGAGAGGGGTGATTCTGGTGAACATTATGAAGAAAGGACAAACAATCAACTCAGAGGCATATATTGCTACCGTACAGAGACTCCAGAGACGTATAAAGCGAGTTCGACCGGAGAGAAAACTGGAAGACGTCCTTCTTTTGCACAATAACGCAAGACCACACAACATGTTGCAAATAAAAGAGGCCATCACAAAAATGCGCTTGACTGTGTTACCCCACCCTCCATACAGCCTGGATCTGGCACCTTCAGACTTCCATTTGTTTGGGCCAATGAAGGATGCTTTTCGTGGAAGAAAGTTTCAGAGTGACGATGAGGTTGTTGAGATGGTTAAGAGGTGGCTCCAGCGGAACCCAGCGGGCTTTTACCAGCAAGGAATAAAGGCCCTTGTTTCGAGGTGGAGGAAAGCCGTAGAAAAGGATGGAGACTATGTGGAAAAATAAAAACTTGTAAAGAAGGTATGTAACTACTTGTGTACAAAATTTCTGGAACTTACAAGGAAACTTGGAAAGAAAAAAAAATGTGGGGCAAAATACTATATTGAGTGGCCCTCGTAATAAAAAATTAAAATGTTCACAAACCAAAAGAAACGATACGAAGTCTAATATTACATATATAAACCTCTATAGCCTTTAGTGGCGGCAGCGTGGTCATTTTCAATACAAGATATAGCATTGTTTATTAGCATCTATAATAAACAATATCTGTAATAAACAGGTGATTGTGGTGACGTCAGCTCGCTTTTGGGAAAATATGGATGGTAGCGACTGTTTCAATATACAGACACGCGTATACTATTAGAATTTTTTAAGAATTTGTTGTAAGAAATTTAAGACAAAATAATCTCAAATTTTCAGAGTGAAATAAATATAATTCATAGTTTTATTATAAATTTACCTAAAATAATATACGTTGTTAAAAAATGCATATTTACTTATTTATGTGCACCGTAATTATAAAATAAATAAATAAATATTTATTTCATGTTACTTATTTATTGTAACTGAATGAGCCTGGCAAAAATTGGCAATGGCGACTGGTACTTGAAAGGAGCATAGGGAAACAGTGTGCCGTCTTAAGACAGCAGAAAATAAAGCTCATTTTGGAATTCTGATGTCAATGTATGTACGCCTTTCTGTAACGTTAAGGCTTGCATGCGGTTTTGAAAATGCATGCGTTTGAAGGAATTATAGTAGATATGAAATAATTATAAAAATGAGGTTTTAAATATAATTTTATTTTGAAAATAATTATATCATTATTAAATATATCTTCGGAAATTTAAACAAAAAATCAGCTAGTATTAATGTTTTTAACCCTTAAATTTCTTAAGACCACATAAGGCTCATTTTGGAGTGCTTATATCAATGTATATACGTCTTTTTAGTAACGTTTTGCGTGTAGCCAGAAATCTGCATTCGTTCGAGCTCATAGAGCAAGATTGTTAGCAATTTTCCCCCATATTAGAGAGATACATATGGGTTGAATGTATATTTTGTGGTTAGCAATGTTACGAATAAACTGCAGAGTAATATTAATGAACATAAAAATTTATTAATATTACTCGGGTAATTAATTATAAGTTAAAGAAAATTAATAAATTAAAATAATATAATGATAATGTTTGCAATATATATGTTGGTGCGTGTTTGTAACAAGTATAACGTTTTTTTTTAAATTAAAGGAAGGCATGCACTGTATGCCTTGCCTTCTTGGAGAATACGCTACTAATAGTCTTCCTTTTGGAATAGCCATATAACCATAAATAACTAAAACTGGGGAACCGCATGATTTGACTCGGAATTAAAATGAACCTTTATCAGGAGAATCACATAATTTATAGCTTCCATAAAGGCAATTTTCTCATTTTTTATTATTTCATTCCGAGTATACTTTGCCGCACTGCCCCTTCTAACTTAACAATTATTCTCAATTCGTGCGTGCTTCCGTTTCCAATCGATGAGGACGACTTGAAACAGATTATGGATTTTTTTTTTTAATTAAAAAAACCTTTATTCTTAAAAGAATAAAAAAGACAATTTTTAGACATTTGCTATGACATTAATATATTCACAGTACTCTCATCTGAATATGCCGTTGGAAGCATGGAGGCTTTTTAGGCAAAATTAATGGCATTTAGTCTATCTATTACATAAAAAAGTGACAGTGACAAGTAATAGCAACAGTGATAAAATAATAATAATAATAATAATAATAATAAATGCAATATAAAGTTTACAAAATGTTACATAATCTTAAATTAAATTGATTTATTGTACAGTATATTTAGTAGAAAATAAATGAAGCTTAATAAAAAAATATGATAAAGAAAAAATTATGAAATTAAACGTGTTTAATGAAATTGGTAAATAGTTGATTATAAAATGGGAACTTCATTACTATGGTAAAAATGGCAGTAGTGAAGGTATACATCATCGAATTATTATATAATATATATATATATATATATATATATATATATACACACACGCGAGTTCATTTTAAAAGGGGATAAATGTCGTCTCTACTTCTTATCGAATCCCAAGAAAAAATAATTTTAAATTTCATTAACAGAATTTAAAAATAAGGCTACTATTTTATTTTAGGTAACATAGGTTACTCCTCGAGTGCGTGTGAATGTGGGAGTACAAGTAGGGATGTAAAAAAAGATCATGCAAAGGTTTGGTATTCACTTCCAAGTGAGTGTCAAACTTTTCTTTTTTGCAGTTTCTTTGGGCTTTAATATTAAATTAATTTAGGTTAGGTTGCGTTAGATTACATTAGGTTAGGTTAGGTTAAATAGGGTTAGGTAAATTTAAGTTAGTAGAGTAGTCGATAGAATGAGCGTAAACCTTTTCCAAAGAGTCGCCGTAGTTTCTAAATTCCTATCTAAACCCAATGGCTGGAAATTGAAGAAGTTATATTCACAATGACAGCGGCTCCTATCAGTGGTGTAGTGCTGTGGGAACGCGTGGGAACGGCGTTCCCTTACTTTTTTTGGTAGACGGAACGGCGTTCCCTCACTATTTCAAATAAATCCGAACTTACAAATCTCTAACGTCATGAAATTTTAATTCCCACCCCTAGAAGAAATATGAGAAAGAATTATTAACTGTTTCATTTCTTTTAGCTTCGACTGAGGCAATGCTAGCCTATAAAGATCTGATGAAACAGTCACCACGGCGTACCAGTTGTTAACTTTTTTTTAGTTAATCATTCCAGTTGTTAGCTATTTTTATTGATCGTACTGGATGTCGTATATCTAATGACACTGGAAATACTGCATCTTCAACCTTGGAATATATTCTAATATCCAGTGCATATGACCTCAAAATATCCCTGAAATTGGTCAGATTTCAAAAGATTTCCCGGGGGGCTTACAGTGCCCCCGGACCCCCAGCTGTATGGGCTCGCCGCGCTCGCCATTGTCTCCCCCGCATCTGAGTAACACTTTCAAAATGCGTTCCCTCACTTCTTTATTTAGCACTACACCACTGGCTCCTATTCTTCAAAGTTAAACTTTCTAATTTAAATTTTTATCCTTTCAGCTTATTTTATTTCATGTGACGAAATTGTGAACAGACGTTATTTATAAAGGTTTTTAACTATTCAAGATTTAGGTTATCGTTTGACGTTCTTGTTATAAGTTTCATTGAAGAAAAATATTAAATAAACTTCGGAAGAAATAAAAAGAAACACTGGAAAGCGTAAAACGGCGATAAAGTGCGACAATTTGAATTTTGTGCGATATCCAAGCTGTGGGAATCAACTAAGAGAGGAAAATTCATAATTTACGAGTCATAGCTGCTCACGTTAAGCTGATACAGAACGAACGTTCATTAATAAATAAATGCAAATATTATTGTATTAAATATGTAATCTTAAAAAAAAAAACACAATTTTTATAGGTCTCAAGTCACTCACAACTCTTCAAAGAAAAATGTTCGAAATATAGGCCCTATATCACCAATTGTTATTTTAAAATGATAAGCCGTTTTTTATATGATATCGTTCTCTTTATTCTTTGACGTTTTAGGAGTAACTCTTATCTTCAGAAGGTCGATAAAATAGTTTAATAAAAACACGGTTAAATATTTTTTAAAACAATTAGCACTAAGACCAAAAATTGATTGACGTTCCAATAATGAATTTAAAACAATAAAATAATAAAACTTGTTAACCAAATATTTTACTTAAAATTTGGAAAATACTTAAAATACTGTTAAAATACTACACAAATAATGAATTAGCTATTAAACAAACAATAACTGATTAAAAGAATTACAAAACCATTTTACTCTATAATAAACGATTATGTACTTATTTGAACATTTAAAAATTCGGATGAGAATAGAAATATCTTTAAATTATATATCAAAGTACAGTACTGTACTTGAAATTGAAGCAGAAATTCGTAGATATAATTTGACACTTCTGTATTACGGTTAGACATTTTGCAGTATTTAGTTTTATCAAAGTATGTTGTCAGTTTAGATCTAGTTTATATGTGTGAATGTAGATGGATTCAAGTATGTGGAGTTCCGTTCTGTCTCTGTTGTTAGCTATTTAAAACTGCACACATGAATTTGTAGACTTTGTAGATCTCGTTTTGTACATAGTCTACAAATTCATTAATGCATGCTGCTTAACGAGTTACATTAGTGTTTTGACCATATCCAATTTTGAACAACTAACAACAACCAAAATAGATAAAATGAAACTCCACATACAGTACTTGGATATCTCTACATTCACGGATATAAACCAGAACTAAACTGACAACCAACTTCGATAGAATTAAATATTGGGAAAGTCCAGCCATAATACAGGAGGGTAAAATTAATTACCTACGAATTTCTACTTAATTTTCAAGTCCTAATTTGTAAACCATTAAATAAGTACATAATCGTTTATTATACGAGTAAACTATTTTTGTAATTCTTTTAATTAATTATTTTGTTTAATAGCAAATTATTTGTGTAGTATTTTAACAGTATTTTAAGTATTTTCCGACTTTTAAGTATAACATATTTTGTTCAGTTTCATTATTTTATCGTTTTAAATTCATTATTGGAATCTCACTATACTGCTAGTCTTAGTATGATAGTTAAATGTTTTGAAAAATATTTAACTTTCTTTGTTAAATTATTCTATAGCAATTCTGGAGAAAAAAGTTACTCCCAAAACGTTAAAGAATAAGAAAAATTACAGCTCTGTGTATCTTCCTTATTATTATTAAGTCAAATACATCATACTTGGATGGAAAGATATCAAGAAAATGACGTTTAGTACAGAGATTTTTTTTTTAATTTATTGCTAAAACTAAAAGAAGCTCAATAATCCAGCAGGGTTGAAGCACTTTAAACAGAAAAAAAAAAAAAAAGAAGTATCTTCAGATTGGTTCTTTTTTATTGGTGGTTTCTGGCAATTGCTTACATGTGGTAGTTGTTGCCAGAAAACACCAGAAGAACATTTCAAATTTTCGTGCCGTAATATAAAAAGCAAAATGCCTTTCATTTATTTCTTTAGTCTGAGAATTAAATCTCCGTAAAGCATTGTACTGTATTATAGTCTAATATATTACCAAGTCTCCTCATCTCATTCGTAAGCGGACATACTAAAATGAATATACGATAATTTACAACTTGCGCTTACTATTTACAATTACTATAGACAACTTTTTATCGCTCGGAATGTAATAAAAAATTATATTCTTTTTTCCTCTAATCTGTATATTATTATAACCATAAAAGGCGCAATATGTAACAAAGCCTGGCCCTAATCTGAAATTACCAGCCATTCCAAAAGCACATCAAACCCCGTCGACTTCTTAATGAGCACTATTGAATGAAATTTGTAATTTAGAAAGCTCGCATGGGAGGGCGCTGCGAGTCATTTTTCGTATGAACATTTATGAATGAAATGAACTTTTATGATGAGACTTGGTAATTATTTTAGACTATGATTGTAGAATACATTACAGAAAAGTTTTTATCAATACAAAATTTTCTAACGTCGGTATGATATAAAACGAAGATGGTAATTATTTTTATATCTGAGTTAAAGAATTATATTTTGTTTAAAAATACAGGTTCTCTTTCTTTATTTACTAAAAATATAGTTAAGTTACCCCCACGTCGTTAACTTCTTGATATAAAAAATGTATACGTAAATCTTTAGAAGTTAGATCCTTATTTTGTATCAATTATAAAATCACAAATCTAAGAAAAATTGCAACAACCATAAAAATTATTCGACAACCAAATCAAATGGTAAATTCAACCATTTAAGTTCGTTGTTTTATACCAGGGAAAGAAATCTAAACATGGTTAGTACAAGTCATCCCTTGGTTGAATTAAATATTTGGGTTGGCTGTCAAATAATTTACCATTTATTTATAGTTGTTGGAGCCACTTTTGCTTTTTAAGCTGTTTTGCGCATATCATAACAATACAAAAAGTGAATTAAATAAAATGCAGTACCAGTATGTGAATATGTTCGAAGACAAGCTATAATTCTTGTGCTGTAACCAATAAGATACGAATTTGGTCGTAAATACTCACATACATACAAACATACACAAACATGTACACTGCAAACAGGAACGTTCCTAAAGTATTGAAATTGAAGATGTTTTGTAACTTTTACCGTTCCGAGTAATAAAGACCATATAAGTTCCCATTTTGATGTATAGGATCAAAAAGAAAGCTATAGTAAGTTCCTGGTTAGTGTCTATGCGGTTCCCAATTTTTTAAAACTTTTTTGACTTGTAAATGGGAACCAAAAAATTTAGATATTGATATCATACGGAACTTTACTCTTTACAGTGTACGTATATATATATATATATATATATATATATATATATTATATAGCAAATACATCTGAAGTAGCTGTTTATATTAAGATACATTATGTTTCTTCTTAAACGTGCATAAACTGTCTACATAAAAATACTTAAATTAAAAAAAAGCTAAAATATTAATTCCAAAACTATATATAACGGAACAAAATCGGTCTAACGAGAAAAAAAATATATATGTATACACGCGGGATGCGAATCGATACCATTTGATTCGTATGGATGATCCAAATAACATTTTTATAACCATCTCTAAAAGCTTGGTTAATTAATAATATTAAGTATACCTTTAAACTTTACAATAATAATAATAATAATTAATTAATTAATTAATATATTCCCATTCCAGAGCACAGCATAAACCATTTCAAATAGTCATTAACCAAACTTTAAGAAAATTGTTATAGAAATATGGACAATGGACGTTTTTTTCAGTTTACCCTGAAAAGAGCAGTTTTCTGTCAATAGTTCGAATTGTAAACAAATGTCTGAAAAGAATATATAAATAGGCAATAATAAATAAAAGATAAAATCACTCATTGTAAAAGCTAAATAATTAAGTTTATATATATATATATATTACACACACACAAACTCAGAATGGTCCCCTGAGAAACTTTTCCAGAAGAGTTCCTTGTTCCATGCACTGTCTGTGTTTAACATATATATATATATATATATATATATATATATGGGGTCCCCTGAGAAACTTTTCCCAGAAGAGTTCCTTGTTCCATGCACTGTCTGTGTTTAACATATATATATATATATATATATATATATATATATGGGATGAATTTCACAATAAAACACGTGAAATGAATGAATGCTGCAAACCCACAAGGAAAAAGAAAAACAATTCCAAGGCCTTTCGTGTATTCAAAGCTACACCTCGTCAGGGAATGACACCCTGACGAGGTGTAGCTTTGAATACACGAAAGGCCTTGGAATCGTTTTTCTTTTTCCTTGTGGGTTTGCAGCATATATATATATATATATATATATATATATATATGCGCCTCGGTGGTGTAGTGGTTAGCGTTGCTGACTACGAATCATCCATCGGCCCCAGGATCGAGACTTGGTGACGGCAGCCGGCACGCAGCAAAACCCAGCTGTTCAAGTGTTCATCCTTCCACACAATAAAGAAAGTGGTTGGTAGATAAATAGGTGGCCTAGTGGTTAAGACGGTGTGATGCTGGTGGGGCGTGGTTCGGATTCCACGTTAAACTGTAGGTCTAAGGTGGAGTGAAAAGCTTGACCTTCGTCAGAATGAATAATTCGAGCGGAAGCTAACCAAAGGTGTGTGTGTGTGTGTATATTTGTTATAGAAAGCGAACCTTTCCCGGAGGAGGCGTATCGCTTGCTTCCGGTGCGCACGATGCAAATAATGCCAAGCCCTCAAAGCGTGAGTCCAATGCGCATGCGCGAGATTTGAATGTATAAAAGGCCGGGTCGAGCCGCACCCACGACGATTCTTTTACTCACTACTAACCTATGCTATTCGCAAAAACCCGTTGCCGTCAGGCCGGATCATTTACTCCCATTAGTTATCATAATAAAGTGTTATGGGAGCCGTATCACTCATTATTATTCATCCCTTCAAGCGGCTTACCAACCCAAGCATCGATGCCATCCTGATGCCCGAGTAACTAAAAGAGCAACCCAAATACTACAAGGCCAGTGGATCCGAACCCCGCCATCGAATTGGCGTCCTCACCAACACCAAAACTTTTATCATTATGAAATATATATATATATATATATATATATATATATATATATCCCTAGGTAGTCGTGGTTAATATATATATCCACTCGGTAGCCTAGTGGTTAAAATACTGGGCTGCTGAGGACTGTACTTTCTGGTCACCGGTGGTGGGTCGTGGTTCAGATTCCACGTTAAGCTGTAGGTCTAAGGTGGAGCCACAAGCTTGAACTTCGTCAGAATGAACAATTCGGGCGGAAACAAAACCAAGGTTTATATACAGGGTGGGCCGTAAGTTTCCATACATAGGAAAAATAAACATTTTTTTATGGACAACCATTTTTATTTATATAATATGCTCTACATGGTTGCCATTGTTTTGAAAACACATTTCAATACGTGTTCCCCACTGTTGATGAACACGCATTAGCACAGTTGACGTTATGCTTGTAATGGCGTTGGTGATACGTTCCTTTAGATGATTTATGTCTCGTATCTTTTCCTGATACACCATGGCCTTCAAGTGCCCCCAAAGATAGAAATCAAGGGGGGTGAGATCTGGGGATCTGGGAGGCCACTCCACAGGACCACGCCGACCAATCCAAGCATCCGGAAACTGCTGCTGATCCAAATACCGACGCACGTGAAGACCATAATGAGGTGGAGCTCCATCTTGCTGGAAGTAAACTGGGAAGTTACCTTCCTCGTTTAGCAGGGATGGGAAAATCTCTTCTTGCAACATGTTAAGATACCTTTCGGCATTAAGATTTCCACTGACAAAAATTGGTCCAATAATTCTGTCACCCCATATCCCGGCCCACACCATCACTTTACCGGCACCTTGCATCTTCGTCGGACTCAGCCAGTTAGGGTTAGCATTACTCCAATAACGTATGTTTTGCCGATTAACCTCTCCATTGACGTAAAAATTTGCTTCATCAGTAAACAAGATCTTACGTCAAACGCATATTCTTAGGGTATCTGAAACATAAAAACAAACGTTTAATTTTCCTATGTATGGAAACTTATGGCCCACCCTGTATATTATTTCAAAACTAAAAGGATATAGTTACACGTGACCAAACTTTCTATTAAAAACAAACAAACGAATTGGAAGCTACTAAACTGAGCTAACCGAAAACCAATTAACATAGCTAACTAACCAACTAATTATCTGACTAACCAACTAATTAGCTAACCAACCAATGAAATAGATACTTTTCCATGGACTAAAAGGTGAAATAAAAAAAGGTTGAGTTTGGTGTTCCATTAATCTTTCCTCATTTGAGTTTATCAAGAAAAATATGGTATTCTCAATCACATCTGTGCATGGCAGACATTTCGTCAATCCGCACGCCTGTTTAGGGGATTTGGGGAAGGGAGGAAGAGGGTCTATTTCCACAAAATACAATATACTCTCCTACGAACGTGCGAAGTGTTTTCATGGCTCTGCTGGTATGGATCACGGAAAGGATGTGGAGTTGGGTAAGAAATTTTGGTATATATTCTGGGGGAGAGGGGACGAATCTGCATGGAGGTTGGCACTTTATGTATAAGTGTAATAGAAATTGGTATGCGTTGCATAAATATATATATGCAGCAGCGAGCTCCCAAAAAATAGTCTCAATTTTTTTTCTTGGAGGAATTCTGTTTGTGTGCGCGGCGTTTGAACCGAGTTCAAGAATAACTGCTGTGGGCTTTCAGTTTAATTAAGAAAATAGGTGTGGCGGGTGCCTTCATGCCGGCTATATGGCACTCACTAGCAATTAAAGGACGCACAGAAGGGTCTTTTGCTCCGTTGCTTTTTCATAATAAGTCCTTACTATGAGTGTCACTGTGCCACTGTCTCACTCCTTTTACTCATATGGCTCCACCCATTTTAATAAGGGTGTTTCAATAAGAGTGCTGGGGGCTCTTTTTGGCGTGTGTGTGTGTGTGTGTGTTAGAGATAAGAATAGTTTTGTTGTCGAGGCATTAGCATCAAGACTATCATATATACACACTAAGCTTATTTCCACCTAGTTTTCACGCACCAGATTAAACACTAATAAAAGAAAGATAATCGCGCGAGAGAATCTTTACAATAGAACTTCAGACCTTTGAAGCTACCTGAGATGAGACAATAGAACTTCAGACCTTTGAAGCTACCTGAGATGAGTCTGGGGATTAAAAAATGTTAAGGGTGGAGCGTATACATATATGTATACAGATGGACATATATACATATATATATATAATATCACTTACAAAGTATAAAACCGGTTTGTAGAACGGCGGGATGCATGAGGCCAAGGACGAATCTGAGGGAAAGAAGTGCGGTGAAAGAGGGTATCCACGCAGTCAGAATACTCGCGGCAATGAAGACGATGGAACCGATCGATACCGTTGTTCGTCGACCCATTCTGCGAGGAAACAATTTTTTTTATGTAAGAAAGTGTGGCCAAGGGCGAGCGCCCGCAACAGTGCCCCATCCCCACCTCATAGAAAGAGAAGGAAAGAGCCGAAATCAAAGTTCAATGAATTGCGAGGGAAAAGAAACGATTAAATCGACTCTACCATTGCTTTTCGCTTCCTCTGATAATGACAATGATAAGCTTTATTGGCAGGATATAAATCCCATAACATAACCTTTATTAACCCATTAAGGACCACTGGTAGATTTTTCGACCAGCAAAATCAGTTTTAAATTTTTATGGTCCTCAATGGGTTAAGGTTTATGCAGATAGACGAAAGTGTGGTGTTCGAAGGGTATTTTCTGTGAAAAATCTAACAACCCATTAGTGCCTATTGGTAGAATTTCCTACCGACAAAATTGTTCGTCATTATTGCAGCACTTTTTCTTGTATTCACGTCATCTTCGGTATGAAACAAATAATTTTGTCGGTAGGAAATTCTACCAACGGGTACTAATGGGTTAATATGGCAAATCGTAGTGTGTTAATGATAATGGATAAATTTGAGAATTGCTTCTTTTACGATTTTCACTTCCGATATCATTCTTGGACGAAGACTGAAATCGGAATGACACTGATTGCAAAGAGAGTTAAATAGCGATGACAGACGTTACATATCGCGCATAACATTCTATAACTTGCCAAAAAGACAAACAGCTAATTAAAGGGTCGTTGACTCCTTCGTATAAATGTTGAACGACCTTGGCATTACACATAATTGGAATACGAGATTAAACCTCAAATGAGATTAAAATTATTACTAATAAATGGTTGGTTGGTCGGTGTTCTTTAACCTTCTTCTCAACATCTAAGGTCATATGATGGAGAAGACTTAGCTTTATGTGGGATCCAAACCACGGGTCACTATCTAGAAGAGGATGGTCCACCATCCAACTACAACCGAGACCCAGTGTCGCTTAACTTCGCTAATCGACAGGAAGCGGTGTTACGACAATGGCTACGCAGTCCGTAATGCAGTCCGACTGCAGGACTCAGGGGCGGATCCAGAGGTGTGTGTGTGTGTGTGTGCACACCCCACTCTTCGGTGTCAAAGTACTCGTAAAGTCAAGGGTACTGGCGCCATTACATAGTCCTAAAACTATATCCTTTTCACTAACTGATAATTATACTACTATGAATATAGAATCTCCTTCACAAATTCTTGATTCATTATTAAGAGCAATTTGTATCTAATTTCGGCTAAAATTCATCTTATGTGTGCTCATAAATCAATTCATTTTTTTCACTGTCTAAAACTTAATCTATTTATGCTAATCAGTCAATTTACTTTTTCATTGTACACGCAATTTTAAACATCAAGTTGCCTACTGATAAATATGCATGAATTCAAAGTCACTGTTGATGACGTCTGCCAAAAATTCATTACCAAGAATGACATATGTCGTCTATATTTTAGGGTGGGCCAAGATAAAGAGTCCTTATTCAGGTTCTTTCAAACCGAATGGGGTCTCTGTATCTTGGCCCACCCTGTATGAAGTACGTGCCTTTCAAATGAAATATTATTTTATTCTATTTATAAGTATTTTCAAATAGACTCTCAATCACGTGACTTATTTATTTAATAATACATCTATTTGGCATTCTCCATAACAAAAAATTATGTAATTGAACAATTTGCAATGTGTTTGGTGTCATACATATTTTTTTAATTTTGATTTGTACGAGTTAAATAACTGCATACTAGAAGACTATATTTTATCATTGTATGCGGAAAATTCATTTATGTTCAAATTACTCACTGAATAAGTGAATAAATTTATTTATTTATTTATATAATTTCTTTTCGATAAATAAAATACACTTATTCATAGTGCTAATTCAGAAGAATAGTTTTACAAAAGTCCTAAGCTCTGTTAACGTGAATAGAATAATAGTGTAATATACGAAACTGTATTAACTGTTTTAATGGTAATCGGGTCGATAAATTTAGCGAGTGACATTCCAAATTTCTTCAAAGGGTGCCCTTTTTAACCACTAGCACCCCTCCCTTACGAAAATCCTGGATCCGCCCCTACCGAGGTACTGATGATAAATAACTATCAATTCTTTGAACTCTATTTCTATATCATATCTATAATAATAATAATAAATTTGAGTAGCGCAGCGGGAGAAGGGGATAAGCGACAAAATCGGCGAAATGCGTTTTCTGTTTGAAAAAACAGCTTATTCTTCCCTCTATCACCTCCAATTGGCAGATATCCCATTTTGTGAGTGGAAGCAGTGTTTCCACTCACAAAATGGGATATCTGCCAACTGGAGGTGATAGACAGATAGAGGGAAGAATAAACTGTCTTTTCAAACCGAAAACGCATTTCGTCGATTTTGTCGCTTATCCCATTCTCCCGCTGCACTACTCTTATAGTATTTTATTTGTGTATTCTAAATAATTCAGTACTGTACTTCTTATTCATGATTTATATATTACTTAATCAAAATTACACATGAAGTAATATGCTTTACCTTTAATCAATTTGAGAGCTCAGTAAAGCCTAAAAACTTATGGACCAAATTAAAAAAAAAAAAGTTAAATTGATAAGTTGCTTCTTCTACATATGTTAAAATAACTGAGGGATTGAGTGATAAATAAACAAAAACGTTACAAAGAATATAAACTTACTTGTCTGAAATGATTCCATTTAGTGGGGAACCAAAGAAATTGCCTATCATGTAAGCAGTTTGATAAGTTGCTCTCCAGTAGCCTTCATCGCAGACCAAATCAAACTGTGGAAGAGTACACTGTTTAATCATTCATAACTTAACTATGCACGTTTTGGAAATTATTGTCGTTGTCGTTCTCTACAACTTAACTATATATATATATAATAATATGCGTTCTGCAAGATGACGTCATCAACAACAAGAATAACAACTAACCATGAATTCACGCTTGGTGTTCAAATGAAGTACATGTGTCCGATTTTATATATATATATATATACACGGTGAACCAAAAGTAGGTGGACAGTAGGTTGAATACGGTTTGTGTTATATTATATTATAACTATGGTGTTCATTATAACTATGGTGTTTGTGTTTTACAGTATTATATTAAATATTATAACTAAATTTATTTAAATTTTTTTGTATTATAGTATACAAAAAAATTAAATATGTATTCTCAAAATAAACGTTATCATTTACTGTCCACCTACATTTGGTTCACCCTATATATATATATATATATATATATATTATATATATATATATATATATATATATATTAACACCGAACAAATGTTTAAGTAGTAATAATTGTGTTGTAGGGATAAATGATTACAAAAGACTGTTCTATATAATTACATCTGAAGTAATGGTGGAGCGAAAAGTTTCGTTGTCGAAATCCCACGAAGTGCATTTCTCTTTAGTCAAACTAGTTTCTCCCGAAAACTCTGAAGTTGAGTTGATTGTGAAGGAACAATTCGATCTTTAAAAATTATTATTATTATTATTATTACTATTATTATTACTATTATTATTATTATTATTATTATCATTGAAGGGGTTAATATACTTGCATTTCGATTATGTCATCATCTTGTGGCGTACGACACGAGTGTTGAACTTGGGGTGCTAAGAAAGTTCCTCCTAAAACGTTTGATGCAGTGAGAAAACTGCCTGTAACAAAAGGTGAACCTATTTTAAAATAATTACTATAAATAGCATCACTAATAATAATTAACAATAAATAATTACAGAGTTACAAATACATTTATTGCAAAAATTATTAACAACACAGAAACAAAACGAAATATTTCTCGTGAGGTGAGGAAGGAAATAAAAATTCTCTCTCTCTCTCTCTATCTCTCTTTGTTGGAGAATGCAATTTATTTAAAATATTATGGTAACATATCTTAATGCAGAAGTATATCAAAATAAAAGTAAAAAATAATATTCTCAAAACTTTCAAAACCAGAAAAGTCTCTGTGAAAATAAGTTAGGTTTCATTTTTTCCACTTTTATCGGACCCGACTAGTGGGCTCTTATTGATTACGTTAGATAAGCCTAAAGTTTATCTTGAATTACACGGGTCATCATTTTACTCTCTTCTGGGTTGACGCCAGACGAATTTTTTTTCCACTTTTAAAATAAGTTCGGTAGTGGTATATATGTTACAGAAAATCTGTGAAATCAGTCATTTCACGTAATGCCTAAAAATTTCAGGCATTTCGCGTAATTCAATTAAGCGATTAATGACTTCGTGAAGGTTAGGTTAGGCTAAGTTATGGTGGTTAGGTTAGATTAGGTTGGTTAGGTTAGCAATACGTATTACCTATGTTTAAGGGTTACAAGTATACTTACATAAGCCAATGCCAATAAAATATAAGAAATTCCATTTTCCAGTTTTTATTTGGGTCAAAATGTTGTCGAAATCCTCAGTCATCTTTTATTAATAATTGGTATGTGTTGTCAATTACTGATTATTATTATTATTTACGTTCAATTATTCGCTTGAATGTTCCTTTAAAGTGTTTTGACAAGAGAGTCGTGAAGAAGTTACAGCATAGCAATATGCAAATCTGAAAAGAAAAAAGAAAAAAAAATATATATATATATATACACAGGGTTATTGTTAATTTCGCAGCAATCCCCTACCTAAAAGAAAAAAATATATAATCAACACTGAAAATTCCTATGATGCGCGACTTTTGCGCCACCCTGTATATACATATGCTACAACTTAGAATGGTATTCTGAGAAACTATGTTACACACACCGTTCATAGAACAAGGAACTCTTCTGGGATAATTATGCAAATTCATATAGTCCGAATAAGTAATGGTATACGGTTACGTTATATACTGTGCAGGAGCGGCTCGCAGGTAGGCACTGTGGAACTGTAGCACCCCCATGATCTTATGATCTTTATATTTAAATATTTAAAATAGCCTCTCTGATTGTTTTTTTTTCAATGAACTTTGAGTTTTTAAATCAGATTATATCCTTTTTTCCTTAAACTATTTCAATGCCGAACGAATGAATCACGAAAGTAGCTTCAGCCTTCCCGTGGAACTGCGTACTTAACAGTTCCAGATTTTGTTCGAAACGCTTGAAACCTCGGTGGCGGACGTACGAAGAGCGAGTCAGAATCGCGGGTTTAAGAGGATCCAAAGCACTGTGAACAGAGCAGTGCCGATTTGTTTGTTTGACGTGGTAGTGTTGCTGTATTGTTTGCTAATTCGAAACTTAATTTCCGAATTGCATTTATCAATGATTCGTTATCATTTATTTTTTGTCGTGAGATTGAAGTTAATTATATAATAATTGGATTATTTACAATATATAGCTTTCATTTCTTAGAATATTTTTTCGCTCAGAATAAAAACAGAAGAATGGAATTTGTTTATAAATACAATTTTTGGCAAATTCGAAATTATCCGTTAAGCGTAAGTACCCTATAATTGATTTTATGATACTATTTTACTTATTTTTATGACAGTAGTGAGTAGTTATCTATTTATCTATTCGACTTTCTCTCTCTCTCTCTCTCTCTATATATATATATATAATATATAATCGACACAATTGTTCGCAATTTCTGAGGCAGCACCCCCATAACTGAAAGTCACGAGCCACCACTGACACTGTGTATATATATTACTGTGTATATATATATATATATATATATATATGTAAAGAACGACGCTTGTATAGAAGAACGTACCGCACAAGATGAGGAGGGAGAACGAGCAAATGAAAAATGGTTACCACCCGGGAATCGAACCCAGGATCTTCCGATTGCCGGTCAGATATGCTAACCACTACACCATGGGCCTCGATTAATCAAAAGTCGTAATTCTCCTACAAACGAGCAGAAACCAATGCCCTGAGGGGGCACCTCCCGCATGCCGCACATATATACATTTTAACTGCAAACAACACGCAGTATAATTAATGTAAAGAACGACGCTTGTATAGAAGAACATTCCCTCCTCATCTTGTGCGGAACGTTCTTCTATACAAGCGTCGTTCTTTACATTAATTATACGGCATGTTGTTTGCAGTTAAAAAAAAAAATACATATACATATATATATATATACACTCGTACGTTGGGTTTCCATCATAAAAAAGAAAAACTGTAGTATTTGCCATTTATCATTACTTATTCAGACAATAGTGGATTTAATTATCCCAGAAGAGAGTTCCTTGTTCCATGCACGGTCTGTGTGTAACATATATACATTATACAGTATATATATTTTAAAAGCATTACAATACTTTATTCGAACACGTGACGTACCAGAACTAGATTTTCAAATGACGTGTCAATCAATGCTTTTGACAACTCCCCGCCATATTGAAGTCAGATTGTGTAAATGGGTCGGGCTTCGGGGAGTAATATATATATCTCTCTCTCTCTCTCTCTCTCTCTCTCTATGCTAGTACTGTATTTGTTTGTGTTACTTTGTGATAGAACGAGATCCATTCTTCAAAAAGAAAAAGTAGTACTAAGAAATCATTGATTCTTTGATGGAAGTGAATTGCCAACTTAAAAGAGGTTTTAATTTACTTTACAATCAAAGAGTAACTGTTGTTTCCTCATAATTTACTTTTCTTTTGAAGGATCTTTGTAAATTCGGTGTCTCAATGAAGGAGAAAAGTAATGAGAGCTTCGCGTCAGTCAGCGAAGTTGAGAGACATTGGTCTGGACGGTAGTTGGATTGGTGACCGTTCATATATATATATATATATAATTTAATGCCTTATTGCCTCATCTACAACGCACGTATCATTGTCATGTGAACGAGCATCGCGCGAAACCCTTTCACCTATTTCCAAAAATCTCCAGGTTTTGTGACATCAATGAAATTATCGTTACATTATTTTTATCTCCTTTTTATTATGATCATCGCTTTCTAAATACAGGGTGATCCAAAGAGGTTTTCCCAAAAATACTTATATAACAACTAAACTTAATACAGGGTGATCGGAAAAGGTGTTCCCAGAAATGTCAAAATATTGTAGTTTTAATGAAAAAAAAAATTAAATTAGTTATTATAATACAGGGTGTCCGCAAAAGAAAGGTACAAACTCCACTTGAAATAAGCTAAATTTCTACGATTCTTCTGTACACACTCTATATAATTGCTAGGCCTATTTCAGTTACTATTAACATTTATCATCAGTTAACTATAATGAAGAAAATATGCATACACAGGTACTTGTATCTTAAAGAAACTATGATCTACTATAGAGGCCTTATCCTGAATTTCTTTCGCTAGCCTTGTTGTTGTTATACGATGACTACACTTTCCACATTTGCTTTCTTGCAAGTGTAATTTTTTGCAAGATATCCATAGGATTTTGGGTGGTTGGTTGGTTGGCTGGTCAATTTAACGTCCTCCTTCCATACTGAAGTTCTGAGTTCCCTGCGAGACGGAAGAATACTCGTTATTCTGAGAAGTTCTGAAGACGTTCATGGCAGTGAAGAGGAACCGTAAGGGATTAGAACTAGTCAAATATAGCTATTTTGTAATGGATATGTATACCAAGTGGAACAGAAGTAATGCGCAATATTTTCTGGAAGCTAAGTTGCTGCTAACAAGCTTGTGACAAAGGACGAATGTGACGCCATCACTCGTAACGCGTTACTTGGAAAAAAAAATATATATATATATAAAGTTTCAGTATTTTCACCTTGTTTGTTTTTAAATAAGAACGCAAACGGATAAACATTTTTTTATAAATTACTTGAACAAATGGAAATGGTGTGACGTCGGTACCGTTACCTGGTTTCTCAAAAACATTAATAGCTTATACTGGAATTATTTTAACAACTATAAACCCTACTATGACTATACCTCATCTCATGCTAAACACACACACACACATTAAAAATTCGGAGCAAGTGTAGTTTACGTCCCCCTGTGGTACCTAGTGTAGTTTACGTTCCCCTACATTATCCTAGTGTAGTTTGCGTTCCCAACTTTGTCCACGTATACCTAATCAAATAAAACATTAAAACTAACGAAAATATTACGACTTAACCTAACCAATCGTCAATATATATATATATATATATATTTGACAATTGGTTAGGTTAAGTCGTAATATTTTCGTTAGTTTTAACGTTTTATTTGATGGATTCATTTAAAAAATGTCTCCTAAAGATCCTAGTGTTGTTTACGTTCCCCAACTTTGACCTAGTGTAGTTTGTGTCCCCTTTTGCGTCAGGGGAACGACTACACTTGCTCCAAAAATTCTCCACTAATCGATTACTTTACTCCTAGATGATGGAACAAAAATAGCAGTCGCTGAGCAGTGCAACAGTGTTTCCTCTCTTAAAAATGGAAAATTAGTTAAATTCCAAATATATTTATAAAACGCATACTCGAAGTAATCGAAGTAATCGATTACACTCATCCCCCTAGCAGTCAGCAGTGGTGGGCAAAAGGTAATTGACTACAAATAAAAATTACTGATGTCTGAAAAGTAACAAAGTATAAAGTAGAAATTACTTCTCTGTATTAATTATATTATAAGAGTAATTAATCCAGAAGTAATTTCTACTTTATACTTTGTTACTTTTCAGACATCAGTAATTTTTATTTGTAGTCGATTACCGGTACTTTTGCATTATCCTCCCAACACTAATTTTTTTTTATAACGGCTAACGCCTGCGGCGGGCTGTTTTTACCGTAACCTAACCTAACCTAACCTAATACCAACACTAATTTTTTTTATAATGGAAGGAAAATAAAGTACCATAACCAAAACAACATTATATAAAAAAATTAGTGTTGGGAGGATAATGCAAAAGAACCCGATTACCTTTTGCCCACCACTACGAAGTACTGAAGATTCTATAGATGCAAGGATGACTGCAAAGTTTTAATGGAAGGGTGTCAGACAAATATGACCCTACCTTCTCTCTAGGACAGTAAACAACAAGATATAGCCTACCCCAAAGTGGTTGGTGGCTACGTTATGGCCACATCGCAACACCGATTCCCGTTAAATCAGCGAGGTTAAACGACATTGAATCCATTTAGTATAAAGTTAAATGGGTGACCGTACTCTCCTCTGCATTCGGATGATGTAGCGATCCGTAGTCTGGATCCCACGTAAAGCTGTAGGTCCCCTCCATCACATGACCTTTGCCGTTACGAAGGAAGTTAAACAAAACAAACAGTATTAGCCCAAAGTGGTTGGATATACCCCTTACCCTCGACAAATTGAACAAAATCACGACACTGTATGAAGTTTCCTCTACTGTTAGTAAGGCCAGGAGGAAGGCCAGAAACTGGAACAGCGCTCAGGCCAACTAATTCGACCCATTGGGCTAATCTCGGATTATTATTATTATTACCAACACCACCAGGAGTCGAAGCCCGAGTTCGTAGCTCAGTGAGTAACACCATTTTCCTATAAGTGAAGTAAAGACACTGAGGTCGGGGATTCGAATCCCGATGATGCCCTTAATAATAATACGAAAGTTAAGGCAATCGGTCGCATTAGTTGGCCTGAGCGCTGTGCCGGTTTCTGTTCCTTCTCACGGATTATTATCGGGAGTCGAACCCCTGACCTCAGCGTCCTCACTTTGCTTATAGAGAAACAGTGTTATTACCCACTGCTCTTCGGGCGCTGGCCTGTACCGTACTAGACCCTAAAGCTTAAATAAATAAGCCTATAATATTTCTACTATTAAGATAAATTACAATATAGACAATCATAGACCTTGTTTTGAACTGGTAGGCTACGTTTGTTTACACTCTGATAAAGAGAATTATAAGCCTTATTTCCCTCATAATTGTAGTAACTGGGTACATATTTCAGCAACACTCTAGGTCTATATGGGTATAGTAGTTATTGTAGAAAATGGGTTCCCAGTCTATTCACAGCTAAATTTGTTATGGAGACACGTAACCCTACTAGTAATACAAGTCCCAAAATTAGGTCATTGCGAAAAGCGTTTGAGTTACACATTTTCTGAAGATATTTTCAAAAAATATAAAAATAGCAACGCGTATTTTTTTTAGCTAAATGGTTCAAATTTTAACTCTACATTTGACTACAAAATGCTACAAAAGACGTTTCAAAATGCTCCGCTGTTTCCTTAAAAAATTAATTACAACAAATAATTAAAAAATATAATATCCCTTTTTGGAAGGAGGGAAGGCATGGACTAGCTTTCATTTGACTCGTACAAATTCAATTATATACATTATATATGCTTGCGTTAAAATGAATATACGACTAACTCAGTCCTTCAACTCGCCATAGTGAAAAAATATACAGAAATCTTTACTCTTGTCCTTATAAATAAAGTGCCTGATGAATGACATTTTCGAACAAACCATCCTCCACAACGTCAAAAGTGTCACTGAACACTAACTCAAAATTTATTTAGTTTTCCTTTCTGCTTCGCCCGTGAATCCAATGCCATCTTACCTCAACGTCTTTTTGGAGTCACAGCTCAGATTGTAAACGAACCAGATTCGGAGACGTACACATAGGCGCAGACGCAGATACGATTAGTAGTAGCGGCAGTAATAGTAGTTAGGATGCTCTCTCCTTTCATTCGTAGAAAGGTGACACGTTAAGCTCGTCCAACAATACGTTAATCTTTTCATCGAAGAATCTTAATAATTAATTACGATGTACGTTAACATTTTTGTTTAGTTTTACGTGTTATGTATTTTCTGAAGATGGTACCAATTTCTTATCTTATGCATTGCTCACACTATACTTTCTTTTGTCTTAAGTTTTTACTTTTATGGAGGAATGCCCCCCCCCCCCCCCCCCGCTATATAAGAAGATAGCCAAAATGAAGGTCTCTAAGGCCCACGATGGCATTTTATTTTTTTTAATAAATTTTGAAAAGAGTGTGTAGTGCGTAAAATGCACGTATGTGTAGTAAATAATAGAGAGAGAAGTATGTGTTTAAGAGCATACTGGGCTGCTCACAGGGTAGATGAGACACGGAATAAGATCAGCTAAGAGGACAGTGACAGGAGAAACGGGAGTTCTAACACTCCCTGTCTCCTGCCTAACGAGGCTCTCCCCCCCTCCACCTCCGAGTACTTGCTTGGTCGATTGGTTTCTACAATCTCCTCCTATAACTAAACTATAAAACACACACACACACACACACACGTGTGCACACCTCCGCATAAGTGAGGTATCGACTTTTACAAATCCATACAACTAAAGCACTTATTGATGAAACCTGATTTAACCTAACTTTAGTGCCATCGTGAGAAGCGTTTCGAACGCAATTGAGTGCTCGAACAGTGTTTAATGTTGAACCATTAAATAGTGAGGTACTCGCTAATCTAGCCTAACCTAACAAAACCAAGCCTTAACTAACCTAACTTAATCAGGACCAACATAATTCTTTCCCGATAATAAAAATATTTATAGATTTTTTATATAATTGTTTTATTGTTCCGAGGTACCAAAAGTGTTACCTCACAAAACAAAAATTATCCTATTACATCTGTGAATTATCACACACACTCGACCTCACTTATTTATGTCCAGTTGCCTGCGCGCGCACACACACACACACTAAAATAAATAAACTAAGAAAGAAAACTTTGACTCTGTTAAGTTAGGTTAGGTTAGGTTAAGGACGATTTTACTAGTCTTTTTAATTGCTATTTATATATATATATATATATATATATATATATATATGAGCACGTGTGGTTTTTGTATGAAACAAAAATGCCCCCTCCAGGAGTCGAACCCGGTATTTCCTGAGTAGGAGACACGAGTGTTACCACTATCACACTACGATGGTAGTGCTCGTGATCCCTACTCAGGAGGTCCGGGGTTCGAGTCCTGATGGGTGTCTTTTGTTTCATATATATATGTGTGTGTGTGTGTGTTTGTGTTACTTTTAGTACTGTGATAGGGCTAACAAAAAATGGAACACAGAGTAACCAATAATCATTACAATGAAAGGGCAATATTTTACTGCGCAGAATCAAACAAGAATATATCATAAAGTTGTTCCAAAGCGTTCATCAGTAAAAAAAAATGTGACGCATCTCTCTCTCTCTCTCTCTCTTCATTAACACACACACACACACACAAATAATACAGTATAATTTTATTTCTATAGTTTTTTCAAGGACAAATTAAAAAGTAGTGTTAATTTCATTTTATATAAAGTTAATATAGCGTTCACTATATTATGTTTTTTTATGTTGTTGTTGTTGTTGACAATGGCTACGTCGTAACCATTGTCGTAGCACCGTTTCCCGTTCATCAGCGAAGTTAAGCAAAATTGGATCTGGGTGGTAGTTGGATGGGAGACCGTCCTCCGCGTCCAGATGATGTAGTGACCCTTAGACGGTTCGGATCCCACGTAAAACTGTAGGTCTCGTCCCTCATATGATTTTAGAAGTTGTGAAGGGGGTGAAACAATCCCCATCATTACTTTTTGTTTTTTATAAATAGAGGACAAGCGTTGTACATATGAACATAAACGGGGTATGATCCCACTCAATGGGATTCACATTTCATTCTTGGCCCAAAGAGTGAGAGAAATCCGCCCGAGATTCCCCAAAAGGAAAATTTTCAAATCGTTCTATTCCATTTTCGTGCCATTCTCATTCTCATTTACGGCTTTCTTACTTCTGTCCAGGTTAGATTAGGTTCGGTGTTAATATTAGGTTAGATTAAGTTAAGTTCATTTAGGTTAAAATCACTGTCATTTGGCGCCTTTCTCGCGAATGCGAATGATATTGTTTCTCAAATGCAGAAACTCTTTTTCTCAAATGTGGACTTCTCACTTTGTGCATTCTCAATTGTGGACCGCGAATGCGAACTAGACTGGAAATGACATTGAGGGGGAAGTAATCCATATACAGTACCTCCCTCCCTCGATTTACGCGGTTTCGAATTAATGGGGTCCAAAAAATATCCAATTGCTTTTATAAATAAACGCAACGATTGCGTTGCGTTTATTTATAAAAAAAATGGATACTTTTTGGACAGCGTTAATCCAAACCTCGCAAATGGGGAGCGCGTAAATCGGGGGGTTACTGTACAGTACTGATTAGGATTACTTCTCACTCAATATCATTTTCTTTCCTATCTGTGGTAAAGGCGCCAAATGGGAATAGCTCTTTTTCCTAACCTAACTTAATGTAACCTAACCTCACCTAAGTTAACTTAACCTGGACCAAAGTGAGAAAGTCGTGGATGAGACTGTGAATGACGTAGAGTGGGAGTAAACCTTGATTGGTACCAGTGTCCAAATGCCAAAACAGTGAATAGTTAACTTTTGTCAAAATGATGTAGGATTTAAATAAATATTTCAGTTTTAAATCTTGTTTATCCACTATATTGGTGTATGTGTATGTGTTTGTATCTTACCTACTGAATCGTGACGATCTTGAGGATATACACAGCCCGTCGCGACACGAATCCCGACATTTGCGGTGTCGCGGTGAATTATCTTTGTAAATGCCATCTTTTATCATGAAAAAAGGGGATGTAATTAAGGCTAACGCTAGATTAGGTAAGGTGAGTATCGGGATACAGAACTAAATATGTCAAAAATTGTGAAGCTGTCGCTGTTCTGTAGGGAAGCCAAACGTGTGTGTGTAAACTACAGTTTCGTTCATAATTCTCAATAAAGAATGTTTAAAACAGTATGATTTGAAAATATGTTTAGAATGCATAACAAAATGGTTTTAAATTTTTTTCTTTAAAATTTTTTTTTTTCAACAAAAAAAGGTAAATTTCAAGAAATATAAACATTAAATATTTTGATACGGAATTACACTAAGTTCGAAAAAACAGTTGCCATAAAGTTTTACAAGTTTGAAAAATAAATTAATTGTGAGTTCCCCAAGGAGAAAGTAAAAACAACAAAATTTGAACAATCACAAAAATGTTTGGTTTTAAGATGTGTGTGTGTGTGTGTGTGTGTGTGTGTGTGTGTGTGTGTGTGAGAGAGAGAGAGAGAGAGAGAGATAAAAAGGGAATTTTTTCAGTCATAAATTCCTTTGCTCAAATTATATATTATTATTATTAAATCAAATTAAATTATTATTATTATTATTATTATTATTATTATTCGGTCACAGCTACAGCCTTCGCTTTTCATTGAACCTCAACTAACTTATATGTTCCCCTCTTAACTACTTTTTCAGGGTCAAGATATTTTCTTCAACCTTTTACCGTACCCGCCTCTGGCGAGGAAGGTGGGAGGGTGGGCAGAGAGCATTATGCTTTTCTATCCAGTTTTCTACTACTGCTAGAATAGTTAAAAAATGAACCAGTTTAAAAACAGGAACCTCCGTGAATGGACCGAAAGGACTTTGAGGCTTCCTCTTGTCCTTGTAACCCCGTAACATCTTGAGTAGAAAGTGAGGACTCTAGTCACTACACTACGACAGGTGAGGGCAATTTTTTCATTATGAAAAATCGTGCGTATTCATGCATGATATTCCATTTATGGGACCCCAGCGTTGCACCAGATAGTTTGAATGAAATGCTGATCATTACCTCAAGTGCAGGAGGGTTAACACGTGAGCGTTAAGTTTCCATGGCTGTTTAAATATAATGACAGGTTACGGTAACTTTAATTCCATTGTAGTGTAGGTTAGTGCACTCACCATTTCTTTAAGAGGTAGTGGGTTCGAACCCTAGTGGGGTGATTTATAAATACAGTCGGACTTGCTATAACGCGCGGTATAGGAGTTACGCGATTTATTTTTTAACACCATAAAAATGTTATTACACGCTTAATTTTAAGTTACGCGGTTTTTAAATAATAAAAAACCCGATAAAAATACGCTACGCAAACTGTCGTAAACACGTGCACACTCACAGGAATTAATGAATGATGAATTAATGTAGATTGAAGAACAAAAGAGCAGCAGAGGATTCGGAAAATGATGATGAACCAGAAGAAGAGGCAATGGTAAAACGGCTCACAGTAGCAAAACTGTCGGAAGCACTTTTTATGGCTGATGTCCTCGCAAAACCCATCTAGGACGTTTTGGCGCCGCCGTTAATTAGTATTAAGTAGTAATATTTGGTTATTAACTTGAAGTGCTGTCTGTCTTTTCAGATAAGTTGTGTTGTTGCCCTTAATAGCATAAATGTCTGAAAATATATCAAGTAAGAAAGGGAAACAGAAGTTTTCACATAATGGATATTTGTATGTGTTTGATAAATGTAGCAAGCGCGACCCTTCGTTACTTTTTTGGTGGTGCGAGCAAAAGAGTCAGTGTATTATAAGGTGTATAATATAATATGGGTACCTTTCCGTTATCTGCCCCATTGACGATTGGTTAGGTTCAGTCATGATATTTTCGTTAAAACTAACAAAAATATCACAACTTAACCTAACCAATCGTCACTGCCCGGTCAGGTCAACTGTACGCCCTTGACGATTGGTTAGGTTAAGTCGTGATATTTTCGTTAGTTTTAACAAAAATATCACGACTTAACCTAACCAATCGTCAAACGGCGCCCAAACGGTGGCGCCCAAACGGCGGCGCCAAAACGTCGGCGCCAAAACGTCCCATTCCGTCGCAAAACATCTTGCTGACAATGATCTCAACACGGGGAGCAGCACCACATTCAAATGAAAATTAGAGGGTCTTCTCCGATGCTACGAGGAAATTTATCGGGAGAAAAAAAAGGAGGAACGGCAGTCAACGCTAGATGCGTATTTTAAGAAGCCAGCTGCTGCTCCAAACCAAGGTAACGGAGATGCTCTCGATGGACTTTAACATTTTTTAATTATGCATTTTACATTTATGTACATTATTAAATAAATTTTTTATTTGTAATATTTGTTTTTTATCCATTTCGTATTAATATATTTTGGTAAAAGGGGTTAAACAACGCATCCCCAACTTATAACATTGTCCCTATGCATGCGAAAACGCGCATGTCATTGCGCGCGTTTGCATAACGCGCGTTTTTCAGAACGCATCCCGCGCGTTATAGCAGGTCCGACTGTATATGTATTATCAGTTACCGAATTGGGATGAACTATGCCACAAAGCATATACTGTAGGTGTGGGCCAGTGCATCCAGACTTTGGTAACGAATAGTACAGTCGGATGAAAAGGTCCTATCTCAAAACTTCGTGTTTCTTATCAATATTAATTAGTAAGAGATATGGAGTTTCACAACAGGACTTTTTAAGTGACTGTACATACATGTATAATTCGTGTTAAATTTTAATCGACGATGCTAAAATTAATGGGAGTAGTATAACTAATTGGGTACTTTCGTCCGGGATAACAGGAAAGTACCACTAATTGTTTATTATTAACGAACTTTTAATAATGTTAATAATAAATATTATTATTGTCATTATTATAAAAATATAACAAATTTTATCCAAGTGGTTTTTCCATTCAATTGAACAACAAAAAAATAAAAGTTACCTTAAAACATCTTTCAAAGAAAATGTGACGATGTGTTTCGCACTTCAGCGATGATTTGCCCCAGGAAAGGGGAGATCTCCGGCTTTACGTGGGATTCGAGCCAATGGTTGCTACATTATGCGGACACAGAGGACTGTCACCAATCTAGTTTCAACCCAGCACCAACATCGCTTAACCTGGCTGACCTAACGAGAAGAGGGATTGCCATGTGGCTAGAACGCAGCCCTATAATTCAGCAAAATGCCGTGTGAACCCTCTCCGGAGAAACGATAAATATTTGTTCCGGGAACAAATTACTATTGTCACGGGGGATACTATCCACTGTAAATAAGGCTTCAAACTAAAATTCTATTAGTTTCTTTACTAAAATATTGTGTAAAGTTATATTTTTATAGAAAATAAACTACAGCAGAGAAAGAAATAAGAGCTTAAATACGCAACGAAACTAATCTTAACCCGTTAACGCCGAACTTTTTTGTAGGGTTAAGTCTAAATGTGTGTATTTAAAATGGTACGTATTCGACCCAGTCGGCGTTAGAGGGTTAAGTTTTGAAAATTAAAATGGATGGACAACAGGCACGTTTTTTTATGCAGGAAGAAGGAACCATGGGCGAACGCCCCCAAAAACGCTCTCCCCATAAAAAGAAAAAAAAAAAGATCCAAAATCAAGAAAGGTTTCGAAATGCCTGGACACACTGCGTTTGAATAATTGGAAGGGAAAGATGGATTGAGGAAGGTTGTTCCAGAATTGAGCGGTTGAGTAGATAAAAGATTGAGATTACCGATTAACCCTTGCGTTAGAGAGTTGGACAGAAAAGGGATGAGAATGTGTCGAAAGTCTGGTGCTGCAAGTTCTCCTTAAAGGAGGAGGCATACAGTTAGATAGTTTAGAAGGGCAGTGTTCGTTATAATAGTGATAGTAAAGAGAGAGTGAGGCAACATTGCGGCGAAGAGAGAGGGATTGAAGACAGTCTGTAAGAGGTGGGGAACTGATGAGACGAAAAACCTTTAATTCCACCCGGTCAAGTAGAGCTGTGTAGGTTGAGCCATCCAACACATAAGAAGCGTACTTCAAACAGGGGGCGGACAAAATCCCTGTACAGAGACAGCAACTGAGTGCGGATGAAGAAACTGCGGAACCGGCACAACACATCTAACCTCTTAGAAGCTGTTTTAGAAAGAGAGTATATGTGATCTTTCCAGGAGAGATTACGAGAAAAGGAAACATCAAGAATGTTAAAAGATGAGGAATGATTGAGTTGTGTATTGTTGAAAGTTAAGAAGATAGTTGTGTGGAAGAGGAACCCCATCAGGACCGCACGCCTTCCTAGAATTGAGCCCAGATACGGCAGAAAAACATCTTTAGAAGCGACTATAATTTCAAACATAATTAAGTTAGGGTGGGGAGGAGATGTAGGAACAGCACTGAAGTCGTTTGTGGCGAAAGTTTGAGCGAATAGTTCAGCTTTAACAGAAGAAACGGCAACTGAGTGGTCAGAATGGAAAAGAGGAGGGGAAAGAAGAAGTAAAGTTGTTGGAGAGGTTTTAGGCAAGGTGCCAGAAAAAGCGAGATAAATTAGAACTAGGATCCGAAGGCCGAACTGGAGCGATAGGACAGAAAACAGATTTAAGATTATGGTCGGAGGAGCCCAACAGAGAAAATAGTTTGACAGAGTAAGAAGGAGGATGAATGGTAAGAAATTAATTCATAATGTTGGCCCTATCTCCAAGGCAATCTGGGATATGAGTCGGCTGCTGTACAATCTGGTCTAGGTCATTCAGGATAGAAAAGTTGTAAGCTTGTTCACCAGGGATGTCAGTGAAATAGGAGGAAAGCCAAAGGTGGTGGTGAACACTGAAATCTTCTAAAGTGGAGATTTCACCGAAAAGAGAGTGGGATACAATGTGTTGCACTTTGGAAGTGAGGTAGTCAAAGAGTTTTGGATAGTCACTAGAATTAGGAGAAAGGGGTGTAGAATTCGAAAGATTCAAGTTCGGGAGTAAGCGACATCCAGTTTTAGAATTAAATTGAGTGTGTATATATATATATATATATATATGTATATATATATATATATATATATATATATATATATATATATATATATATATATATACATGTGTATATATATACAGTATATATATATATATAGTGTGGGTGTGTGGGTGTTTTGAACGAACAGACAAAGAAAGTAAAAAGAAAATGTATCTGGAAAGATGCAACTCCTTACCCATACACTGCTGAATTTAGTCAGTTCGTTTGTCAAAGAGTATAAAACCATACTTCTCTATTACATAAAGTCGTTTTTAAATAATATTCTAATATATTAATTAAATACACTGATAATAAATCACCCGAAATAAAGGTAAACAAACATTATTGATCTATTTTTATCTATTTTCAGATTCATAATAGAATCAAATATGAAATCTGCAAAATTGTGGCTGCTTCATACAAACGACATCCTTTATTCCTCCAAATCCAAGAAAGGAGACTAAAAGCTGATTCTGACATCCAGAGGCGTACTTAGCATTTTGCCGCCCCTAGGTAGGGATTAAGGTGACTTATAGTTGTGCCATTTGATATCGCTAGTTCGCTATTAGAGGCTGCCGTTCTCTTTTATTTTAAAACTTATTTGTGAATTCATTTAATTTGTTAGTGTTTATAAGTTATTTAGTTTCTATTTTTGTTTTCTTTCCCATATTTATGTTGAACTAAGACAAAATTTGCCGCCCATCGCAGGTGCCTACTCTACCTATAAGTAAATCCGCCTATGCGGACACCAGTCCTGATTCATCCCCTATGACACGTTTGAAGAATTTAATATCTCTTCCCCCACCATTTCATAAAATCCTTCTGTGATTAGAAAAAAATACTCAATCGTGCCAGAATCCCGATATGGTTCATTCGAAGCGGCAGGACTCAGAGGCACTGCTCAAAAAGCGAAGATTGCTTGAACTTGTAGATTATAATAATGATAATCATCACTTACCAAATACAGACATTACTTTAGTTTCAAGTTTGAACACTTTAGAAAATGTTAAATTCTCTTCTGAAAGGAATTGCTCTAATAAATGGCACTTCAGAACTAGCAAATAAAGATAATTTGAAGTGTAACGTTAAAACAAAACGCCACCTACTTCAGACTCACTTGTAACTATGAAGAACTCGGAAAAAAATAGTCAGGAGGATAATAAACGAATTCAACACTCACCTGTCAATCATAAAGTTTCATTACCATTATCCATCAGAGACTATAAAACCATCAACATCACGTAGCTGTGAAATAACAACGTTTACAACCACGAGGCGTACACCAACTACAGTAACATTTACATCCCACCAGATAGTTCACCTCAGGTGCCAGCCAATTACAATCCACAGTTACACAATCTTGCCTCTCTCACTAATGTCATCTTAGGAGGAGACTTCAACGCCAAAGACACTAGTTGGTACCTGCACAACCAAAACAACACCAGAGGCGCCAACATAGCCACACAACTAAACAGCCTCTTCATTCTTAACAATACAGAAGAACATACACACATACCACATCAAGCAGGATACTCAAACTCCTCCCCAGACATAACGTTCTGTTCCCCCTCACTAGCAACACATACACAATGGAGAACAGAAAAACAACTGTCATCAGACCACCTGCCCATCATCATTACAACACATTCTACACTCTGCCCCAACAGCCTTAGGCACACTTACAGAAATTACAAGAAAGCTGATTGGGAACAGTTCAAAATACAGACTGAGGAACAATTCACCACATTAAACAGCACACCCATCATAAACATCGATACAACACTCAAGACATTTAATCAGATTATCAATAATGCAAACAAATACATACCCAAGGGCAACATTAGGAAATACAACCCAAATTACACTAGAGAAATAGCCCACCTCATAAGGCAACGTAACAACCTCAAACATAACACACAAACACCACACACAGAAGCCATAAAGCAGCAGATACAACAGCTCAACACAGAAATAAACAACAAACTCAAAGAAAAACAAACAGAAACATTCAGGGAATTCATAACAACACTAAACCACTCCACAGATACATACAGGCTATACAAGACTATAAACAGCATTACCCACTCTAACAGCGGCATTCACACCTCACACGCGGCTATCTGTCGCAGCCAAAATAATATCCCAACATACACACAACAAGCTAACATTCTAGTTAATCACTACGCAAAGATAAGTCACTTAAACAGAGACAACAACCAGAAACACGCAGACAAACAAACAGCCAGACACAAGAAAACCTACAGACTCGACACGACCATTACACCCTTCAATACAGACCAGACCACCAAGATCATCAAAAACATTAAAAATTCGAAGGCTACTGGACCAGACAACATATCTAACATACACCTTAAACACTTGGGCCCACAAGGAATACTAGCTCTCACAAATATCAGCACATATTCATACCAACACTGTATTATTCCTGACATATGGAAACAAGGTAAAATTATTACACTACTCAAACCAAACAAAAATCCAACAGAACCAGCTTCCTATAGACCCATTACTTTACTATGCACACCTTCCAAAGTAACAGAAAGACTAATCTTACAAATCACCAACCCACACATACCACTATCGCCTACTCAACATGGATTCAGACCTCACCACTCAACCACGACATTACTCACTAACCTGACGCAGCACATCATGGATGGCATCAACTCTAGAAGACCAGCTCAACGTACACTATTAGCAACAATAGACATTAGTAAAGCATTTGATGCTATCCCACGCTTCCCTCTCATAAACAAAATACTCAACACAAACATGCACAATAACACCAAAAGGTGGCTGAGCAACTATCTCTCAGGAAGATACTCACATGTCACATTTAATGGCAAGTCATCCAAAACAAGCTTTTTCCGAACGGGGTCCCTCAAGGCTCTGTTCTCTCACCAACACTCTTCAACTTATACATGCATGACATTCCAACACCCATAGATAACAAGCTTACCTTATCATCATATGCAGATGATATCACTAACATCCACCCACAACAACATCGACACCGCTACAAATAACCTACAAACATACATAAACAGTATACAAGACTGGCTCACACACAATAGACTCAAAGTAGCGCCCACAAAATCAACCATCACCTTGCTTACAAGCAACACAAAAGAACACCAGGTAATTCCACAACTTACACTAAACAACATCAACATTCCACACACTCACAGAACCAAAATACTAGGTGTCACATACAACACATCATTATCTTTTGCAAACCACATTCAGGACATTAAAAACAAATGTACGTCAAGACTTAACACGCTTAGGGTACTAACAGGCACAAACTTTGGACACCAGCAGGAAACAACATCACTCATCTACAAACAATATATTCGCTCAGTTATGGACTATGCTAGCCCATGCTGGGCACCCATTATCTCAAACACACACATAAACACCTTACAAACAATACAAAACAACGCACTTCGTATCATTACAGAATGCACTCAAACAACACCAATAGAACACCTGCACACAGAAACAAAAATACTAAAAGTTAGGGAACATTTAGACATGAGGGGAACACAATTCATGGCAGCAGCGACAACTAACCCACAACACCCTTGCCACTACATGTACAATCATGCACCAACACCTCGCACCATTAAGGTAACACCAGAGAGACATTATAACCAAATACTCCATTCCATACCACGCCCCACAGACATCACACAGTACAGAAAACACATACACACACACCTAACCCACAAAGCACTGACACGACTCGGTCCGAATGCGGTCCTAGGTGCGAGGCCGCCGCCCATTAACAGGTCAGAGATCAGCCTGAGCAGATCGGATCGAGTTAACTTAGCACGATTCCGATGTGGACATCACCCCAACTTATGGACATATAAACACAGACTAGACAACTCCATAGACGACACCTGCCACCTGTGCCAAGACACACCACAAACAATTGAACACATTATGACGGACTGTACCGCTCTAGCACAACAACGAACACAACACAACATCACGAGTGCGCTGAACCTCTGGTCCACTCCGGAGAGGGCGATCGGTTACCTGCGTGCCGCCAGCTTGCTCGATCAGGGTGGGCTGATCGGCTAAACAACAACAACAACAACGGGACCTATGAACAATAAATCAGCTGCAAGAGCGGTCATCCTATATACTATTGAGCTAAAATGTGTGTGTGTGTGTGTGTGTGTGTGTGTGTGTGTGTGTGTGTGTGTGTGTGTGTGTGTGTCCGCTTTCTTCGGAACCGTGCACAGACTAAACGGCACATCGGAAAATTCTGCAACCACCACCAACTGATAGCCCATGAGCTGCCGATGTGCTCTGTCAAGTTTCCCGGTCCTAGGTCACAATTACTGGGTCCGAAGGCCCCAGCACCGCGATAAAACCACAGAAAAGAACGCAGCCGTGAAAATCTTGAGCTTCACATTGTGTGACATATACTGCTACCCGCCCTCCGGGCGGGTAGTTAAAACTGTAAGAATTACAGCAGTCGGTCAAATAATAACCAATCCAAATACTGTTGGATTGTTATAATCATCATCATCATCATCAGATTTGTTTAATAAACCTTTAGAAACAAACACACTATTCCAAATTTGATGACACAAAAGAATATAAACAATGAGTTGAGAACACCATATCCTAGAGCAGTGGTTCTCAACCTTTTTGAAGCCACCGCTTCCTTTCAACAAACAGTATTTTTGAACAAAAGACCTAAATAGATATAAAACTTAGCCAAAAATACTGTACAGTGAAAAGAACTGTATTTGAAAAATAATACAATGAATACATTCATATTAATCTTGTGTGTTTTTATGTGCTCTATTCATAACACTGGTATGCATATGAAATTTTTTTGTCTGCTGTGAGGTTTTTTTCAACTCATATTATATAATTCGACCATGCTGAATTCGAAAATGACATTGGTTTTCCTCAATCAGGTCAGGTTTTTTCTCTATTGGCCATTTATTATAAGTCCAATTTTATCCCCAAATTTATTGATTTTTTTAGCTTAAACACTGTAGATACGAGTAATATTATAAGAACACTCGTGAAAAATGAAAACATTGTGTGAATAAATACTTTTATTCATACAATGAATATGGAAAAAAGTTTATTGAGGAAGGAATGAAGTTTTTTTGGCTTTCCGTCTGTGTTTTTCTTCGGGCACGTCTCGCTTCAAACACCAGCAATAGTCCGCCAGCATATTGATATCCCAGTTTCCCTGGTACCTCTCTTCCATTATTTTGATATCTTGGTGAAATCGTTCACCCTGTTCCTCACTATAATACCCGCAATTTTCAGGAAAATAGTCCAAGTGGGACCACAAAAAGTTCATTTTTATGGACATGCGCGACCCATGAGCTTTGAAAGCTTCCATCAAGTTTTCGACAACGGACTCGTATTCTGGACTTCTACGCTTGCCAAGAAAATCAGTGACAACTGATTTGAATGCCTGCCAGGCATTCTTCTCAGTTGGAGTCATTGCGTTTTCGAACTGAGTATCCTTGATCAAAGTTCGAATTTGAGGACCATCAAAAACCCCAGCATTTAGTTTAGCATCAGATATAACTTATGAGGAAATTTACTCTCGAGATATCGGAATGCTGAACCCTCCTTATTCATTGATTTGATGAAATTTTTCATCAAACCTAGCTTAATATGAAGTGGTGGGAGCAAAATTTTTGTTGGTGGTACAAGGGGCACTGAAACGACATTATGCGACCCAGGTTCAAAATTCTCTCTGTATGCCCATTCACGCTGTGCATAGTGCTTCTCATCCGCTCGGCTATCCCATTTGCAGAGGAAACATGGTTATTTCGTGTATCCCCCTTGCATTCCCAATACAAATGCCACAATCTGAAAAAAAATGAAAATATTTAAAGAATTTAGAGAATTTGTTCTATCCGATAAAAAAATCTATGCATTGGACTGTATCACTTCTGTGGGGAAGTTAAGTGTTCTTATACGCTCTCAAATAACCTTTGGAAAAACAACATAGTCAATAACAATAGTTTACTTATGATATTAGTATTACCTTCAAATCTCCACAGGTCCTCCAGTTATGTTGGTCGTATACGAGAGCATCCAGTAAAATTTTCATGTTATCGTAGCTCTCAGTAAGTTGTACGGAATGTGCTACAGGGACTGATGCAACCCTATTCCCAATGTTGAGAAGTACTGCTTTCAAACTTCGTTTAGACGAGTCTATAAATAGCCTCCATTCTGATGCGTTATATGGCAGGCCCAAGGATTCGATTAGCCCCTCAACATTGCAGCAGTACACTAAGGAAGAGGTATTTTCGTGGTGCTGCAAAAAACTTGCGGAATTCTTCCTCTCGTTTCCTATACCAGGAGAATGTTGTTCCCGGAGCCAGCAAGTTGTCCTCTCGAAGTCGTGAGCCCAAGATCTCGGCAGCTAATTTGGAAAGTCCTAAATCCCTGGTAAGATCATTAAGTTTGGCCTGGTTGAGAGGCCTCGGCTCATTTGAAGCGGTATTTTGAGGTATATACGACTGGGACTGGTCATTGGCATTGGTCATTGATTCATCATCAGAATCATCGAAGTCCAGGGTTTGAGGTGGGTCGGGTATTGGAATTCAAGGACCATGGGGTACAGGTCTCATAGCAGAAGGAATGTCAGGGTATACAACAATGTGTTTATTCTTCTTGTTAACTCCTGAAAATAGAAACACAGAAACATGGATATAAAACTTGCATATGAAATAGAAGAAGCATTCAGACAGTGGCGGCTCGTGAGGGAAGGCTGCGGTCTGTAAGATATGAAATAGGTCGATGGAGTCTGTATATTTTCTTTATTTTTCATTCATATTATCCCTTCGGGGACAATATCAATGAAAAAGAAAGAAAATATACAATCATTGTATATGTAAATGTAACTTGTATAACAATATGTATGTGTAAATGTATTTTCTATAACAATATGTATATGTAAATGTATGATTACCATTATGGTGAATATTATGCTATATATGGTGAATATTACATTATGGTGAATATTACATTATGGTGAATATTATGTCAAGTTTCATACGAGGATTTCAAAATATTTAAGAAAAATAAATTTATAAGCCCACCTTGGAGGTTTGTCATGCAGAAATAGCAATCTGTCACGTGATCCTTTCCTTCTCTCCAAATCATGGGAATTCCAAAAGGCAAAGATTTCGCTCTGCCTTTGCTCCATCTTCTCAAATTTTCAATGCACGTCTTGCAGCACATATGAGGGGCGAAATTTTTGTCCTGGTCCCCTAGCTTAATTCCAAAGTATGCTCTATACATTGTCTTCACAAATTTAGTGATTTGGGACTGGTTATTTGGCATGGTAACCGTCCCACATATGTAGCAGAATCTATTGGGATCATTTTTACACGCTCTATTCATTATGAAATATTTTATCTATATGCCTGAAAAGTAAAAAAAGATATTATACAAGTGAAACAAGTGATGATAGATGTTACTGTTCCAATTCCGCTTTGACAAAATCACGAAAAATTCTATTTTACTTATGAGGCCATAGCCGGATAACCTGAGCTGATTGAGAAAAACGGATTGCAGATTCGAAATCAGCAGGAAAAACTCTATAAGAATCACTTACAAAACCATTGACAGCAAAATTGATGCATACCAGTGTAATTGACCATCATTTCTTGTGCAATCACTTCAAAGTATGAAAATTTTTCAATTAAATTTAAAAAAAAAAAATTCATATTTCGAAGTGAAAGCACGGGAAATTAGGAAATATGAATAAAGCACATAAAAATACACAAGATCAACTAATTTTCTTTACTAAAATGAACGTAACCAAACCTAACCTAACCAACCTTCACTAAATCGACGGAAAAATAACTAACCTTTTATTGTGGCAGTGGATAAAGTTTCACGATTTCTCGCAAAAAATAATGCAGGATAGTCTTGTGGTCTTTGTTTTTTTTCGTTACCAGCTCTCAAAACCAGTTTCTCGGAAAATGTCAAAAAATCGTTAAAGTGAAAAAAATCGTATCCCTTATTTTTTAAAAGCACAAGGTCTAGTTTTTTTTAATTCATCAAATCATATGTACTAACGACTGGTATAAATAAAAAATCTGAATTCGGAGGCCGTGCATCTCCTAAATATTGACCAAATGGGGCAGATTACTAAATCTGACGTCCCCGAAACTTAATATTAGCCTACTATATACCTTTTCATATTTTACAATCATCCAATTCGGAGAGGGACTTAGCAAATAAAGAGGTCCAGAAACCAACACAAATGGTTCAAATTACATCTAAATAACAGAATACAATACGTCAAACTTGGCTACACAGCAAACAATAACTGGTCAAGATCCAGTAAACACAGACCAGTAATGCTGGCCAAAACTTTATGTACGTAAAGAATACATAGTCCTCTAACATCTATAAGGCACGCTAAACCTGGTTAATTCACGTAGGCTGCGCGTGAAATATAGGTATGACGCTAGCTTTTGTATTTTGAGACACTTTGGCAAAAAATATGGGATCACCTGAAGATCAGGGCCCCTAGCCTTCTTTAGTTAGCCTTATAAGGCTAACTAACGAAAATATCACGACCTAACCTAACCATTCGTTAGGTCAACTGTACGCCCTTGACGATTGGTTAGGTTAAGTAGTGATATTTTCTTTAGTTAGCCTAATAAAGCTAACTAAAGAAGGCTGGGGGGCCCTGAACTTCAGGTGATCCAAAATATGTCTGCTGTAAAGTTCGACGTAGAACCTGAG
The DNA here is from genome assembly GCA_023014485.1 of Bathynomus jamesi. Lineage (NCBI taxonomy): Eukaryota > Metazoa > Arthropoda > Malacostraca > Isopoda > Cirolanidae > Bathynomus > Bathynomus jamesi. The sequence continues at coordinate 997,654 of JAJOZX010000329.1, read as the reverse complement.
ACAAAACATTGTTACAATGCTTAAACAAGGGACAAGGATACTTACCCATTCCCACGTGCTGAGCGAACCCATCGTAATAGAAATGATGCATATCACCCTAGTATTGATTAGAGATTTATTTCTTAAGAAACGAAGCTTAATACTAGTTCACCTTTAGATGCTAGGGCACTTATTCCTTTTCCTCCGCAATTTCTTTTTTCCCGGTTAGGTTAACTGTACACCCTTGACAATTCGTTAGGTTAAGTCATGATAGTTTCGTTAAAATATTCCACTTATTCCTTCCCCCGGCATTTCTGGAATATTTTAACGAAAATATCATGACTTAACCTAACCAATTGTCAAGGGCGTACAGTTGACCTCACCGGGAAAAGAGAAATTGTGGGGAGAAAAGGAATAAGTGCCGATGCTAGATTTAAGTATATTAAAAGTAGGTGTTAAGGTTGTTAAGCCTCCTTCGTAACTTCTAAATTCATATGGCAAAGAGGACATACAATGTAATCACTTTCACCAAGCACAGAAGTAAACACTTAATCTTCATCATTACATCACGAAATCTGAGGAGGAATTTACAGCCTCGCACCTAATCACTAGAAGTTACCCGCGCCTACTAAACTTATACTGTACTGTACCCGTTGATCATTAGGTCTCGAATAGACCAAAACAAAACATTTACAGTGAAAAAAAAATAGTAGTACAGAAATTTTTTAAAAAATATAAGATTTTTGCACAAAACATATATTGTCAAATTAACTCTGTAAATAGACAAAATAGAGTATTTGTATAACTGCGAAGAGAGATCCAACTCTGCCCAGACAATTTATAAAAAAATATATAAAGGCTTTCTCTTTGTTGAATACACTAAAAAGACACTCTTTTGCATTGGTTCCATTCGTTATTTAGACTTCACCAAAATATAGGACGTCCATAAAATATCTTCACAAATTCACTCGAATTGAATTAGTAAAAATAATTTATGGACACCCTGTATATATATCAAGCTAAGTTTATAAGAGCTTTTTATGGAATCAGAACGGCTTCCAGGTTTTCGCCTAAATTGTCAATTACAAGCAACGGGACATCTGGAAATCATTTCACCACCCGCAGGGTGGTGAATGTGCCCCAATGGTCTCCTAAGCATGGACATTAAGAGGGTAAGTGGCCGATCCAACCAAACACAGACGCCAACAGCCGAGAGCAAACCCATGTTTTCACCGCCCAGAATCCGACGAAAGCAGTAAGTTACTAGGTTTCCCAGTTAATTACCTGTGCAGTATACAAACAAAAAAAAGTTGTGTTTGCCTCAGTAATTATGTTGGAAATATTTTAAGTTTACACGGTACTAGGCAATCTAATATGTGTCAGGTGTTGTTCTAATGCAAAGGAGTTGACCGGTCTGCTTTTGCATTGTACTTCACAAAAAATAAAGAAGAAGAATGGTGTACTTCAAGGTTCAATACTAGGGCTACTTGTATTTGTAAGTTACATAATTGGTGTTATAACTTAACCATACTATGTGAATAACAGAACTCTGCACGCGGTTTCGTCGTGGCTACTTCGTTACACCACTTACCCTTAGGTTGGCGACTTTTAATGACATTGGATTTGGCTAGTAATTGGATAGGTGACCATCTTCTTACGCTCAAGCAGATGATTTAAAGACCTATACTCCGGATTCTACGTTAAACTGTAGGCTGCTTTATCATATGATCCCCCCTGGTTTAGTACGGAGACGAAATCATGCAGTTAATAGGTTTAGACTTAAAAATCAATAGATAAACGTAGGTTTATGAAATTTTGCAGTACTATTGTGGATGGATGATACTTTTTCCTAAAAAAAGCACGTGTTCAGTGTGAGAAATTACTTGATGAATCGAAGCAGTGCAAGTTCTTATCGTGGCCTCCAGTGGGCGATCTTTGACCCAGTCCTTATTGACACAATTGTGAACAAATTCTCACCTCTGCCCACTCCAAAAACAGTTCTTTTTTTTTTTTTTTTTGTGGACAGACATTGATGAAGACTATTTTGGACACACTGCATGTAACTTTTGGTCCTAGAGTCCTGTCTAGCATATACCCTCTTCATGACCGATCATGCATAGCCTCCTGTCACCTAACCTTGGTTCTTCTTATGGGAATATCTTTTATGTAGGAAGACGGCGGCAAAGGCGAGCGCCCGCAAAAATGTCCTCCTTTATAAGAGAGCCGAAATCAAATATCTAGGCTCGATACCCGCCCCCCCTTTTTTTTAAAGATTGTGTAGTTTGTAAAATGCATGTGTGTGTAGCGAAGAATAAATGGAGAATGTGTTTGAGAACATACTGGGCTGCTCACAGGGTAGATGAAACACGGAAAAAGATCAGCTAAAGAGGACAGTAACAGGAGTCTCAGCACTCCCTATCTCCTGCCTAACGTTCTTCGTCCCAGGAGTACTTTCCTGATCGATTGATATCTATAGTCTCCTCCTCCATCTAAAGGACAATCTTAAAAATCCTAGGACGAAGTTCTAAAAGTAACGAATGAACGTGAAAAACTTTTCTACTGAAGAGCTGCAAACCAGAAGAAATAACAGCTCGGAGGCGTCACGTAACTTCGCCAAGAAAAGGATGTATTTGCAGGATACCCAAAAGTCTTAAACTTTTGGGACACCCTATATTTAAATAAACTGAAATAAACAGTGAATAAAAAAAGGCAATTTTATTGATAAAATTATTATAGTAAATTTTAAAATTTATTTTACCACATTTTGGCCCTCAGAAGAGAGTTTGTATCAGGGATACATCGTGGCCACGTTGCAGCACCACTTCGTTACAGCGAGGTTAAGCAACGATAGGTCTGTTCAGTAGTTCGATGGGTGACTATCTTCCGCGTTCAGATGCAGCAGCGATCCGTAGATAGTTCGGACCCCACCTAAAGTGGTGGGTTCCCTACCGTCACACGACTTTTGCCGTTAATAATAATATTAAACAACCTAAAACTACCCGAATACACATTCTACAGTAAGGTGCCGACATAGATCTGCTTTCTTTAGAATGTCAGACAAATTTGATGTAGTGGCGGATCCAGAGGGGGGAGTTCATTGAGTGCCCGTGAATCCCCCCCCCCCCCCACCTACTACTATTCTTTTTTTTTTTTTAGAACAAGCAGGAAGGTGTGTAATTTATATTTCAATGGATAAATAATTTATTCACAACCTAATCACAATTTACTATATACGGCGATCAAATTATTGTAACCGTAATAAAACACGATTACTACACAAATTCACCTTTTTGTATTGTGAGCATTTGAATGCGTGTGAATTTGAATCTATTCTACGCAGATGCATATAAGTATATTAGGCTATATTCATAGACATTCGTAATTGAAATCGGTATAGATTGGAATTTTTGTAAACATTATGAACTTAATAAAAAATAAAATCCTTTCATTCTGTTGAAACCACGTGGCTTTGTGTTAGGATTACAAAATTGGGAGTTAATTAGTAATATGATAGATTGCTTGGTAACATAAATGGAGGACAAGTTAGTTTTAATAGAGAGAGAGAGAGAGAGAGAGAGAGAGAGAGAGAGAGATTATAAAGTTAGGAAACAGGCCTCAGATGAATTTACAAGAGTATGTGAATTTTGGCAGGAAGCTCCAAAAGAGGTGGTTTTGTCACATTCATACTTGTAATCTTTAAGACCCTTACATAGCAGTTTAGATCGAGCAATATCGTAATCCTTTTTTTTTAAATTTCTGTAACTCGCTTTAGTAACAAACAAATTGTGTATTTGTGACAAGTGATACAGAACTTGAAGTTTGAACTACACTGAGCGGCAGAAAAATCGGCCCACTTGGAATATCGCGAAAAGCAAAAAAGTTGGCAAACTTCTGTTTATAAAAGTTTTAAAATTAAAAAATATAGTCTATGAGGCAACCAAATAACGAAACAAAACCACGTCAGCTGCGAACACACTAGCTATAACGAATTTTCGACTAAGAATTCGACAGTCTTACATTCAGTTGCTGTTAGACTGCTAGTGCCACTTTTTTCTTCCACTAGTGGGAGTAGGCATTTGCGTTTAGTAATAGATAGACTTCTAATTCTTTTGGGTTTCAGAATTGGACATTTACAATGGATTTGAGTGCCGTGAACGTCGCAAGAGTCGCCGCCGTAATTGAAGATGGTCGGAGCCAGCGTTACATCGCCAATCCGCTAGGAATTCCAAGAACAACGATTCGACGTGTCTACCAACGTTATATCGAAACGGGAGAGTACACCCGAAGACCAGGATCTGGAAGATCGCGCTGCACATCTGCCCGTGACGATCGTTTCATTGTCTTGTGTTTTGCGAGATCGTCGCTTGACTGCCACAAACGTCCGCAATGAGCTGGAGAGGTCTCGAGACGTCAGTGTACTGGAGCGAACCGTTAGGAGGAGACTTATGAAAGTGGCTTATATGCTAGACGTCCAGCAATGGGTCCGGAATTGCTCCCACACCACTGCAATGCTCGTCTTGCTTTCGCTCATGAGCATGTCAATTGGACTCTTCCAAAAGCAACCCTCTCCGTAAAAGTGCACGGGGCGAATCTTTCTCCTGTTCTTTTCTACTTTTTCCCATCCATCGGATGTTCGAAGATTAAATCTTTATTCGTCCGTGAACAATACTCGTTCCCATTGGACCATAGTCCAACTGACATGCTCACGAGCGAAAGCAAGACGAGCATTGCGGTGGTGTGGGAGCAATTCCGGGCCCATTGCTGGACGCCTAGCACATAAGCCACTTTCATAAGTCTCCTCCTAACGGTTCGCTCCGGTACACTGACGTCTCGAGACCTCTCCAGCTCATTGCGGACGTTTGTGGCAGTCAAGCGACGATCTCGCAAAACACAAGACAATGAAACGATCGTTACGGGCAGAATGTGCAGCGCGATCGTCCAGATCCTGGTCTTCGGGTGCTCTCTCCCGTCTCTACAACGTTGGTAGACACGTCAAATGGTAGACACGTCAAATCGTTTTCTTGGAATTCCTAGCGGATTGGCGACGTAACGCTGGCTCCGACCATCTTCAATTACGGCGACGACTCTTGCGACGTTCACGGCACTCAAATCCATTGTAAATGTCCAATTCTGAAACCCAAAAGAATTAGAAGTCTATCTATTACTAAACGCAAATGCCTACTCCCACTAGTGGAAGAAAAAAGTGGCACTAGCAGTCTAACAGCAACTGAATGTAAGACTGTCGAATTCTTAAAAAGTCGAAAATTCGTTACAGCAGTGTGTTCGCAGCTGACGTTTTTTCTCCTTATTTGTTTGCCTGAGACTATATTTTCGAATTTTAAAACTTTTATAAACAGAAGCCTCCCCACTTTTTTGCTTTCCGCGATATTCCAAGTGGGCCGATTTTTCTGCCACTCAGTGTATATAATATAAAGTATCAGAAATCCCTTTTTGGACCTTTACAGAGTGGTGTCAATGGCGTGAACTCCGAAAATTAAATCTAAGCCAAATCATTAATTAGCATATTAGATAGACCAAGGTATCACAAATTGTATTTTCATGTATAGGCCTATTTCATTTACATTTGTATGATCCCCGTAGGATTTATTTATTTATTTATTATGAAAAAACCTCAGGTGACCATTCCGAGTTCAATCCCATCATAAACTGGACATGTTATGTGCCTTGAAAAGTGGACGCTCAATTTTGCCAGTTGAGGTTGAGGAGGTTGAGGAGGTTTTGGGCTAAAGTACACTAGTTACCCCTTTTTCTTTGAGGTATTCAATCTGACGTGAATGCAACGAGTCTTTTGCTTATATTGAACTTCTGAATATAGTAAATTAGGTGTAGCTGTACTTTAGCTCCTGTCCCAAAGGTGGATGCTATATTTTTTGAGGCGTCTTTGCGAGTGACCGTTGCCCACGTCGGACTAACATTATGAAAAAGAAAAAAATTATAGCGTTTCTTATTAACCATTATTTATTCGGACTATAGTGAAATTAATTTTCTCAGAAGAGTTCCTTGTTCTATGCAAGGTGTGTGTGTGTATCATGAAAAAACCTCGGGTTCAAATCCCATATACGGTGTTTCAGGTCAATCCTAGAAATATAGAAATTGATGGAATTTGTAGTTTGTAGTTTGTATTTGAAGTTTGTCAATAATTCCGCCAAGGGTCGACCTGAAACATATACATGCATACATACATAATTTGACTCCAAAATAAAAACATACAAGGTCCCAATATGCTTGTTCTATCAGAAACAAATGACACATTTATATCAGAAAATAACAGCTGTAACCAGTTCCATGACGTCATGGAAAATTTATTTAAACCACGAGCCACTGGAGGACAAAAGATCAATGAAAATGCGTTCAGGCTAAAATAAATCGATCACAATACGCCTATTTCTCGACGAAGAATAGCCACAGAAAATTAGAGCAAAATGCATTTAAATCGATTTAATTATACAATCACAAATTAGTTATATGATTTTTAAGTTCCACTTGTTCTTAACCAGTGTGTACAGTGTCTAAATTAAATTATTCTTTATCATAATACATACATATATATATATATATATTATTTGCCTTCACCAAGTGTATTAATAAAATACTTGTTTATAATATGTAAATATAAGTAGGAACATTAGATAAGTTTCGCGGAGACTAAATTTTTGACAAATTTGAAATTTGTTAGATCCCCATTGGCCAAAATTAGTCACGTGGGAAATAACTAACCAATCTAAAATGACCACCTAGCTTAGCGTAATCTGGTCGCTATGGAACTTAAAATTAGCCATTATATATATATATATATATATATATACACACACACACACACACACACACACACACACAAAGGACACCAAACAGCAACAGACCGGCTGGTTCCAACGAGCCTGGCTGTTGAAGGTTAAAAGGAAAAAAATTTAAAAGCTAAAGTGAACATTAAAATAATTTAAACTCTTAAAAATATGTATGCAACTTAGAAATTTAGAACTTTTAATCTGCCACTAAACCTCTTCCTACAGTAACAAATTGCTGAAAAAAATTTAAACTCTTGGACCTATACTATATTATTAGATATTAAAGATGATTTTTGTGTAGCATTCGATACAGCATTTATGAGAGCAGCTCTCAAACCTCCATTTTCTAACGCAGCTATCCCCTCAATTGTACAACCTGCAAAAAAGAAAACGAAACAGACCATAGAAAATAAAGTTTTAGATGGGATACTATTTAACGAGAAGATTTATTTAAGTGTTTCGTTATTATGGATAACACACATTGATCGAAATTCTATCCGTAGCTCACTGAGTAACACAGTTTCCCTATGAACGAAGTGAAAACACCAAGGTCGTGAATTAGATTTCCAATGATGCTAGTAATAATAATAATAAGTTAGCGCAATGAGCCTCATTAATTGACCCGAGTCTGCCACTTTCTGGCCCTCCTAACTGATTAGTATTGGGTGAAACTTGCAATTTCGGACAATATTCAAAGCATATTTGAAAATAATCGGTGCATATTTACCTCCAGGAGAGCAAACTTCGTCTTTAAGCTGTCCAGGCTGTTTCCCTGTGCTTAAAACCATTTTTGCTGCGCCCTGTGAAGAATACCAAACACTAACAGTTTATAATGAGATTTGAAAATGCAGCTTTGTAATTTGTAATTCTGATTATTGTCAGAGTATGTAATAGAATGAATATTGAGAAAATTACCGGAAAGAAAAACTCGAACCACCACTGTCGAAACCTAATTTAACTTATCTAATAGGTTAGTGTTACTTTATTTTATTTTGATTGGGTTCAGAATCCCAGCTGAGCCTTGAACGGCCAAGCTCTGAGGGGCTACTTTAACTTATAGCCTAAGTTAAGTTAGACGAAAACAAACTTACGGACTTGGAGGCGCTATTAGGTCCTATCTCAGGGTTGACGACTCGATGTGAGCTTACTCTAGGCCTCAGTAGCATAAAATGAAGAGAAAAAAGGGGTACTATTTATGGTCTTTCTAAACCTTGCAACAACAACAACCTGCACCGTTGCGCAATGCAAAAATCTTTTGTCTGAACCACCAAACTGAATTGCAAGAGATCTCTCTATGTTAGAAAATCTAGAAGAGGAAGAACCATTGTTGTCCCAAGGCGATATGATGAATAAGCTGATTGATGCAGCATTGCTTGTATATATTAAGTTAAGGTGTGTATATATCCATCTCATAATTGTAAGGTTAGTGAAAAATTCACTTAATTTAGAGCTAGCATTTTTCGGCTCTTGTGGCATCATTGTTTGGGCACTCTTGTGGCATCATTTCTTTGGGAGGCTGCGCGTCCTTCCTACTCGTTTGTTGAATGCGGCACTTAGTGCGAAAAATGCTCTGTATGAATTGGTCCACAATTAACCCACCCCTTATATCTCCAGTCTAACTATAGAGTAGATCAAGTCTAGCCTAGAGGGGTCAGCCTAGAGATTCCGGAAATGGTCCAGAGCGGGCAGATAAATTGAGGTCCACAGTAGGATTCCTCACCAATTTAGGTTAGGGCAATCTACCTTCACCTTTGTTAAGCTATGAGTTGATGCTGGGTCTTAGGCCACAATGTAGGCCTAACTTGTCTGACCCAGCTTAATTTATGTGATTAAATTACTGGGTTAAAAACTCAATTAGTCACTTAGTTAGTTATTGGAGTCTCCAAACTCCGGTTGTGTAATTGTCGAGAGCGTACTTGCCGGTGGGATCTTTTTCGTTGTCTGTTTTCCTCCCTTCACCGTTACGTCCTCTCGCCCCGTTGTTCGTTTTCGTACTCCTTTGTTCTCTTCGCGGGGCTTTTTCCACCAGTTGTCTTGGTTTTTTCCTCGGTTGGTTGAGCGGTAATGTATCTCCATTACCGAGCACGCTCTTCTCACACAGTATATAAATACTAGTGTGGAGAATAACTCTGATGAGCAACCAATTGGTTTCATCCACCCAGTTATTGACATAAAAGAATTTAATAATTGTTAGATTAACTACCTACCTACTCAGTGAACCATTTTCGTTACCTCCCAACTACCCACTCATCAGTTTTCCATATACTGGGGGCCCCGGGAGATAAAAATTTTGGTGTCATTGTCACCAATTTTTATGTCTGAGTGTAGACTAGCTAACTATTTAACTGTAAATGCCTGTTAATCTGATTAACAGTGCCTATCCTCACCTTCTCATGGAGAAGGTGTAGCATTTAATTAGAAGAGAAAATATACATCCATAGGATGAAACTGTCTATGGTCTTTACCATAAGAAAAGAAAAAATGAAAGTTAGAAGATAAAATTACAATTCCCCAGCATCTATTTTTTGTTGTAAAAATAGTCGCGCCTTTAATGCTGTTTGTCGCCGAGGTCTTGTGTCTGTCAATGTTGTAGTAGGATGCGTTACCACTCCTACTGTCAAAGGAATAGTTACTGGAAGTTCAGTGTCTCCAGTTGTTACTGTCAGTGGAGAAGGTTCTCCAAAGTCCATTGTTTTGGGTCCAGACTCTAAAGGGTACAAAAGAGAAATGTCTCTTGTTGTGTCACCCGTTGAAGTCCTTAATTTGACCACTCTTGTTACCCCGTCTGCCCCTGGTCTGAGTTCTGAAACTCTAGCCAGAGGCCAGTATTGTCTTGGAGTACTGTCATGTATGAGAACAAGGTCCCCTACCTTAATTGTGTCAGACCAATCCTTCTTAGTCATTTGTTTATGTCTCTCCCTTAGACCCATCAAGTACTCAGTTTTCCACTGTTTAATGAAATGAGCTTTAACTCTTGTTAAATGTTGTAACTTAGTCTGGAGTTCATTATGTCGTTGAGTCCAGTTTGGGTCTTCTGAAGAGTCTATATTGTAGTCCGGCAGGAGACTAACTTGTTCTCCCCGAATCAAATGATTTGGAGTTAATGGTTCCGGGTCATTAATGTTGTCACTCACATAAGTGAGTGGTCTATTGTTAATGATGTTCTCAATCTCAGCCAGGAGAGTGAGTAACCCAAATAAGTGTATCTGTTTTTTGCCAATTGCTTTCTTCAAGCAATTCTTTACTGTTTGTATATTCCTCTCCCAGATAGAACCATACCAAGGAGAGGCAACCGGAATATACTTCCACTTTATGTTTGAATTTTGTATATATAATTGTGTGATTTCATTGCTTAACAAGTCGTGGATGACTTGTTCACCAGCTTTGAAATATGTAGCATTGTCAGTCCAAACTGTCTTTGGTACTGAATGTCGTGCACAGAATCTCTTAAAGACAGCAACAAAAGATTCTGCTGTAAGGTCCTCCACAACATCCAAATAAACAGCTCGTGAGGCAGCACATGTAAACAGTACAATGTACATTTTTTGTTCAGTGTCACCCACCCCTACAGTCAATGCTCCTGTATAGTCAATGCCTACAGTCTCAAAGGGTCTGTTAAGAGTAACACTCTCCTCTGGCAAAGCAGGATGATTTGGTTTCCTATAGGGCCTAGCATGACACACACTCACTCAGGACTGTTTTAACAGTGATCCTTCCCTTGGGTATCCAATAAGTTTTTCTTAATGTAGTTAGTGTCTGTGGGACCCCCATATGATATACATCATTGTGTGTTTTTCTGATGATTAATGTTGTCAAATAGCTAAATCTAGGTAAAAGGATTGGATGTTTGCTTTTGTATGACAGTTTTGATTTGTCTAATCTCCCTTTACACCTTAGAAGGCCTTCCTCATCTCTGAACAAGTTTAGATCCACAACTACTGATGGTACAGGTTCTTTTGTTTGTTTCCCATTAGTTAAGAATTCTAACTCTTTATTGTACTCTTTGTTGTGCATGGCCTATCCAGTATTTGGTTGCAACTTCTGTATAATATGATTATTTTTATTTAGCTATTTGTTAATTGTAGTTAAACAGTTGTGAGCAAACCTCAAACAGTAGGCTGTGACCCTGACAAGTTTACTGAAATCAGAACTGTTCATAATTAGTGATTGGTTCAACCTTTTCATTTGAAAAGATTAAATTTAATGTCAAGTTAACTTGTCCACAGGCCATTGGTCTGTATTACAGAGCCACTTAGGTCCATAAACCAAGTTTTGTTTGACTTCAACAACTTGTAGGATAAACCTCTGGTCAGAAAGTCTGGGATTTTGTTTAGTTGGAACTAGTGAAAGTTTACTTGTAGGCTTTCATTAGCTTCAGCTATTTCTTTTAGCCTATTTCTTACAAAGATATTCTTACTATTAATGCTATCATTCCGTATCCAGGCAAGACAAATCTGACTGTCAAGCCAGATGTGGATATGAGTTAAGTACACATCTGGTAAGCATCCTTAAGCAATGAAATGGTTTAATGGCTAATGTAGCAGCCAATAGTTTCCAATTGAGGTATGGTTCGGGTAGGTTTGAGAGGTGCAACTTCCCTTTTGCATAAATTAGATGACTTTCTGTAGGGCTTACAAGATACGCACAGCACCCATAAGCTTGTGTGCTTGCATCAGCAAACACATGAAGTCTCTGGGTTATCCCTAACCCACAGCACCTTTGAATTTTAATGTTCTGCACTTTTGTTAAATCAGCAGCTAACTTCTTCCAAGATTTTTATTTTCATTTGTTATTGGATCATCCCACCCAACATTTGTCCTCCAAATTTCTTGGAGGAGAATCTTTGATTTTATTGTTGAAGCAGGAATAGACCCATGGGATCAAAAATTTTGGAAGCCTCTGATAATATTGTCTTTTAGTATTTGCTTCATCAAGTTTAAAACCTTTAGTACAGATTGAATCATGACTGTTAGAAGTTGCATCCAAATACCAGTTCATACCTAAAGTTTTAACTCTGTCTGATGGCTCAGTAAGACCATTATTATCCTTAAAATCTTTTGTTTAAATCCTCATCATTTGAAATCCACTCTCTAAGTTCAAAGTTACCTTGTTGCATAATGTTTTGAGAGTGTTCATAGACTTCAGATAATTCAGATTTTGTTGTTGTTGAGCCTATTAGATTGTTACGTAAAAATGTTCCTTAAGGAAGTTCAATGTTAGAGAGTTATTAAACTGGTTTAAATGATGTCTAATTGTCAATGCTAATAGCTAGGTGAGCAATTGGCTCCAAACAACACAACATTAAATCTATAGGTTATGAACCCTTTATTCAAATCAAATGGATCCTTGAACCATAAGAACCTAAGTTGGTTCTTATCATATTCATTTTAAGATTTATTCTCAAAAATGCCTTTGAAATGTCACTTTGTACGGCATATTTGTCTACCTGAAACCTCAGTAAGATCTTCACAAGGTCAGAAATGAGATTAGGACCCTCAATCAAGCAATCATTCAAACTGTGTTTATCACTGTCTTTGAGGCTACAGTTATATACTACTCTGAGTTTTGTTGTTGGGCATCTTGTCGATAAACCCCCTGTGGGTTAATAATGACAACCATCTTTTAAAAGGGTATTTGTTACTTCTTCAATGAAGCCTTTCTGTAGCGTTCTTTGAAGACATCGATTATATGATGGAATATTATTATCTTGTTTGAGTTTTCATTACTTTATATAAATGTCCTTTAGCTACTTTGAGATTGTTTCTTAAAGTTGGACAATTTATTTTCCAAGGTAAACTCAACAAAATAACTATTGTCTTTGCACTGAAATGACGTCTTCAAATCTTTCTACCATTAACTGATCTTCTGAAGTTTGATTTGTGTCATGTATACCCACAGATTCTAGCAACCATAAAGTTTGAATTGCCTCATCCAAAGTTTCATTTGATATGATGACTTAATGTTCTCAGTTGAGATAATATTATTCAAAGTGTTGCTATTCTTACAGGTGTTATGTAGGACTGAGTTGAGGCACATAGATTTGTTGGTCATGAACTGTTTGGTTTAGGTCTAGGTTGTATTTTGATAGGTCACCCAAAGGGGCTATCCTGATGGAGTCTGAATAGCTATACCATTACCTATCTCTACTATGCCCTTATGAATAAGATTAATATACATCTGCCCCTATTAGCATTTCAATGTTAGCTACTGTGTTGTTAGTGATATGTCTATCAGCTATTTGTAGTGTTTTCCCAAATGATTTTAGGTTGTTCTAGTTTGGTATAACCAGTTGTTTTGTCCTACTTTAGAAATAATAACTGCTTCAATTTCTTGAATTTACTTTCTAAATGTAGTTCCAGGTCAATTGTCTTATAGCTATTTTGTCCGATTATCATTAACAAAGGATGCAATATGAGGTTTTGTTCATTCGGGCTGGTGTCAAACCAATTTATTAACTACATTTTGTGAAAAATGTTTGTGAGAACAACAGTCTATAAGACATCTCACTGGAGTGGTGCTACCCTAACTATTCACTAAGTCCAAGTAATAGTTGGTAAAAGAATCTCAGTGTTTCTTGTTACATTGTTGAACAAACAGAATGTCCCATGAAAGTGGCGTTTCTTGATTACCTTTGTTTGGGGGAGGTATCTTTGAGTTTGAGTACTATTGTTTGGACACTTTGGTGAATCACACATTGATGAGACAGGTCGTAAACTTTTACAAAACTTACACTTGAATCTTAATCTAGATTTACAGTCTTTCTTATAATGTCCCTGGCCAGTACACTTTTACACAGGTTCAACTGTTCACATCTTTTAGCTCTTTGGTTAAAGTCTGAATATTTGTCACACCAGTACTACTGTGTTTCATTACTTGCACAAAATTTGCAATGTGGTGGTGTGTAAGTTGAGGCAGCAGTTACATTAAAGTTCTGTAATGTAGGGTTCGTGTATTATAGTTGGTCATATTGATTCTACAGTATCAAGTTTGTCTGTTGGCTGTAGCTAGTTGGTCTCTGGGAACAGTCTTTTGTTTATCCATAGTCTGGGTCTTATGTGTTGGAAAATCTCTCAATTTGTAATTAGTTAGGATATTGGGGAAGGTTTTCTTATATCTTCCAGATTAGGATAATTTTCCCGTCTTTAGAATTAAAATATCTTTAACCTCGAAGGAAGGCACCTAAGTACTATGCCTTGTATAATCAAGATGAAGCTTTAATATCTATCTCATTGCTAACCAGTTGTCCTATAATAGCTTCTAATTTTGTATAAAAATTTTCCATATCACTATGGTTATCTTTTATGGGTGCAAATTCAAAAATTTGTTGAGATAATTCATATACAATCTCATCTTTATTAATGTAATTACGTTTTTAAAAGATCAATAGCTACTTCATATGAATTCCCTACGGCTGGTAAATAGGCTATCAGGTTATAGGCTGGGCCTTAAGGGAACTAGTTAAGTAACAACTTTTCAACAGTTGAAATATAAGGTTTATTACCTATTAAATTCTCAAATTTGTCAATGAAAGATGGGAATTGTACCGTGTCCCCTTCAAATGTTGGTACTAGCAAAATGGTAACTGAGCCTCAATTCTTGTGACTCAGGATTTAGCATGCCACTTAAATTTTGTTGAAGGTTAGCTCTACTTGAAAATCAGAATTAGTTTTTTTTTGGTGTTAAGTCAGTCAAACGAGACCGTAGTCTCCTTATTTGCTGTTCAATTGAGATTACCTGATCATCATCATCAGCGTAAAGGTCTATCAATTGTTCTTCAGCCATTCGGATTCAACTAACTCTGAAATACTCTCATTAATGGCTATTATTTCCTTTTTAGTTCCAATTTAAGAATTACACTCTCTAAATTTTCCTTACCTGGTTGTGAATATTGTTAAAAGTGTTCACAGCCTTTGTAACAGCTCCCAACTTTGCCCCCCTTTTCTTTTTTAACTTTTCAATTCCGCACTGTCCATGTCTAAGTCAAAATTGTTTAACTGGGATCGTAATGAAATAGAGGACAAGAAGAAATTACCAAAGAAGAGATAGCACAGACAAAACAGTCAAGTTCAAATTTGGTTTAATCCCCCCCAAGTACTTATGTCACTCAGGTCTAAGCTTATAAGAGAATGAGACTCCTTAAATGTAAATGTTTCTAGTTAGGCCCTAGGTTGTAGACCTAATTAGGCTTGATTAGGTTAGGCTTAGCTAGGCTTAGGCTAGACCATTTAGCCTAATTCTGCATTTTTTGTTAAGTAAGGTTAAGGTTTGTAAATTCCCCACAACACGACCACCAATGCGAAAAATGCTCTGTATGAATTGGTCCACAATTAATCCACCCTTATATCTCAGTCTAACTATAGAGTAGATCAAGTCTAGCCTAGAGGGGTCAGCCTAGAGATTCCGGAAATGGTCCAGAGCGGCAGATAAATTGAGGTCCACAGTAGGATTCCTCACATTTAGGTTAGGGCAATCTACCTTCACCTTTGTTAAGCTATGAGTTGATGCTGGGTCTTAGGCCACAATGTAGGCCTAACTTGTCTGACCCAGCTTAATTAATGTGATTAAATTACTGGGTTAAAAACTCAATAGTCACTGTTGAAAAAAGTGGTTAGAAATAACCGCATATATTTCCAAAGAAAATATAAACAAAATAAATAAAAATAAAAACCCTCGTTTCTAACCAACTAGTGAAGTTGGGTTTCCCTAATTAACAAAAAGAAGGAAAAAAAAAAGTTTCTGGGACAAAGACAAACGGAGCTTTGGCCAGTCTTGAAAATTTTTGACCGCATGAAGCGGGCCCCTTTTTTCTCAAAAAAATTAAAATGCTCGTGGTTACCCAAACCGGGAAACTGAGTCAACCTTCAAATCTAACAACCTTTAATTAAATCGTATCCTTAATTAATAACCACTGCAATTAATCAAAACCCATGTTTAACTAAATAGAGGCCTATCAGAACTAGGTGCAAGTAAGTTAAAGAAAATAACTAAGGTAAGAGAAAAACTAGGTACCTAGACGAAACTCGAACCGGGCTACAACGGCCCTAACTCAATAATTAAATGGCTGTTATAGCCCCTATTAAAACCTAAAGGCAATATAGCCCTAACTTAACTTAAATAAAACCTTCTAAACCTTAAACTTTTAAAACCAAAAACTTAAGGGCAATCCAGCCCTAGCCTAACTTAACCTGCAAAACCTAGGTCTGGGAAATAGCCCCTACAAATAAATAACCTAGCAGTGTGTTAAACGATAACCTAAAACAACAACGAAATTTAAAAACCTGGAAACTAAATGAAACTTATGAATCAGTTAGAAACTGAAAGGGTAACGTTCAACTGGCAACTTCATTTTGGTAAGTCTAAATTAATTTTGATGAATTTAGCTTCACCATAGTTAGTAATCTGGCTGCTGACCAAATTTAACCTGAAAACCACTGCAACCTACAGTGAAAAAGTCTGTAGCTGTGTTGACAGTGTCTAAATAGGCCATTATTATTTCTATAATTACCGAGTCTATTTAAAGTAAACTTAACCTTAATACTACACCTAAATAAAAATAATATATCTCAATCTAAATAATAAATTTTTCAATATGGCGCCCCCGGGTGGGCAGTCGAGAAGTTAGTTACCCTTTTTTTGTTTTAATTCTGATACAATAGTTTTAAATCCAGTGAATTAAATTTTTTACACAACCTAAACAAACCTAGCCTAACCTGGCTAAACCTAAAAAAACAAACCTAGCCTAACCTGGCTGAACCTAAAAAACAAACTAGCCTAACCTGGCTGAACCTAAAAAACAAACCTAGCCTAACCTGGCTGAACCTAAAAAACAAACCTAGCCTAACCTGGCTGAACCTAAAAAAACAAACCTAGCCTAACCTGGCTGAACCTAAAAAAACAAACCTAGCCTAACCTGGCTGAACCTAAAAAAAACAAACCTAGCCTAACCTGGCTGAACCTAAAAAAACAAACCTAGCCTAACCTGGCTGAACCTAAAAAACAAACCTACCCTACCCTACCAACCCTACCTAACCTACCAAACCAACCTAACCTAACCTAACCTACCCTACCAAACGTACATAACCTACCCTACTTAACCTAAAATACCTAACCTACCTACCCATAATAAACCTAAAAATGGCTAATCAAACTGAAGCCACTCGTGGAAAAAGTATGGAGACCTGGTTGGGAAGTGATGTGGAAGCACTTGAAACTAGTAAACTGGTAAAAAGGAGGGGAGCAATCAGAACCTCAGCTACTAAACTTTTAGCTACAATCAAAGAGAGATGGGATGATTGGACTGAGGAACAAAAAAATTCACATGCTCGGCTTTTGTCCTCACAACTGGACAAGTTACAAAATTTAGACGAGGAAATCCTTAGAATGTATGTTTGTTCCGAAGGCTTCTCAGAGGATAAACAAGAAGAACTAGATGAAAAAAATAGTTATTACCACTTTGAAATAGATCAAATGATACAAGCATTAACAACTAAAAAAGAAAATAATGCCGAAGCCAAACCTAAACTAAGAATAAGTACTAAAATTCCTGAGCTTCAAATATTACCATTTGATGGAAATCCCTCTAAATTTCAAAACTTTAAGACCTCATTCAGAAACATTTATGATAACATAGGTCTTTCCGAAGAAGAGAAATTTGCCTACCTAAAACAACATTTGAGTGGAAACCCTGCCATTCAAATCAACTGCATGCAAGAAAGTAAAACCTCTTATGAAGAAGCATGGCAGCAGTTGGAGGGCTGTTATGCAACACCAGGCCAAATTAAATTCTCCATAATAAAATCCCTTTTAACTAAATCCATAATAACCAAAAATTTTAAATCACTTCATGACTTTCAAGCAGATATGCACTCTACCATAAATTTAATGCAAACTCAAAAATTAGAATTAGAAGATATACTCTTGTATGTATATTATAATAAACTAACTCAAGAAACTCAGGAATTTTTAAGAACTTGTGGGTTTAAACTCTATGACCCCTTTAATAATTTTAAAGAAGCAATTGCTGAAGCTACCAAAACCTTAGCTAATGTTAATTTTGATCTGGAACAAAGTGAGTTGACTACCTTGATACCTAAACAAAAAAGAAACTTCTCTCCAGAACCAGCCAGAAAACCATGGTATTCTGGCCAAACTACAGCTGCTCTGGCGGTTTCTACCCAAAAACAATCCTCAAGAAGAGCTCAATATACTGACCAGAGAGAACCTTACTGCAAATTGTGTAAGAAAAACTCTCACAAAATCTCAAAATGTGATTCTTTCCCTGAAAGTTGGGATAAACTGAAAAAACTTGCTAAATTAAATTATTGTACTAAATGTACCTCATCTAAACACCAAGCCAAAGAATGCCCCATTTCTTTACAACCCTGTTCATTTTGTAGGTTTTCTAACCATTTATCCTTCCTTTGTACCAAACAAAAAGGAAAACCAGAGGGAGATAAGAAAACCAAAACCAGTACGGAAGTAGCTACCCAAAAAGAAAACTCCAAACAAGGGAAACAAGTTACTAACTTATTAAGTTTAAAAAACACTGATCAAGAAGTAGCATTAATCCCTTCCATGCAAATGAGAATAAGAAACTCAGAAAAATCAATTAAATGCAGAGCACTTTTGGATAATTGTAGTCAAGCCAGCTACATTACCAAGGAACTCGTGAAAAAATTAAATCTTCCAACTAAACACTACGAGGAATCCATAACCATAACAGGATTTATAGCCGACAAGAAACAACCAAATTATGAAGTAGCTATAATTAAATTGGAGGATTCTAGAAACCCTGGAAACTACCAAGAAATAGAAGCTATCATAATTGATGATATTAATATTAAATATGAAGTTCCAGGATTACTGAAACTTCAAACTTATTTAAAATCATTAAATTATCAGCTTGCAGATCACTTTGAAGCTGATGAAGTGGCTGACTTCATGTTAATTTTTGGGGCTGCAACCCACAAACTTTTTGCCCTCAGCAGTCATCAGATTCATACGGCCTCTTGTTATAAATCTCCCTATGGAATACTTTTATTGGGTTTCCCTTCAGATTACTACCCTGAAAAAGAAAACGAACCAATAAGAGATCAGATCAGCTTCTGTATTACCAACCCGCTACCTACTAGTACAACTTCTAATGAAGATCTAAAAAAAATTGAACACCAGATTGCACAATTTAGCAAACTAGAAAACTTGGGTATTTCTGGGGATGAACCACTTTCAAACAAAGAAAAAGATCTGATTGCAAACTTTGAAAAGGAAGTTAAAATAGAAGATGAAAGATTGTCTGTTAAGGTACCATGGAATGACCAAAAAGATAAAATTTCACCAAACTTTAACTATGCTATTAGCAGGTTAAAGTCCACTTGCAAAAAATTAAAAAAAGATAACTTAATGCAACCTTATTCAGACATCCTTGAACAACAATTCCAGGAAGGAATAATAGAAGAAGTACCTCTAACAGAACACTTAAGACAAGCAGGAAATTTTTTACCTCATTTTCCCGTAGTTCGCCCTGGGGTACAAACAACTAAAGTTAGGATTGTAGTAGATCCCTCGGGTAAAAGCAAACCAGAAGAAATAACCGTAAATGATGCTACTGAGGACTGCCCTTCACTCCTACCTCACTTAGCAAAATTGTGCATTAAATTAAGGCATGGTAAATATTTGATGATTGGGGACATTCAAAAAGCATATTTACAACTTAAATATCAAACAGAATTTGACTGCAATGCCCACAAAATTCTGTGGGTAAAGAATACCCAATTGGCTCCAAATGACAACAACCTGAGCTGCTATAAATATAAAGAGTTACCTTTGGCAACAAAAGCAGTCCATTTTTACTACAACAATCTCTACAACACATATTTAATGAACAACAAAACCAAGTGGCAGACTACCTAGCTAACCGCTTTTACATGGACAATGCTTTAATTAATGCCAACAATCTCTCAGAACTCAAAGACCTATACAATTATAGTGTAAACACTTTAATTGAATATAATTTGAAGCTATATGAATGGGCCTCTAATCACTCAGAACTTCAAGGACTATTTGAAAAACATGACATAGCCTCTTCCGAAGATAAAGAAAATGTAAAACTATTAGGATATGGTTGGAACACAAGTGCTGATACACTCCATCTAAAAACGGTAAACTTGAACTCAGAAGCCAAAACTAAAAGAGAAATACTAAGTTCTGTGCAATCATTGTTTGATCCAATTGGATTTGTTGCACCCTTAGTGTTTAAATTAAAACTCTTCATGCAGAAAGTAACAGCTACCAAAAAAAATTGGGATGAATATCTAGAACTGGAAATGCTGCGTGAATGGAAAAAACTTTGTAAAGAAATAAACAAAGTGGAATTTCTGAATTTTCCTAGACAAGCTTTTGAAAATCCCAAACCTCTCATGGAAAATCTTCAACTCCACATCTTTTGTGATGCCAGCCAAGAAGGTTATGCAGTAAGTTGCTATCTAGTTGGAAATGGAAAATCCGAACTAATTTACGCTAAATCAAGAGTCAATCCCAAATCAAAAAATTGGACCATTTGTAACTTGGAATTAATGGCAATCTGCCTAGGAACCAAAGTCCTAGAATACCTTAAAGAAACCTACCTAGAAGAAAACTCAGAAAACCAAAAGTTCTTCAAAACAATAATTTGGACAGACTCACAAGTGGCTTTAAATTGGACTGCTCAAAAATCTCTAAAAATGAAATCAATCTTTGTAAAAAACAGAGTGAAAGACATTCAGGAAGCAACAAGAAACTTAAACCATCACCTGGAATTCAGACATGTAGCAGGAGAAGACAACCCAGCAGACCTACTCACCAGACCAATATCTTTCAAGAAATTTCAAAAACTTCTTCACTTTTACCAACATGGTCCCACATTTTTGAGAAATGAGATGGAATGGCCCACCAACTTAATTTTTAACCCCCACCAAGAAACCTTACAGACAACAATAAATGTGTGTCAAACAACTTGTAAAGAAATAAATGAAAAAACTCCCTTGTTAAATATGGAAAGATTCTCTAACAGGAAAAAACTGGTCAGAATCACTGCCTATGTTCTACGGTTCATAGAAAACTTAAAGTACTTCCGCACTCACAAATATAACCCGAAATGTAACCTGACAATGGAAGAACAAATTGCTGTCTTGGAGAAAAATCATACAGCTTACAAAACTAAGGCCACAAATTACTGGCTAAAATTAGTCCAGCAACAACATTTCTCAAAAGAAAAAGAAATAATCCACAAACTAAATAAAGGAGCAAAAGTTGAGGACCTAACAAAGCTGCAAAAGAATCTAAAACTCTTCATTGACAAAGAAGGGTTAGTCAGAACAATGGGGAGATATAAATATGCAACTAACCTTAACTATTCTGCTAGGTATCCTGTACTACTGCCCGAAAATTCTCATTTAACAACGTTAATTGTAACTGAATGTCATGCAAAAGCCAGTCATGCAACCTTAGCTACCACATGCAATTTCCTCAGACAGGAATTCTGGATCCCCAAAATAAGGCAAGTAGTTAAAAAGGTTCTGAAACAATGTCTGTTTTGCCAAAAATACTTTGCCATGGCTTATGAAGTGCCTACTACTGGACCCTTAGTAACGGAACGTTTAAGCTATGAAAAACCCTTTGAAAAAACTGCCCTTGACTATGTTGGTCCAATTTCTGTCCAGGATGAGAATAACCAATTCATGAAAGTCTACTTATTATTGTTCACTTGCTGCGCCACCAGATTCACTAGCCTTCACATCTGCACTGACCTTTCTGCTAAAACCTTTTTAAGAGAACTCTACCATTTGTCCTTAAACTACTCCCTTCCAAAGGTTTTGATTTCAGACAATCAATCCACCTTCAAAAGATCTGAAGATTACCTTAAACATTGGTTCCAAAATGTTCTTGTGTCTCAGTACCTCTCTGATCATGGTATCCAGTGGAAATTTACAGCAGCCTATTCACCCAGAACCTTAGGAATAGCTGAAAGAATGGTGGGTTTAGTCAAAAGAGCCCTCTATACCTCCCTAAAAGGAAGAAAAATCCCGTTAACTGAACTAAAAACAATTGTTCTTGAAATAATGAACACAATTAATTCAAGACCACTCACTTATGTTAATTCAAATGAAGATCCTTCCTCTGATCTACTAACTCCTTTCAAGTTGCTTTTTGGGTATGACAATACCAAATTCAACTTTTTAACCACTAATGATACCCAAGAAGCAGTTAATGAAGACGATCAGGTGGATGCTGATTATATGACAACAACAGAGGACAAAGAAAGAAAGAAAATACTGGATTACTTTCATAAGGGAGCTAAACAATCTCAAGAAATCAAAAAAAGATGGCGATACGAATATTTGAGTAGTTTGAGGGAAAAAGAATACCAACAACACAAACAACCAGTAAGTAAAGAACCTAAAGTAGGAGAACTATGTCTCTTAGATGAAAATTCTATGAATCCCAAATACTTCTGGAAGATTGCTGTAATTGAAACATTACACCCAGATGAAGATGGCATAATCAGGCACGTAACTGTAAAAACACCCAATGGTCATCTCTCCAGAGAACACACATATCGGTTTATACCCACTGGAAATACTGATAAGCCCAAATATTGACCTGGAGAACTGGAAAATTCTTCCACGGAATCAGGAACTGTAGATTCTCCTGACACTACTACTGCCGCTACTCAACCCCGACCACAAAGACAAGCTGCAGTTAGATTTCGGGAAGAACTGCAAAGGAAAATACAGAGTGGATCTTTGTGAAGACCACAAATAGAACATTGTAAATAATTGTAAATAGCTATAACTTAGGACCAACGTTCTACAGAAAAGACGCTTTCATCTTCATATTTCACCTAAAAGGAACTTTTCTGAAGAGCATGTCATTTTCATTCAAAAAAAAAAAAATAAAAAAAAATAAATAAATAAAATAAAATAAAATTTCCCAAGAATACAATTCTGGGTAAATTTTTCCCCTTGGGGGGAATGTTGAAAAAAGTGGTTAGAAATAACCGCATATATTTCCAAAGAAAATATAAACAAAATAAATAAAAATAAAAACCCTCGTTTCTAACCAACTAGTGAAGTTGGGTTTCCCTAATTAACAAAAAGAAGGAAAAAAAAAAGTTTCTGGGACAAAGACAAACGGAGCTTTGGCCAGTCTTGAAAAAATTTTTGACCGCATGAAGCGGGCCCCTTTTTTCTCAAAAAAATTAAAATGCTCGTGGTTACCCAAACCGGGAAACTGAGTCAACCTTCAAATCTAACAACCTTTAATTAAATCGTATCCTTAATTAATAACCACTGCAATTAATCAAAACCCATGTTTAACTAAATAGAGGCCTATCAGAACTAGGTGCAAGTAAGTTAAAGAAAATAACTAAGGTAAGAGAAAAACTAGGTACCTAGACGAAACTCGAACCGGGCTACAACGGCCCTAACTCAATAATTAAATGGCTGTTATAGCCCCTATTAAAACCTAAAGGCAATATAGCCCTAACTTAACTTAAATAAAACCTTCTAAACCTTAAACTTTTAAAACCAAAAACTTAAGGGCAATCCAGCCCTAGCCTAACTTAACCTGCAAACCTAGGTCTGGGAAATAGCCCCTACAAATAAATAACCTAGCAGTGTGTTAAACGATAACCTAAAACAACAACGAAATTTAAAAACCTGGAAACTAAATGAAACTTATGAATCAGTTAGAAACTGAAAGGGTAACGTTCAACTGGCAACTTCATTTTTGGTAAGTCTAAATTAATTTTGATGAATTTAGCTTCACCATAGTTAGTAATCTGGCTGCTGACCAAATTTAACCTGAAAACCACTGCAACCTACAGTGAAAAAGTCTGTAGCTGCGTTGACAGTGTCTAAATAGGCCATTATTTTTCTATAATTACCGAGTCTATTTAAAGTAAACTTAACCTTAATACTACACCTAAATAAAAATAATATATCTCAATCTAAATAATAAATTTTTCAATAGTCACTTACTGTTAGTTATTGGAGTCTCCAAACTCCGGTTGTGTAATTGTCGAGAGCGTACTTGCCGGTGGGATCTTTTTCGTTGTCTGTTTTCCTCCCTTCACCGTTACGTCCTCTCGCCCCGTTGTTCGTTTTCGTCCTCTCGCCCCGTTGTTCGTTTTCGTACTCCTTTGTTCTCCTCTTCGCGGGGCTTTTTCCACCAGCGTTGTCTTGGTTTTTTCCTCGGTTGGTTGAGCGGTAATGTATCTCCATTACCGAACACGCTCTTCTCACACAGTATATAAATACTAGTGTGGAGAATAACTCTGGTGAGCAACCAATTGGTTTCATCCACCCAGTTATTGACATAAAAGGAATTTAATAATTGTTAGATTAACTACCTACCTACTCAGTGAACCATTTTCGTTACCTCCCAACTACCCACTCATCAGTTTTCCATATACAGGGCGTGGTCTTATAGAGAGCTCTCTTGCAATTCAGTTTGGTTGTTTAGATACAAGATTGTTGCATCGTGCAGGTTGTGTTGTTGCAAGGTTTAGAAGGAAGACCATAAATAGTGCCCCTTTTATTTTTACCTTAATTTTATGCAACCGAGGCCTAAGGTAGGCCCACATCGAGTCAGCAACCTTGAGGTAGGAACCTAATAGACCTCCAAGTCCGTAAGTTTTTGTCTAGCTTAACTTGGGCTGTAGGTTAAACTGGCCCTTCAGAGCTTGGCCGTTCACGGCTCAGCTGGGATTCTGAACCCAATAAAATAAAAAAATAACATGGTCCTTCGAACCGGATTCTAGCCCAAGACTGAGTCAGTGACTATTTTCCGGCAAAGTTTTGATTGTGCAAATTGTAGCCCAAGTTAGACCTAGACGGGTTGAGAATAATTGAGTTAAGGTCCCAGGGTAGAAAGTTTGGCTGCCCAATTGCGAAACTTGGCCACTCGTCTGTCGTTGTTTTGGGCCTACATTTTTACCAATTTGGTTAATTTTGGTTTATTATTCGTAGGCGAAGGTTGCAGACTTCGGTGCACCAGTTACTTGGGTGGAAAATTTGGTATTCCATACTGGTGGTTGGTCAGTACCCCAACCAAGCAATTCAGTTTATTTGAAAAAAGCAAAATTTGAGTTTGATCAGTTTGGGTAAGTATTTCTGCCAATTCAGCTTAATTGGCATTGAGGCCAATTGTTGTTTGCATTGAAGATGAGTGCAGCTGAATTGAACAAGTTTAAAAAAAGGAGAAGCGCCTACAAAGGTCTAATTACAAAGGTCATTACTAGTATAGATTCTGCCATAGAGCAAGAGGATTTAAGCTTAGTGACTGCGCAGCTTTCCATATTAGAAACTAAAAAGGTTGCTCTAAGCGAAGTAAATGTTAAAATTGAGGCTCTTACAGAAGAGGATGAAATAGAAAATAATTTACTTTGAAGAGATTATTGATGATATAATTAAAGTATGCCACAGAGCAAGAGAGTTTAGCAGCTCAGTACAGTTAGAGACCAGGTCTAATAATGAGACAACCCTCAACAAATGGTGTTTGTGAAGTTAAGATTAACAGATCTGCAGTTCAATTACCGAGGCTTGTACTCAAAACATTTTCTGGGAGTATTCAGGAATGGCAAGGATGGGCAGACAGTTTTCAATCAGCAGTTCATTCTAGTCAAGTGTTAAGCGCGGTGGAGAAGTTTAATTATTTGCAGTCCCTCTTGGAAGGGGAGGCAGCAAAGACAATAGCAGGATTAGCATTAACAGAGGCTAATTATAATGTGGTTTGGGATATATTAAAGAAAGGGTTTGGTAAGCCAGAGATCTTAATTAAAAGTCACCTCCGCGAACTTTTAACTATACCTCCTGTTAATAATCCCAATAGTGTCAAGGAGTTACGGCAGTTATATGATGAATTTGAAGTTAGAACTAGGTCCCTGGACAACTTGGGTGTAGGAATGGAAAGGTATGGTATAATGTTGGTCACTATACTGGAGTCTAAATTGCCTAGCTCAATTTTGCTTGAATTAAGTAGGGGACACTACAGAACATGTGTACATCCCCCTTCAGCAGAGGTTAAGTCCTTTAAGCACAGAATTAGCAAGAGGAGAGGGAATTGAGTTTACACAGGGGGATGTTAAACAAAGGGACAAAGGCAGGCACAGCACCAAAGTTTCTACAAAAAGGAATAGCCTAGGTACAGTGTCAGCTTTACAATCTACATGCATCCTCTGAGAATAAATTAAAGGGAATCAAGGAATGCATATTTTGCAAAGGCAACCACAAGTCATAAATGTAAGGTGGCTGAGGCTTTACCTGTTGAGGGGAGAAAGGACAGGGTAACTAAGCCCACAGCATGTTTTAAATGTTTTTTTGAAAGGTCACAGAGCAAGGTTTTGTAAGTTTAAAATTTTGTGCAAAACATGCCATGGCCGGCATCAGCCATTATTGTGTGAAAACACTCCTAGTAGGCCTACCCCAGAAGTAGACACATCAGTGGCACATGCCACTGCTATGAAAGGGAGTAAAAGTATAGGAGGATTATTGC
The DNA here is from genome assembly GCA_023014485.1 of Bathynomus jamesi. Lineage (NCBI taxonomy): Eukaryota > Metazoa > Arthropoda > Malacostraca > Isopoda > Cirolanidae > Bathynomus > Bathynomus jamesi. The sequence continues at coordinate 971,339 of JAJOZX010000329.1, read as the reverse complement.
AAACAGCTGCAGCATTATTAATTGGGAATGATGGAGAAGCTACTGTAAGAGTGTTGTTTGAAAGTGGTAGCCAGTGTAGCTTTATTAAAACCAGAATTTCCAGAAAATTTAAGTTTAAAGAACTTAAGAGGAAAAATTTAAGAATTTCTGGGTTTGGGGGTTCCGTTCAAAACCGAACCAAAGTTAAGAAGGTAGAAGTTCTGGTTAAGGGGTTATTACCACAAGGTCCCACCATCAAGGTCCAAGCTGTAGAGATTGAGGAACTTTGTGCTCCAGTCACTACTTGTTTAGATATGGCATGTGTCCAAGAATTGCGAGTTAAAGGAATTAATTTGGGCAATAATAAGTTTGAAGGAACAGAAGATATTAGTCTTTTGATTGGAGCTGACTATTATTGGGACTTCATCACTGGTAATATTGTCCGCACATCTCGAGGTCCAGTAGCTATTGAAAGTAAGCTAGGCTGGATGCTACATGGTAGCTATTGCAATGAAATGAAGGTTAAAGCTCTTTTTGTTAAGATTGAGGAGAACAGCCATAGTTTGGAAAGGCATTTGAAAGCCTTTTGGGAACTTGACTATTGACAAAGGACAAACAGGAGAAGCAGGCGAGTCCAGTGAACAGTGATGTTTTAGAGCAATTTGAAAAAGGGATTGGGTTTAGAGATGGTTGCTATGAAGTTGGCCTCCCTTGGAAGGATTCTTGCAAACCCATTTCAAACCTTCAGCTAGCTAATAGGAGGTTGGAGACTTCATTGTACAGGCTAAGAAAAAAATGAGTTGTTAATTGAATACAATGAGGCCATCCTAAGCTATGTAAGGGAGGGCTATGGTGAAAGGGTGCAAGGTGAGCTGGTGAGCCAGGAGGCACATTATCCGCCACATCATGCAGTGGTATGGCGAGACAAAACTACCACCAAACCGAGTGTAGTTTTTGATGGCTCAGCCAAGGACAAAGGTGATGTGTCCTTGAATGACTGTTTGGATGCTGGACCAAATTTAAATGCAGATTTATTTTCCTTGTTACTGAGATTCAGGTTTGGTAGAGTACTATTGACTGCAGATGTGAAGCAAGTATTTTTGAGGATAAAGTTAAAACCAGAGGACAGAGATGCAGTAAGGTATCTGAGGGTGGATACGAAAAACTTGTTGAAAAATGAACCCCAAGGTTCGAGCATATAAAATGAAGTCAGTGTTGTTTGGCCTCAGATCTAGTCCATTTCTGTTGGCAGCTACTATTCAGTACCATTTTAAGAAATATTCTGAAGTCTATCCTAACACTATTGAACAACAAGGAAAAATTTTTGATGATGATGATTTGCTGTGTTCCGTGGATAATACGGAAATGGCTAAACAGATATTCAAGGAGGCTAGAGCTATAATGAGGGAGGCTGGCATGGAGCTTAGAAAATGGCAGACCAATCATTCTCAGTTACAACGGTTTATGAGTTAGTCCTGTGTAGTACCTGATGCAGCAGAAAGTATTGAGGATTCTGGTATTAAGGAGTTGTGGGCAATAGACACAAAGGTGCTAGGCATTGCTTGGCAGCAAGGAGAGGATTTATTTACCTTCAGTGGGAATCTTTAGTAGAGCTGGCTGAGAATGAGACAAGGTGGACAAAACGTATAGCTCTTAGTTTGGCTTCAAAGGTCTTTGATCCTCTTGGATTCCTGGCTCCATTTGTGATAAAGTAAAAAATTTGGTTTCAGAGCCTCTGGGAAATTGGACTTGGTTGGGACCAAGAGTTACCTGATCATATGGTGGTAAGGTGGAAATATTGGTTCAAAGAATTGGCACATCTTGGAGACGTCGAAATCCCAAGATGGTACTTTGGAGAGTTGAACAATAGTGCAGACAATTTGGAGCTGCACACCTTTTGTGATGCAAGTGAGGAAGCCTATGCAACTTGTATTTATATAAGAGGCACATTCAAAGAGGAAGTAAGTTGCAGGTTGGTTGCTGCAAAGAGCAGAGTAGAACCTTTGAAAAGGCTTTCTATTCCAAGGTTGGAATTGATGGGTGCAGTTATTGCTAGTCGGCTTGCAGTTACAGTGCAAAAGTCTTTGGCCCTCTATAAAATTCCAAGCTATTATTGGACAGACTCCACTATAGTTTGGCACTGGTTAAGAAGCCAGGCAAGGAAATGGAAACCATTTGTTGCCAATAGGGTGGAGGAAATTCAAGCACACACAGGTCCCAAGCAATGGGAGCATTGTCGAGGCACCCAAAACCCAGCTGATTAACCAACACGAGGAATTTCAGTGAAAGATCTTGCACAGTCAAGTTTGTGGTGGAATGGGCCAGAGTGGCTAAAACTTGGAAGTGAAAACTGGCCTTCTAATCAGCCTATTGTAGGAGAATGCCAGGCTCAAGAAGAATGGGTGAGTGAAATGAGAAAATGCACTTTGAACAGTTGTCAAATTATGCAGCAGGACCCCATATTGAGGCTTGAGGACATTAGCAGTCTGAAAAGGTTGTTAAGAGTGACAGCATGGGTATATAGATTTACAAACAACATTAAGGGAGAAGCAAGAAGGGAAGGAATTCTGAACAGTAAGGAGATTCAGCAAGCCAGGCAATACTGGGTGGTATATGTGCAGGAGGAAAAATTTGGTGAAGAGAGAGAATTGCTCACCAGCCGTCCATTGCAGGTTCTACCAACACATTCAGCTCTCAAGGGTTTGGATGTGTTTTTGGATCAGGATTTACTGAGAGTAGGAGGTAGACTACAGTTTTCTGGGCTTCCAGAGGAGAAAAGACACCCAATTTTGCTACCTTCTGGGAGCACTTTCTGGAGCTTTTGATCCGGGATACTCATCATAAGTTGTTACATGCTGGAGTTAGAGAAGTGATAATAGAGATCAGACAACAGTTTTGGATTCCCAAAATTAGACAAGTAGTAAAAAAAGTCTTGCATAAATGTGTGGTTTGCAAGCGTTGGAGTGCAAAGCCTTATTATGAAAAGGTGGCTCCACTTCTGAGAGAACGGTGTGTCTATGCTGCCCCATTTGATGTAGTGGGAGTAGACTTCGCAGGTCCAGCCTGTGTGTATGAGCAATGGGAGTCTGACAAAGGTTATATATGTCTTTTCACATGTGCTACCACCAGAGCAATCCATTTGGAGTTGGTAAGCAATTTAAGTAGTGATGTATTTCTTTTGGCTTTTAAAAGGTTTGTGAACAGAAGGGGTTTCCCAAATAAAATCATAGCGGATAATGCAAAAACCTTCAAAAGGGCTGCAAAGAAATTCCAAGAAGTTTGGTCCTTACTAAAAGAGGAGGGATTCCAATTCTACTCTTCACACCATGGGGTACAGTGGGAGTTTATTGTTGAGAGAGCACCATGGTGGGGAGGATTTTGGGAAAGGCTAGTGAGAAGTGTAAGTGTAAAGTGTCCATTAAAGAAACTTTTAGCTAATGCTCATTTGAGCAAAGAAGAATTCTGCACTGTTTTGTGTGAATAGAAGCAATGGTGAGCAGTAGGCCTATCACTTTTGTTTATAACAGTATGCAGAGCCATTGACACCAAATCATTTTCTTTGTGGTAAACGATTAACATCAAGCCCCACTTTGCCAGAAGACTTGCAGCCTATCCAGAGCACTCAAGGAGAATTAACCAGAAGGTTCAAGTACCTTGAAGAACTACATGATCAGTTATGGAAGAGGTGGCAGATGGAATACTTGCCAGAACTCAATTATTACCCATCAGGCAATGTAAAGGGCTCCAATGCAAGTTACAGCCTCATGAAGAAGGCTTAGCTAAACTTGCAGAAGGTAATGACAACAATGCCTCTTCGGTGGGGTGTTAGAAAATCTAGAAGAGGAAGAGCAATTGTTGTCCCAAGGCGATATGATTAATAAGCTGATTGATGCAGCATTGCTTGTACATATTAAGTTAAGGTGTATATATATCCATCTCATAATTGTAAGGTTAGTGAAAAATTCACTTAATTTAGAGCTAGCATTTTTCGGCTCTTGTGGCATCATTGTTTGGGCACTCTTGTGGCATCATTTTTTTGGGGCGCTGCGCGTCCTTCCGACTTATTTGTTGAATGCGGCACTTACAGGGCGTGGTCTTATAGAGAGCTCTCTTGCAATTCAGTTTGGTGGTTTAGATACAAGATTGTTGCAAGGTTTAGAAGGAAAACCATAAATAGTGCCCTTTTATTTATTATCATAATTTTATGCAACTGAGGCCTAAGGTAGGCCCACATCGAGTCAACAACCCTGAGGTAGGACCTAATAGGACCTCCAAGTCCGTAAGTTTTTAGTCTAGCTTAACTTGGGCTGTAGGTTAAACTGGCCCTTCAGAGCTTGGCCATTCACGGCTCAGCTGGGATTCTGAACCCAATAAAATAAAAATCAGGAGGCGACATACCCCCCCCCCCCAAAAAAAAAGTGCCACAAGAACCCAAAAATGCTAGCTCTAAATTAAGCGTATTTTTCACTAACTTTACAATCATGAGATATACACAACTTAATATATACAAGCAATGCTGCATCAATCAGCTTAATCATCATATCGCCTTGGGACAACAATGGCTCTTCCTCTTCTAGATTTTCTAACACTCCCCACCGAAGAGGCATTGTTGTCATTACCTTCTGCAAGTTTAGCCAAGCCTTCTCCATGAAGCTGTAACCCAAATGCTTCATCTTGACTATCCGTGTTTTCGCCAATTTCTAAAGCATAGAGTTTTTGTACAAGTCTCTAATTTTGCTCCTGAAGTCTTTACCAGTGTAGACCAAACTAAATTGTCTTTGCCAACAAACAACTCTTCAATTATGCCAAGCTCCCAGCATTGCCTTGGTCTTTCATCCCCATCATTACCACTTCTCCCACCTTGATACAATTTGCATTGGAGCCCTTCACATTGCCTGATTGGTAATAATCGAGTTTTGGCAAGAATGCCATCTGCCACCTCTTCCATAACTGATCTTGTAGCTCTTCAAGGTACTTGAACCTTCTGGTTAACTTTTCTTGGCTGGTCTGGATAGGCTGTAAGTGTACTGGCAAAGTGGGGCTTGATGTTAATCGTTTACCACAGAGAAAATGATTTGGTGTCAATGGCTCTGCAGCTTGCACACTGTTATAAACAAAGGTGATGGGCCTGCTGTTCACAATTGCTTCTACTTCACACAAAACAGTACAGAATAATTCTTTGATCAAATGAGCATTAGCCAAAAGTTTCTTTAATGGACACTACACATCTCACTAGCCTTTCCCAAAATCCTCCCCACCATGGTGGGCTCAGAGGGCGAGAAGTTTCTTGGTGGGCTTCTGTGTTCGAGCCAGGAGGTGGCGCTTTATTTCCCAAAGTGGCACCTCCCCGCCTGTCTGGGAACTCACGGCGGACTCTGGGTGGCGATAGGGGGTACCAGAAGGACCGGGCAGGTGGGAGGGAGGACGTGCTCAGGGTGGCTAACAGGGGGGGGGTGGAAGGAGATGAACCAGTGTGTTCTCGTGGAGGGGTGGAAAAAAAATGGCACCAGGAGGCAAGGGCAGATCCATAAGACTCACGGGCGCGGCCGAACTCCCCTCGGCCACACCGTGTAGCTGCGCCAGAGCCGCATCCACTGGATCCTCGGGGAAGAGGATGTTGTCCAGATTGGATCTCGTCGTGGGGGGTGGGTCATGTAATTCGGCAACTATTGCCAGAGTCTGTGGGGGTAGATTGGTGGGACTTCTGCGGTGGGGTGGTATGGTCCTCGTAGACTAAGTGGGCGGTGTGAGGGTCCGAGCCGTCTTCTTAAATCTAGGGGAAGAGGGAGAGAGACGTTGAAAGGCCGGAGGGTCTGGCGACTCACTCCGGCGTTTCTACCTTGTCGGCTTGCTCCGGGCGGTAGGTTCGAGTGTGTACAAAGAGTGCTGGGAGGGCAGGGTTCGAGGTGGGTGGGGCCTGGGTGTCCTGGTCTCAAACTCCTGTGGAATCTGTGGCAGGTGAGGTGCGTGAAGAGAAGGGATGGTGGGGGGGACATGAGGTCGTCGGTTTCTGCAAGGACTCCCTTTGGGAGGGATGAGAAGCAGTGGTCGAGAGGAGTTTGAGCGGCAGGCCTGGGCGGCGTGCCGAGAGGACAGAGCCGAGGGCAGCGGCGTAAGATACGCCCGGCCTCACCTCCCGACTCCGCACCCTGTCTCGCGCCTCTCGAAGGCTAAGGAAGTACACTACCTGCAGGCCTCGGACCTCCTTCTCGAACCTGAACAGGCATGCAAGTGATGGATTTTGGTGACACCCTGGGGTGCGAGGTCCTCCAGGAGCTCGTTCACTGTGATCGACAATAGGCGGGTGGCGTAAATAGTGCCCCGACTCTGGTTCAGGCGAGGGTGTGGGGAAACGGACACCGAGCATCGAAGGACCTCAGTGAGGGAGAGTAGGGCTTTCGTCTCTGCGGCTGAGCGTGATTTTATGAGGAGGGAGCCATCCCTCTGCAGTCGTACATCATAGCGGCTGAAATTGCTGCGGGCTCGGGGATCGCCTGAAACCTCCGTTCAGAGTTGGTCGGAAGGGACACAGAGGTAGGCCGGATCACTAGGAATTTGTGGGTACTTGGAAGGGATAGGGAGGCTGTAGAATCGAAGTGGACTGGGATATCCAACGGTCGATAGGATGGTCGTGAATGCCGACTTCCCCGTCCGCCGCGTGGCTCTCTCCGTGGGGAGGCGGGCTGACGGCGGGTGAGGGGGGCATACGGGGAGAGCAAGAAGCCGGGTTTTGGAGGCAAGTCTTGGGTGGAACTTGACTTGCCCGAAGGCCGCTGAGGTGGGCTGGGCGAGACCTCTGCTCCTGAGGGTGTACGTCCAAGGGCATATTCAAGGTACAGGCTGGGGTCGGCAACGGTAAAGGAGAGTGCAAGTGTTCCGTTACCAGAGGGGGTTCGACCCTATCAGGATGCGGTCTTCCAGTGGTAGAGGACTCGAGGGCCTGGTTGCCCACCACCCGAGTGCTGAGTAGTAGTAGTAGTAGTAGTAGTCCGAGTATTAGAAGCAGAAGTCGTAAGCCGAATAGAAGTAGCCATAGCAAACAAAAAGAAGCTTCATCTCCCGCGCGCATCCAGCCACCACTGACTCCAACAAGGGAAAGTCTCCACTTTTTCTCTTCTTCACTACCTTGTCTTTCGCATCCAAGCTATTCCTACCTTCTTACCCTAATCCAGTAGGAAACGAGATTTCTTTGATGCGTGTACACTGTACAGTATTATGTAGGCTACATGTACAAACGGAACAATAAATAGATAAATCATATACAGTATATTATGATATCAGATGCAATTTTGTGAAAGCTTTTGTTATGCCTCCTTTTAAATTATACTATTAAATTAGATCTTGCATTAAACTATTTTTGTCTGTGTAAACACTGATTAGATTAATATTTACGAGTATCTTACCATCATTGTTTGTGCTGCCAACTTAATTGACAAAGGTCTGGGTAAGCCCATTTTAACTCCTCCATCAGACATTGCCTCGATTACCAAATACATCTGGAAATTTAGATATTAAAAATCAATAATTAGGCGTTGCACACCCATCTCGTCGAATTCTCCAAATCTGAAAATTTAGGCTAGGGATCGAATGATGTTCCAACCTAATCAAACAACTTAAACCCAACTAAACGTTCAAAACATTTTATTTGGAATTCCAGTTCTAGAGAATTTGATTACTCACCTTTGGCAATGAATATTGTTTGTGGCTACAAGGATATTCTTATTTCACTCACTCACTCACTCACTCACTCACTCACTCACTCACTCACTCACTCACTCAATTTTCTCGGACAAGGCTTGAAATTTGTAAGCAAAGTGCGCTTGTTCAAGTTTATCTGGCGAATATTGTTGAGAAAAATCTCTTTACCATTATCAAATGAAGTGACGCAGGAAAATTACAAAACGACATTGAAACACTATTCAGGTTACCAGAATACAACGAAATGAAGTTCAACGAAGAAAAATTTAAGCTTATAAGATATGGTAATGAGGAGGAGCTGCAGAATATACAAACAGATAACATCAAACCGAAAAGTCAGATCTTGTTTTGAGCGTGGAAGAGTTTAGTCCTAACAATAACCGAGAATTGGAGAATTGTTCAGTGCTCACATGAGCATACAGGAAACGAGACCACCACAAACGCAGAAACAAAGGATTTTTACATCTAGGATAGGAGAAACGAAAGGTAACTACTGCTTACGACTCCAATCCTTGAAGTTCTACTCCTTGGAAAGGAGATATGAACGCTACGCCTTAGAATGAATACAGAAGAGCGTGTGGCAATAGTAATTTGGCGAATCGAGGGAAAGAAATACAATGACATCAGAGAGAAGTTTAGAAGGAGATTTCATAAGCCGGGACCAATAGACAAGACAATACGAAAATTGGTGAACAAATTTAAACGAACGGGATCTGTAAATGATGAAGCAAGATCAGGACGACCGTGTATGTCAGATCTTACCGTGAATGCAGTACGCGGAATTATCACTGAGGAGCCACGTACGTCCGTTCGTGCTGCATCACACAGACTCGGCCTCCCGACGTCATCTGTGCACAAAATTCTGAAAGTTAATTTGCAGAAGAAAAGCTATCATTTGCAGGTTTTACATGATTTACATGAGGAAGATTTCCCTCGACGAAGTGCTGATCTCGTAGAACAAATCTGGAGTGATAATTTAATGGACAACATTCTCTTTAGTGATGAAGCCATTTTCCATACGTGTGGAAAAGTAAATCGCCATAACTGTCGAATTTGGGCAGATGAAAGACCGAATGATTTCGTCCAAAATTGGGAGAGACACTCACCTAAAGTTAATGTCTGGATGGGTTTAACAAAATCTAAGGTTTATGGTCCTTTTTTCTTTGCTGAAGCTACAGTTACGGGGCTTATTTATCTGGACATGTTGCAGCAATTCCTTGAACCTCAGCTGATTGGGGATAGGATTGTTAGTACCGTCGTCTATCAACATGATGGTGCTCCTTGTCACTATGCCAAAATTGTTCAGGATTATCTAAATGGACGTTTTCCAAATCGCTGGATCGGACGCGGAAGCAACAGACCTCGGCCAGCGAGATCACCAGATTTAACCCCTTTAGATTTCTTTGCATGGGGCTTCATCAAATCGCACGTCTATCAGACGAAGATTACGAGTCTTGAAAACTTACGTACACGTATACGAACTGCTGCAGATAACATAACCCCGCAAATGTTCCAGAATGTGTTTAGAAATGCTGCGGAACGATTTGAGCTGTGCAAGGATACTGATGGGCGTCACGTCGAATCCTACTCTTAATTATTTAATAAATGTTACCACTATCATTTTATGATTGAATTCCATATAATTTCCAAGTGCTTCACAAAAATAGATCCTGACTTTATGTACACCCTGTATATTATAAAATACTTGGGTGACATGTCTCCAATTTTAGAAATGAAATAAGAACACGCTGGGATAAGACAACGGGTAGCTGCAGTGGGACGGGCTCATGAAAATGAAGATGGAAAATACTTTCAGAATGAGGCCCAAAACTCTTTAACGTGCTGCAGCAAGATCCGAGTAACTTCCAGCACACCAACCTAAATACATTCAAGAACTAACGGAATAGATTCTTATGTAAAATCTCTAACCAGTTATGCATAGCTGTCTATAAGGACAGGATGAAAATCGAAAGCAACTCCCCCCCCCCCCTTCACCAAATCCCCCAAAAGAGGCGGAATGCTACAGAGGGATCGAACTGAGAAAGAACGATTCTGAACTATTGCTCGAAAATAATAAAAGTATTTAAGCATACCACTGAAGAATGGTAATGGTTAACAAATAATTTTATCACCACAAAAACCCCCAATTAGTAATTTGTGTACTCGTTCGAGGTCATTAATTTAATGTTTAATAATTGTATTATGCGAATAGATTTTTTTATAAATACTTATTTTCGTTTTTACGTAATTACATTAAAAACTAGTTTTTTTAGTTTCGTATATAAAGGGGTTGACAAAAGTAGAGACACCACGAAGATTGTCCTCGAGAACAAATGGTAAAGCTCGTCATTGGAATGTCAGAACGTGTGTCAGCTTTACACGTAAAGGAAAAGGCAAAATGGTTCTAAATATATTGATTCAATAAATCTATTATTATTTATTGACCTTTATTATGAAATCAAACACGACCGGAAAACCGAAAGTGTCCATTTAATTTTGTCAAACCTTCTGTACGAGTCTCTGAATATACGGTGTGTTCCACACGATTTTCATAAAACAGTTGCAGTGTCCTTTCACATATATCGTTCTGAGGGTTATTGATGCATTTTTTACCTTAAAATTGAGACTGTTAAGGCTGGTTGCACGCAGGATCGTCTTGCGACTGACGATTTGGGTCATGACGACTCGAGTCGCGTGTAATTTTACATTGACAGAATGGGACGCATATTGTGGCGCATTGTTGCAGTGTGCGAGGCTCCATTCTGTCAATGTAAAATCACGCGTGACCCGAGTCGTCAGTCGTGAGTCGCAAGACGATCCTGTGCGCGGCCGGCCTTATACTTACATAAGCCGGACCCGCTCCACTTAAACCGGAAACTGCGTCCAAGAACAGTTCGGGAACTTCGTCGCATTCTCCAACTGATTTCAGTAACCTGAAAAATATATTTTCTGATCTACTTTTCCATTAAATGTGCCTTAAATCGAACAAGTTTCCTTGTAATTTATTAAAATAAAAACTTAAAGTATTGTCCGAATTATATGCTATATTTGCCATTTAGTGAGCTACGACTTGGACCACAGTGTATATATAATATATATATATATATATATATATATATATATATATATATATATATATATATATATATATATATGATACGTACAACCCTAATCTCTTAGATTTGACGATTTGCTTGGAAAGGAAAAATAATGGGCTGTTTTACTTTGTTGTTGTTATGCCATCTTCAACTGTTGCATGGGTTCCTCTTGCGAAAACGGATGCCCCGAGATTAACTAGAGCGGGAGTATTTGGTAGTGCTCGAATGACCCTCGAACCCTGGGTTAATTTCTTTTCCATCTCATTGATAGAAATTCCAATAGCGAGTGATGTGATTAACGGTCCTTTGGCCGTGACTGACGGTGCAATGTCGGAAAGGATTCTGGGGACAACGTTCGGTTTTACAGCGATGAAAACAACGTCTGAAGAATCGGCTGCTTCAGCGTTGCTGTGTGTAGTTTTACAGCCCATTTCCTGTAATAAAAGGAAGTGCCATTAGAATAGACGGACGCAGTAGTAAAGGTTTTCATTATACGAGTAGTTAAAATTTTAATTGTAGCATTACCGTGCTAAACGTACCAAAAACTAGTATTAGAAGTTTACACATTTTGAATTGCCAAGCATTCTTATGAAGGTTGTTGCTTGATGAAGTTGTTTAACCTCCTTCGCAGCATCTAAGGTCATATAAAGGAGGGGGCCTACAGCTTTCCGTGGAATCCGAACCACGAGTCGCTATATAATCTGGACGGAGAGAAAGATTCCCCATCCAACTACAATCAAACCCAATGTCGCTTAACTACTTTGATCGAGGGGAAGCGATGTTACGACATAAGCCAAGACATACTCTCTTAAGAAGGTAACGTCATAATAAATCAAAGTGAAAAGCTAAAATCTTTCTACCTCATATAGGAATTTTCCTTTTTACCTCGTGTGCACAGAGAAAAATATTTAGTTGCAACAAAAAAAAATCAACCACCATTTGCCAGTCAAAATAGTTACGAGGCTTAGGTATATCATCAATATATAGACATTTAAAAACTATATGAATAGCTCTAAACGGCCCCATTCAGTACATACTACAAATTCATCATTTGAATCGTATACCCATGTTATATCCATAACTTTACAAACCTATGCATGCTTGAAAAACAGGACCTATGTCTTGGCAAACATCCAAGTCCCTCCCAGGTATGGAATAATTTCTGAATCACTCTTCCTATAAATATGACAAATTGAATACCCACACTTATTATAGATATAATAAAAATATCGGAAAAGCACACCATAATTATTGTTGTAGATATAAAGACCTAGTTACCAAATTGGGGGGTATGCTGCCATTTTCGTACGGCACAGAAAAATACATGCAAATTTATTTATTTTATGATAATTATTTAAATTAATTAGTTGGTTGGATAGCAAGTTACTTATTAAAATATAATTAAATATATAGTTACTTTATACATTGAAATGATATTTAAGCATAATTACAGAGATCTTCTCCAGGAGATGTTCATCTTGAGGTGGTGACGAAGCAATTATATTTTTCGGGGATGCAGTTCCTGCATAAATATTAAAGAAAAAATTATACGTTTGTATATATATAGGGGGTGTAGTGGTTAGCGTCGCTAACTACAAATCCATCGGTACCGGCGTCGAGACCCGATGACGGTAGGCGGCGCGTAGCAAAACCCAGCTCTTCATCCTTCCATACAATAAAAAAAAATTGGCTAATAGATAAATGGGTACCCTGGGTAACCTAGTGGTTAAAATGCTGGACTGCTGGTGGGGCGTGGTTTGGATTCCACGTTAAATTATAGGTCTAAGGTGGAGTGACAAGTTTGACCTTCGTCAGAATGAACAATTCAGGAGGAAGCTAAACCAAGATTAACCAAGGTAATACGAGTTAATTTACTTTATTTTTTATTGATATTGAAATCAGGCTGATCACATTCAATTGCTAGAAAAATTCAAACGAGATTGACCTAATGAAGTTAATGACCTATTAATAATTCAATTACTAAGAGACTAAACTAGTAGACAAATAACTTCTATGGAACTAAAGCTATAAAACCGGAAAAAAATTATGTATATATATACATACCTGCCGATATAAATCCTCTTGCCATTGCTTGAGCAATATTCCCAGAACCTACAAAGCCTATTCGCAACCCAGACATTTTTCTTTTCTTAATAGAATAGTTTATTCATATATCAAGAGAGAGAGAGAGAGAGAGAGAGAGAGAGAGAGAGAGAGAGAGACTTCGTAAATATACTTTGTTGTTTTTCGGCTTATAAAATTTTATGCAAATGAATATATTTTAGTCATTGTGAGAATAGTCATTTCATATAATGACAAAAAATTTCAGGCATTTCGCGTAATACCTGTGACCCTTAAACATGTGTAATACTAACCTAACAACCAACTTAATCTAACCCAACCTTCACGAAGTCATTAATCGCCTAATCGAATTACGCGAAATACCCGAAATGTTTAGGCATTACGTGAAATGACTGGTTTCACAGAGTGAGTATCATCTTTATCGTTTACAATACCTTCAATAAATTTGTATCTCAGTTACAATGGAGTTAAATTAACATCTTATAACACGGACTAAAAAATTATATATATTTTTTACACACACACACTACAGTATTACGACTAGTTATTTTTAGTTCAAAACTATAATATAATTGAAATAAGAAAAAATATTCAAGTCTATATAAATTACATAAAAAGGGAGGGTTTGTTTATTATAAAATTATAATTTTTTATTTATAATTAGGCGCACTACGTAGAAAATAATTCCGTAAACACAAACGGTTTCGAACTGGAACTAAGACCACCTCAGTCCTCCCTCACGTCTGCTTATAACCAATACCTAACTTCAAGTTAACTCTGCACCGACTCTCCTTACACTCTGCTGCTGTTGACGCCAACGGATCAACGGATCCACGGGTCCACGTATGATTCAAAACTGGTGAAAGGCTGAGCTGTTAGCGGATGCTTGTTGCGTCATCAGATAACATTGGCTTTTCAATTATTATATTTTATGTAATACATAGTCATTATTGATTATTCTATGGCTTTAATTTATGTATTAAAGATTATGTATATAATTATTTCTGCTGTTTGTTGAGGCATATCTCTCACTTTCGTCATCATCATTATGATCCTCTTCAGATTTTGTTCTTTCTAATCATATTTAATGAATTAAAATCAGTGACCACTTATCTATTCAACTGAGATAAGGAGGAAGATAAATACACGATTCCTTTTTAAACTGAAGTCAAAATAAATTAGACAATACTACAGGGTGATCAAAAAATGATTTTTTTATCACCCTGTAATTTCACCATAGAGAAAAGTAAATTTGCACTAAATGATCCCACCATTCATAACGACTTTGTGGGTATTTTTTCATAAACTATGTAAATTTATGGTATAACTATACGTTTTAGGCATTTGTTTAGATATGTTATAATAAATACAGTAATTGTACATCCGGCTTAGATACAAGAGTTATTAATAGCTTGAAAATATGAGAAATATTGGTTCGTTCCATTTTTTCTCGCTCGTCAGTTTCTCTGCGGTATATCGAGTCACCTGGAGGTTTATGGCAAGAATTTTGGAATTTTGGAATTTCTTTCCCTGTAAACAACAATTCAGGGTCATCTCAGGGAAGGATGAAGTGGGTATAGGGCCATAAGGGGTAGAGGATAATATGATCGTGATGGACAGATGGACTGGTATTTTTTGGAACGACTTTCGATACACAAGCTCACAGAATTTTCTTTAAGTGTTGGGAATAAGTTAGATTTTTATTACTTTATCGATGGAAATTTAATGGACACATTTTCTTTGGGTTAAACCAAGTTAATGTAGGTTAGGTTAAATTATATAGCGTGTCAAAGAACTACCAGTGGAATTTTCTATAAACGAATTAACAGCAGGGTATCAGCACAAAGACGCGACTTTTAGGTTGTCAGTATATACACATTATATTAATGAATAATGATAGTTTTATATTTACATAAATTAATGTCGGACATTACTACGTAATAATCAGTCAAATGGGCCAGAAAACGGCACAGCGCTCAAGCCAACTAATGTGGTCCACTGACCCAACGACTGCATTATTATTATTATTACCAGCATCATCGAGATTCGAACCCCGACTTACGCTGGCGAATACCGATGATACTGGTAATAATCATGATTCAGAGCAACGAACTGCATTAGTTGGTCTGAGCGCTGTGCCAATTTCTGGGCCTACCGACTGATTACTCAGAGCTACGGATGCTGCTTGATACAGACTACTGCACGTAACTCAATAGTTTCGTTACTCCTAAAACGGATACTCATCAAAAGAAAACTTAAGTTTTTAAAGGTAACAAATGTATTCCTTTTTTTTTTTAAATATTGAAGGGCAAACAGAAAATCTGCTATGCCTATATGCTAGTCCCTGAAACAGCATGTAACACTCTTTTTGCACTTCAATTCTCTAATTTTCATCAGTCATTTATGCAAATGTGTGTGAATTTAACTAATTTTGATTCAAAATAAATTTAAATCTAAATAAAATGCACGATTATTAAAATATTTGAGCTTCAAAAGCCTCAAAGGATATTTAAATAAATTCTGGAAATTTGTCAAGAAATGGATATATATATATTAGGGAGGCCCTTAAAAATGAAAGTTTGAAATTGGTTTCTCTAGCCCCCTGCCCCAATTTGTGCAGTTCCTAGAAAAAAACATGCGTGCTAAATATTTTTGAAATCCAAGAATATTTAGAGGTCGCCCTCGTGAGTTGAAGTTTTATTATTATACAGGAAGTTGTACATATACATGGAAGTTGTATTTAACACTCCTTTTTTCCTTTCCTCAGGATGGAATCGAGAAAAGTTGTATTTGATCGGTTCTGTTGAACCGGAAATCAAGGGCGCTAAATTGCCATCATATCGGCAGGCTTTTGGGCATTTCCTGTTCCTCCATTTAGAGAAGAAAAAGACCACCCGGGATGCCAGTCGCGAAACAGTACAGGCCATCAAGACGTTATGGGATAAAGCCAGCATCCCAACCAGGGGCGTATGCAAGATATTTGGCACCCGGGGCGGATCCTTCCTTTGGCACCCCCCATAAATAATTTAAAAATTTAAACACAGAAAAATATATGTTTGCAAGTAGATTTTTAAACAGTACAATACTGTCATAAGCAAATTGGAAATAAGAAAAATGCAGGACATTAAAAATTCAGTGAAAAGGTAATACCAGGGGTTGTAAAAAATTAATTGATGAAAAATTAATTGCAATATATTGATCCAATTAATTGACTGGAACAGTATTGTCAATTAAATAATTGATTGCTACAAAACAATTAATTGCAATTAACTGCAATATTACCATAATCAGAAATTTCTACTCATAATGCAGGCTGCAGCTTATTCAATGACATCATCGCTGATGATTCATCAAGTCTAGGTGACTCAAAAACTAAAGTGACTGACTCCGTGACTCAGCAGTCAGCACAGACTCATCAATCGTCATCATCCTTCGACTTATTCGCGCAGTCGTCTGTACTTTTCGGTTAGTCAGCCCCGAGACTCGGCGATAGTAGGCTTTTGATGTGGTGTCGTAATATCAAATCTTTCAATTAACCCTCACCATGCCATCAAAAAATGATCAAATCGTTAGACAATATTTTAACCAAACAGACTGTGAGCACTTATGGAAATGCAAGTGTGGTAAAAAGTTGACCCAGAAAAAAGGTACTGGTTGGACAAATCTTATGAATCATATAAAAAGCCAGCACCCAGAGTATTCTAACATAAAAGAAACTGGACAACGATCAGTATCGAGTTTTCTCTCTTCATCTCCTTCTACACGTGGTTTGGTCAGTCGCTCAGCATTAAAAGTTCATGGTTGGATTGAGTGGGTATGTGTTGGTTTAAAACCATTTTCTTTTGTTGATGACCCACTTACACGCAAGTATACAAATTTGGAGAGTATGACAAATGTGACATTGAAGAAGTGCATGGAGAAACTTACACATGAAGTAGAAAAGAAAATATCAGATGAACTTCCGGATAAATTTTCGTTGGTGATCGATGGCTGGACTAATGGTTCAACGCATTTTATTGGACTTTTTGCATCGTATCCATGCGATCATCAAAATGGATACCGTACTGTTTTGCTGGCATTTTCGCCAATGATGAGTGAAACATCCTTCACTGCTTCTGATCATGTTGAATTTATTGAATATGTGTTAAGTGTATACAACAAAAATTTAGAAAATGTTGTTGCTATTACTGGTGATAATGCTGAAGTGAACAAATCTACAGCAAATTTGTGTGGAATGCCACTAATTGGATGTGCCTCTCATAAATTCAATCTAGCAGTTTCTGCTTATCTAGATAGGAAAGAAATTCTGTTAGGTAAAATTAATATGCTGATGGGCAAACTAAAATCATTAAAACTTGCGGGTAGACTTCATGAACACACACCGTTGCAACCTATACAAAGAAATAGAACCCGTTGGTCCAGTACTTATGATATGATTAAGAGGTACATCCAACTCAAACCTTTTTTTTAATTTTTTCAAGACGACCCTAAACTTATTGATTATCTCTTGACTCCACGCGAACACAATGATCTACAGACTCTGGAAGATGATCTAAAAAGGTTATTCTCAGTAACAGTTGCCTTGCAAAGAGAAGACATAGACTTGTATGATGTTCGAGTTCTTTTTGACGAAATTCTTGCATTGTATCCTTATGAAGAATTCAAAAAATATCTACCACCATCAGCAGCCATTGTCCACAGCCCAGATTTTGATAATGGTGTTGTAAAAATTTTACAGCACACAGAAGCAGAGCTAAATCCGAATGAAGTTTCTGCTCTACATAAGCTAAAAGTGGTAACGGTAACTGACACATCACATCAGTCTGATACTCTAGCAGAAAATGATGATTTTGCCTCTATTTGTTTGAAAAAGCGCAAAACAAATGAAATTTCATCTCAGCAATATCTAAACTGTACATTTCTGTTACCAACTTCTAACATCGTGGAACGTTTGTTCAGCTCAGCAGGTTACGCTTTAAATGATTTTCGGCAATCTTTGTCTCCAATGAATTTAGAAATGCAATTATTTCTAAAAGTTAATCGCTCTTTCTGGGATGAAGTAGTAGTTTCAGAAATCTGCAATCGTTCATGACTTGTTTGCTACTTCAGAAACTTTTAGTTGTATTACCTTAAGATTTAAGATCTTCAAAAGTTCAATTTATTTTTTACTAAAGCACTATACATTATACAATGCACATGTACATGTTGTCGGCTTGTCGCCATGAAAGTTTTCTGATAGATATTAAAGTGTTTTTGAATTAAGGGATGCCTTTTATTTTTCAGTCATTTTGGCTCTTATCTAAATCAAAACTAATACTCGAACAAATACGGTGTTTTATGTTGGATAATTAATTGCAATTAATTGCAATTATTGATTGGCCAATATACCAATTAAAATTAATTGATTGATAAAATAATAATTGATTGGAAAGGTTCCAATCAATTATTTACAAGCCCTGGGTAATACTGCATTTTATTTTATACAAAAAACACAGGAAATCCACTCTCAATGCCCAGCCTATTCTTCAAAAGTAAATAGAGAGGATTCAGTCTCTGCTTTCGAGCCTTAATTTCTGCAAATTGATCAATGACCATCAAAATTCACCTTCTTTGCATATTCATGTTCAATTGAAAGTAAAGCCAGATTTGTCAATCTTGTCTGACTCATGGTCGAGCGAAAGAAATTTTTTATCAATTTCAATTTGGAAAAACTTCTTTCACATGAAGCAATAGAGAGACAGACAATCAAAAAGAATCTCAAACACAGCGACAAGCTTGGCAAAGATTCACAAAAATCCGATTTCACAATAAACTCCAGAAACTGCAATGCTGTCGATTTCTTTGCCTCTTCAACGTTGATTTTGGCAGTTTCCAAATGCCTCCGAAGTCGTCCAATTTCCATACTGATGTCTTCAGAGAATTCATCGAAAATCTGAGTCAAATTTGGAATATACTTCCGAAGTTTTTCTTCTGTTGCAACAACCAAAGTGTTTGGCTGAATAACAGCGAAGATTGACAAAATTTGATCCATTGCCTTAGAACGAATCTCCAATTCTTGATGAAAGCGATCAAGACATTCAAACATAGCCCTTTTTACTTCCTCTGGCAATGTGAGGCCAGCATCCTTTTTCGGAGCTTTACTCCCCCTCTTCTCTCCATAGAAATGTCCATTTCCTCACACTTTGTAGTTGTATAATGAATGGCCCTCTCCACAATGCATTTAACGGGTATTATAACATCACGACGATGCATTTATAAACACTTAATCATCACTATGATACCACATTGTCAAAAATTACTGGACACTGGTATAAGTACCATGATATTGTTATAAACACCAGCACTTTATGCTTTATCATAATTATTTAATGAAACATACCTCATGTATGTGGAGTCACAGTGTCAAGTGAACAAGACTTGGAATGTCAGTTGCAGCCAACTGGCTATGCTCAACAAACTGATGACGAAAACGTCAACAAACGTTCGCCTTTCGATGTAATTTTTATCAAATATTAAATTTTTCGTTTGTAAATTTTGTATTACCAATAAAATAAATTATTTTATAGTGGGAATTAACATTAAACTGTTGTAATAGCTTGAACATTTTTAAATTTGTTTTCTTACTTTGGCGAATTTTTCATTTGGTTTGAAAACTTGTACTGGTATTTCAACTCTCCCGATGGCACCCCGCCTCCTGGCTGTCACCCGGGGCGGACCGCCCCCCTCGCACCCCCCTGATACCAACGCGAGCTGACGAGCATTACATCAAGCTGCTGGAGGCGGTCTTCGAGGAGTGGAAAGCTATGAAAAAACATCAGACCAGGACCAGTGCATCCCACAAGCAGAAGGAACGGGAGTTTCAAGAACGCTTGGAAAATCTTTGACATCGCTCATGCGGATGCACTGGTCCTGATGAAGAATCCTGAGGACCGGGCTTTCCTTCTGGCCCAGCGACAGAAGGGGAGGCCAGGCTGCATCGGCTCTGTGGATATTGTGAAAAATGCTCTGTATGAATAACCCACTCCTAATATCTCCAGTCTAACTATAGAGTAGATTAAGCCTAGCCTTGTAGGGGTCAGCCTAGAGATTCCGGAAATGGTCCAGAGCGGGCAGAGTAAATTAAGGTCCACAGTAGGATTCCTCACCAAATTAGGTTAGGGTAATTTACCTTAGCCTTTGTTAAGCTATGAGTTGATACTAGGTCTTAGACCACAATGTAGGCCTAATTTTACTGACCCAGCTTATATTATGTCCCCAAACTGAGTTCAAAAACATAACTGATCACTTACTGAGTGTTATTAGACAGTCCCTCTTCTCTTTGCTCAATTTTTGAGAGCGTACTTGTTGGTGGGGATCTTTTTCCGTTGTTTTGCCTCTTCTTTCTCCCCGTTCCGTCTTGTTCACCCGTTGCTTCTTCGTCCGTTCTTCCCGCGGCTTTTTCCACCAGCGACCTCCTGGTTTTTTTCGGTTGGTTGATCGGTAATGCATGTCTATTACCGAGCACGCTTTATCACACAGTATATAAATACTAATGTGGAGAATAACTCTGGTGAGCAACCAATTGGTTTCATCCACCCAGTTATCGACATAAATGGAGTTTAGTAATTGTTAGATTAGCTACCTACCTACTTAGTGGACCATTTTCGTTACCTCCCAACTACCCACACGTATCAGTTTTTCATAGATATGGTACAGACCCGGAAGGACGAGGAATCCCGGAAGAGGTCAGAGCAGGCCAGGCAACGAAAGAGGGCACAGGAGGAGCAGGAAGCTTCAACCAGCCGAGCGGTGCTGGCATCATCATCTTCATCAAGTGCGGCAGAGGAGACGGATGATGACCTGGAGAAGGAAGGTGCAGTTGGGGTGCTACTGCTGCCCTCGGTCGGACGCAGATCTCCTCCAGAAATGCGATCTACGTTCTGACGGAGGCCGCTGAAAGCCTTGGCCATGATGTCATCGACTTGAACATCAATCGGAACTCCATCTACAGAGAAAGGGCTCGCCATCGTTCGGCCCAGTCGAAAGGTTTGAAGGAGGAGTTCTCCACCGACGTCCCCCTTACCGTTCATTGAGATGGTAAGCTCATGGAGGATCTGACATCCCGCGAACATGTTGATCGCTTGCCTGTCCTCGTGTCTGGCCTTGGAGTTGAGCAACTCTTGGGTGTTCCAAAGCTTCCATCCGGAACTGGAGAGGCGCAAGCAGCGGCCGTCGTCAAGTGTCTCGAAGACTGGAAGATCGACGACGGGATTCAGGCGTTAAGCTTCGGCACCACAGTTTCGAACACGGTCATCGATCTGGCGCCTTTGCTCTCATCGAGGAGAAACTTGGCAGAGATCTTTTGTTCTTTGTGTGTCGGCACCATGTGTTGGAACTCGTGATTGGAGACGCTTTCGAGACAACCATCGTGGGAACAAAAGGTTCATGGGTCACTGGCAGTTCATTGATCAAGACAAGTTCAAACCAACTTCAACTGATCCCTCTGTGGAGAGCTCAGTGGCATCTTGGCGGGACGAACTGCTCGATTTCTCAAGACAAACGGTTCATGTTCGTGACGATTACCGGGAGTTCCTCGAGCTCAATACAATCTTCCTTGGAGGCACACCAGAGCGTGGAATCAAGTTCACAGCTCTCGGAGCAATGCATCGCCCTCGATGGATGGCGAAGGTGCTATACGCGATCAAAATGTGGCTGTTCGGGGAGCAGTTCCGGATGACACTATCGGAGGAGAGGAGTGCGTGATCTCGCGGTTTTTGCCGTGGTGATCTACATGAGAGCATGGAACACGGATCCTCAGGCGGTGGGAGCCCCCGTGGAACGACTTCCATCTCATGAAGGAGCTGATGCGCTACCCACATCGAGGGATTTTCACCGCCACCAGCAAGAAGCTTTCCCACCACCTCTGGTACCTGTCAGAGGAGCTCGTGGGGATGGCCTTCTTTGACGACAGAGTACCTTTAGCCATGAAGAAACTCATGGTCGAAGCCTTGGACGAAGATGCCGTCGACCATCCGCCGAAGCGTTTGAGAATCGCCTTGAGTGCCTTCGTCGATGAGAAGGGCCTTGAGCAATTTGTGACGAGGAACACCAAGGCCCTCTTCACTCGCCTCCAGCTTCCGGATGAATTCCTTCACAAAGATCCGAAGAGTTGGCCGGCGGAAGACTCCTTCAAGAAAGCTCTGCGGGTCGTTGAAAGCTTCGCCGTGGTCAACGACCGAACGAAGAGAGGAGTAGCTCTCATCCAAGAGTTCAATAAGAAGTTGACTCGTGGAGGAACAGCTGCAATTCCTCCTCCAAGATGTCGCTGATCACAGGCGGCAGTTCCAAGACTGCAAGACGACGACACTTGCACCGCGAACCAGGCGACAAGAGTGGAGTAGGCTTCCACGAGACTACCGCCACCGAGCGGCTAATACTTCTTGTTGAAGAAGCGGGACCTGGCTACCTGAGTAAACATCAACGGACGAGGGCGACCTCTAAATATTCTTGGATTTCAAAAATACTTTGTACACGTGGGTTTTACTAGGAACTAAACAAATTGGGGAGAGGGGGTCAGAGAAACAAATATATATAAGAATGCCATCCCATCAACAATTGATGAGTGTCTGGGGAGGTAGAAATAGCCAAGTTATGGAGAACGAAATACTCGGACATCCTTAACAGCGTGGAGAGAGTGAATCTTAATGTAGGCTGCACAGAAACGACATTAGGTGGGGCCAGTGAAAATGTGGGGACTTCAGTTCTCAGCCATGCTTGCTCACAGTTATATTCCTGCAGAGTTTATGAGGATTTCTATCACACCCTTTGTCAAAAATAAACATGGGAACATTCTATCCAGCGATAACTACAGGTCTATTGCTGTTGCCTTCTGCTTCTCAGAACTATTTAAACTTTTGCTACGCCGACTAAATGATTAATTATTTATGGACGTCTCCCTAATCAGTTTGGTTTTAAAAGGTCTCGTTCAACTAATCTGTACTTATATTGTAAATAATTTGGATACAAGATTGTATTTAGGTAGTGTTAATAATTCAATCAGAACACAGTCCTCAACCTAACAAAACAAGAATTCACCAAACTGCTAACTATTGCCGCTTCAGACACCTACTTTTTCAACAAAACTTTGCCAACAAACCGATTCACTAGCCATGGGATCCCCCTTAAGTGCCACACTAGCTAACATCTCTCTCTGTTACCACGAAAATAACTGGCTACTCCACTGCCCCACCCATTACAAACTACACCTTTATAAAAGATACGTCGATGACACTTTTTCTCCTCTCACAATGCTAACCACGCCCATCTTTTCCTTTATCTCAATTCTCAGCATGAAACCATAAGTTCACTAAAGACGAATCTAACACCACCCAACCCTTTTTAGATATAACAAAAACAAATTCAGCACTTCCATATATCGAAAACCTAGATATACAGGCCTAGGTACTAACTAAAGTCACATCTCTTCACTATATAAAATTAACAGTATTAAAATCTTAATCCATTGTGCCTATCAACTATGTTGTTCTTACTTATCCTTCCACAACGAAATAGAATTCATTCAAAATTCTTTCCCAGAACATTTATTACAATCTCTAACTAGAAATGTTCTCAACATTTATCAACCCCCTCTTGAAGTCCCCACCGTTAAAAAAGATATAGAATGCTTTCCTTTTCCCTACTACGACTATATTAGTTACAAAGTACAATCAGAACTTCGCCACCTACTCACCCCTCTTTACCCTCAAATAAACCTTCATTTTTGTATCCACCAATAACAGCCGTACGGGAGGCGGAGCCATACACCACACTCCCATAATCTAATTTTGACTGTACCAGGGACACGTACAAACGGAGGAGTGTCCGCCTATCCGCGCCCCATGTAGTATGCGACAGATGTCCCAGCAAATCCAGGGTACGTCTTGTAGACTCGCGCAGCCGGCGAAGGTGGGGAACCCAGCTCAAACGGCTGTCGAAAACCATACCCAGGAAACGCACTGACTGAACGAGGGCCAGAGGCTGACCCCCAAGTGTAAGATCAAAGGTCGGGACGGCGCCGGATCCCCGTCTCCTCGGCGGAAGGAAGGCCACACACGAAGTCTTCGGGGAAGACAGCGTAAGGCCCACCGACGACGCCCAGCGTTCAACCCGATTGACCGCGAGTTGGACTTGCCTCTCCACGAGGAGGGGACTCCTCCCCGCGGCATAGACAGCCAGATCGTCGGCATAGATGGAACATCGCACCGAGGGCGGAAGGGCTCCCGGTAGCGCAGACATGACCAGGTTGAAGCAGGAGACGCTTAAGACACACCCCTGGGGCACCCCCTCGTCCTGAACATACAGGTCAGATAGGGCCGCCCCATTACGGACGCGGAAAGTGCGACGGCAGAGGGTTACGAAGAAATGTGGGCAAAAAGCCCACAAAACCAAGAGACTTCAAACGGTCCATGACAACTCCCCGACGGGTCGTGTCATAGGCCTTCGGACATCAAAAAAGACGTCCAGAACAAGATTCCGGCGGGAAAAGGCCTCCCGTACATCATGACCAAGGAGGAGAAGGGGGTCCAGAGTACCCCGAAATCGACGAAAGCCATACTGGGTCGGGGGGGTATAACCCAAGCGACTCCAGTGTAAAGGAAAGTCGGACGGCCACCATCTTTTCAAGGAGCTTGCATAAGCAGCTCGTCAAGGCAATAGGCCGATAGCCCGCCACCTCCGCCGGATCTTTCCCCGGCTTAGGTATCGGGACCACAATCGCCTCCCTTCAACGGGAAGGGAACGACCCCTCAACCCACACCCGGTTGAAAAGATCCAGCAAGAAGTGTAGGGTCATCGGGTGCAGATTCCAAAGAAAGTCATACGGAATGTCATCAGGGCCAGGGGCGGAAGAACGACGGGTTGCCAAGGCAGCCCGAAGTTCCCGCATCATAAAGAGATGGTTATAGGGCTCGTTCCCAGGCGGCGGGAACGTAACATTCGACAAAGGACGATCCGCAGCTGAAGGCGAACGGGAAACCGCAGCAAAAGCCCCAGCCAGCCGATCGGCCACAGCAGCAGGATCCGAAAAGAAGCCGTCCCCGTCCCGAAGGACAGGGCGACTAGCAGGGACCGGCTTCCCCTCGATACTACGTACCTTCCGCCACACAGTAGCAGAAGGGGTAGACGAGGAAATGCCGGACACAAAAGCACGCCAAGAGGCCCGACGGGCCAACTTGAGAGTCCGGCGGGCGAAAGCCTTCGCCCGCCGCATCTCAATCAAGTGGTCCGCGTGCCGGGTGCGGTGGAAGCGGCGGAAGATCGAGGGATACAGTCCTCCGCGACGCCCATCAACACCCGCTCGAAGAACTCCAAGCTTTCATCCACAGAGCCAAAGCTCAACACCGAACGGGTAATGACGGAGCGAGTTCTGAAGGATGGCCAGTCAGCCCGCGCAAGGCACCACCTCGGTCGAGACGAGACACCCGGCTGCGGTCCGACCGGCTCAAGACAGACTGGGTAATGATCACTACCATAAGAGTCCCCCAACACCTTCCACGAAAAATCGAGTAAGGCATCGAGGGACACCAAGGAGAGATCAATACAGGTAAATGAACCCGTGGGTTCGTGGAAGTAGGTAGGTTCACCGGAATTGAGGCACGTGAAGGAAAGTTCCTCCATTAAGGAGAGCAACATACCAGCAACATTAGTCGACCGGACATCTCCCCAAGCCGGGTCGCGACTGTTAAAGTCGTCGAGGAGGAGAAACGATCGAGGTAGTTGCAACACCAACTCGCGAACCGCGTCGCGAGAAGGAGGGTCATGAGGAGGAATATAAATCGAGCAGGCAGTGTACTGGCGATCTAAAAATAGCCGCACAGCCACAGCCTGCAAGGAAGTGCGAAGAGGCACACCTCGCGATGGTAACGAATGTTGCACATAAATCGCCGCACCCCGCCGGCGTGTGCTCATCCGGGGTGCAAGGGAAACCAACATAGCCAGAGAGACGAGGGAGTCCACGCGCAGCCAGGATAGTCTCCTGGAGACAAACACAGGAAGGCCGCTCGCTCTTCAGCAGAGAAGCAAGGTTCTCCCAGTTAGCTAAAAGCCCCCTACAGTTCCAATGCAAAATGGAACTATAAGGGGAAGTGGCATTATAAGAGGCAGAGAAAACAGAGAAATAGCCACGGACCAAGCTGAGCAGCAAACTCAACGGTCCGCAACCAGGGACGGAATCGGCTTCCCCGACTCACCCCGAACGGGGGGAAGAGGGGCCACCGACCCCGCAGCTGCTTCACCCGTAGTAGAACGAGAGGTGGAGAATGGAACAGGGAGTTCAGAAGGGGGCTCCCCTGGGGGGGGGGAGACGAGACGGGCCCAGCCGAAACCCCCGACTCCCCACCAGAGGGGGGCTGGGGAGAACCAGATGTTCGAGGGCTCGTCAAACCAGACAAGCACTGACGGGGGGGGGAGGAAAGGTCCACCACAGGTGGGAGAGGTAGATCCAGGAGAGAGACTCCATGAAGAAGGGCCAGGCTCCTCTCGACCGGGTCCACCATGGGAACAGCGTCAGTAATCGAGGGTGTCATGGGGCGGTGTACCTCAACCACACCCGGACACTGGTCGGGGCACCGGGAGGTGACGCCGCACCAGCACTCCGTATAGCGGGGGGAGTCCCGAGCGGATCAGGAGCGGCGCGCCGTTTCCCCTCCGGTGAAGAAGGGGAAGCAGGGCGAGCAGCGGTCATGATCGGGTCTGGAGGACTCCGACTCCGACCACGGCGACGCTTCCTCCTCCCCTTCGAGGCATCACCTTCCCCACCCGAGAGACGAGTAGGCAAGGATCCAGACCCCAAGGCCGGAGGGAGAAGGGGCACTTGGAGGCAGGGAATCAGATGGGATGTCAAAGTGAGGCAGAGGAACAAGAAGGGCCCGCGGCGCCAGGAGGACCACCAACCCCCGGAACTTTCAGGGGGGGCACCACTCCGGTAGACGCCGGGGTAGCACGGGAGGGGTCCGAGGACCCGCCAGGGCCAAGAGCCGCAGCATAGGACAACCCCCGCCGCGGCTCCCGGTCACGGACCCTATCGCGCGCCTCCCGCGCACTAAGGAATTCGGTAGTCCTTAAGGACCGCACCTCGAATTCAAATTTGAAAACGGGGCAGTCCCGAGAGGAGGAAGGGTGGGCCCCCGAGCAGTTCGAGCACCGCGGGGGCTTCGTGCACGGGGTAGGGTGCGCAGGCCCACCGCAGCGGACACAGCTCACCCTCACAGCGGCACGCAGAGCTAACATGGCCGAACCGGTTGCAGCCAAAGCAACGAACCGGGTCAGGCACATATGGTCGCACCGAAAACTCTCACGACCGGCGATCACCCACGCCCCCAGAACACCTGGGCCGGAGGCACAAGGGAGTCAAAGGTCAGGAGCAGACGAGCGGACGGGGTAAGAGCACCATCCCGGCGCGACGAAAAGCGGAAGACCTTCGTTATCCCCTGGGGGGCAAGATCCTCCTGCAACTCGCCAACCGGGATTGACAGCAGACGGGAAACGAAAATGGTGCCCTGACAGCTATTCAATTGCGGATGGGGAGTCACAGAAAATCTGCAACCCAAGACATCCTGCAACTGTAGAAGGGACTCAGTCACCCCCGAAGAACGGGACTTCAAAAGAAGAGACCCCATCTTTCAGAGGGCGGATATCATAACGACAGAGAACCCCCACCATCTTAAGGCGCTGAAACACCCGTTCCGAGTTGCCCGGAAGGGAGCCAGCGGAAGGGCGGAGAACAAGGAACCTGTCCACCGGACAGAAATTGACAGCGGAGACAGGTCCATGTGTAACGGTAACCGAGAGTGGGCGAGAGAACAAGGGCCGCGAAGACCCCGCCCTACGGCCATCACGAGTCCGGCCACGAGAGCCAGACGCCGCAGAGGACGAGAGGGGACCATACGGCTTGAAGATCAATCCAGCGGAGGCAGAGGCCGCTGAATGACCAGAAGTAGTAGTCTTATCCAAATCCAAGGGCGAACCAGAGTCGTCAACAGGAGGGGATTGAAGTTTAGAAATTGAACCCATAAACAATAGCTTTACAAAAAAGACAGCCTCGGACCCAAGGCAATGCACCATCCGCCGCTGCATCCTTCAAGGCGCAGGCCCAACGTCCCGGGTAGCCCGCCCCCCAACCTGACTGTCGTTTTAAAAACAGCAGATTGGCACTACGGAGATTTGTCCGTTAAGGGCCAAGCAAAGACCCAATCCAGACGCAGCAGCGGTCCGGGCGCCCGTACCGTCCCCAGAGGACGGCTCAGCCACGGAGCGATGCCCCCCGGCGGGTGCACCCGATGACCCCCAAGACTGCAAAATACAAACAGAGGGGGGGAGATACTACAATTAACAGTGGCACAAGACCGAGTCAAGACAAAAGAAATTCCGGGAGACACGGAAAAAAAAGGGGGAGCAAAAAGAAAGAAAAGGAAAAAAAACGCAACTAGGTAACTCTTCGCCCACACCCCGCGAGGAGTTGAGGAAACCCCAACAGCCCACAAGGTGTACGAGCCCCCTCGGCCCGGCAAGCCGGAGTACCTAAGCGAGGGGATATATATACATAGATACACACACACACACACATATACACACACATACATATATATATATATATATATATATATATATATATATATATATATATATATATATATTATATATATATATGGAATGCTGTATCAATCAGCTTAGTCGTCATATCGCCTTGGGACAACAATGGCTCTCTTCTAAATTTTCTAATTCACTGCAAAGCGAATTATATTGATAGCACCATTCGCCAATATCAAACAAGAGTGGATGAACATTGCGGCATCTCTACCAGAACATTACAACCTTTAAACAAATAACAGAGCATTGGCACCCCCACAATCACCCACTGCTACCCACCAATTTCAAAATTATCAATTCAGCATACCAACCAACCGACCTCCGCTTCCTTGAATCCCTATACATCCTTAATTAATACAAAACCAACCCTCAACGACTATAGTTCTGCCTTCAATTTAAAAACGGCTAAATTTCTTCTGAACCACCACTAAAAAGTAACGTCCTACTACTCTCCGGCTAACATGGATACTTCAACACACAACCATTTCCAACCTTTACACAATTAGATTAAACCCCCACCTCGTATAATAACCCAGTAAGACGAGTTTTAATTTTTTTTTATATTTTAGCCATTATCTTTCCTCTTTACATTTCATGTTACTTTTTTAAAATTATCATCATAGGACTGCAGTGCATAAGTATATTGTATAAAATCTTATTCCATTATATTTGTTCACTTTTTTTACTTTTCATTTTTAGCACTGATGATGGAAATTGAATTTCAGAAACGTCTGACTAATAAACACGTACCACCTTCTCGTCCTCCTATTCCTTACTATACAGGGTGTTTCAGGAGGAAAGGTCAATACTTCGGGAGGTGACAGTATCGGTCATTGTGAGAAAAAAAAGTTCATATGAACATGTCTAATTCTGAATGGTTACGGAGATAGAGCTGTTTGAATCTACAAATACAAAAGCATTGTTAATGGTAATCAAGAAAGAAACCAATTACCGTTTCTAACATTTAATGTTTAAGCATTGGCATTTTGAATGGTATCAGATACAGAAATGA
Source organism: Bathynomus jamesi (assembly GCA_023014485.1). Taxonomy (NCBI): domain Eukaryota; kingdom Metazoa; phylum Arthropoda; class Malacostraca; order Isopoda; family Cirolanidae; genus Bathynomus; species Bathynomus jamesi. The sequence continues at coordinate 941,846 of JAJOZX010000329.1, read as the reverse complement.
CAAATTTGTTACAGTTTACAATACGTTTTCGAAAATCCCACCGTCAACCTCAATGCACTTTGCAACTCGTGTGCGAAGATCGCGTGTTGTTCGTCCGAGTTGATCTTGACGTTCCTTTATGCGGGCAGCAGCATCCAAAATGCGCGCGAGCAAATCGTCTCGTGTATCCACCTTTCTTTTGTAAACTTTACTTTTCATCCACCCCCACAAACAATAATCTAACGGAGAGAAGTCTGGAGACCTTGGTGGCCATTGAATGGGACCACTGCGGCCGATCCATCGACCAGGGAAAGTTTGATTTAGGTATTGCATCACCAGACGGGTAGAATGTGGAGGAGCTCCGTCATGCTGAAAGTATATACCAGCGTGTGTAGCCAAAGGAACATCCTCCAATAGTCCTGGCCATTCATTTTGCAGAAATTCTAGGTAACTTTGTCCTGTAAGACGATTCTCTAAAGTAACAGGGCCAATCAGCTGATCATCGATGATACCGCACCACACATTGGCAGAGAAGCGATGTTGAAAATTTGTTTCCACAGTGGCATTTGGATTTTCGTCTGACCACCGATGAGAGTTACGAGTGTTGTTGATACCGTCACGGGTGAAAGTAGCTTCATCGGTGAACAGTATTAATCGAAGCAATCGGCGATTAGCATTTACCAAATGACAAAATTCCAGTCGCATGGCAGCGTCTCCTGGTTGAAGGTGTTGTACACGCTGTACACGATATGGATGCAAGCCTTCCTCACGTAATGTTCGCCATACTCTCGTGTGTGGTACACCGAGACATGTAGAAATTCTTCGTGAGCTAGTAGTAGGACTATGCTCTACCAACTGAAGAATGTTTTTCACTTCATCCACATCTTGTTGACCTTCACGTTCAGATGAAACATGAGCGCTGGGAAGTGTACCAATCTCACGCAATGTGTTAAAACCCTGGTAAACACACTTCGATCCGGAATTCTGCGGTTCGGAAACCGTCGACGATATTCTGCAACAGCAGCTGTTGCACTTCCATCGCAAAAACCGTAGACATACACCATATCTGCATATTCGGCATGTGTGAAGGTGTGGCGCATTCTTAACACTGCTTCAAACACCAATGTCACTCACAACAGTCAGCTGTCGATTAGATTATGTTACATGCTTACATTACAGCTTACATGGTTCAAGGTTATAGGGGAGGGAAGGGGGAGGAAGAGCTTCGCGCGCATCAGATTCAAACAGCTCTATCTCCGTAACCATTCAGAATTCGACATGTTCATATGAACTTTTTTCTCACAATGACCGATACTATCACCTCCCAAAGTATTGACCTTTCCTCCTGAAACACCCTGTATAGGAATGATGTTTATAATAGATTGTTAATTATAGTTAATGATAAATGCTTTGGCCAAGGTTAGCAGATCTTTTAGATCAAAGAATGTTGTTATTATTAATTAGGATGATTGATAGAACGTTTTCTCTTCCTTTATTACACAAAAATAAATGATTTATGAATGAGACAAACATGTCGTTTACAGTTGTAATAATGTGTACACTTGAAATAATAACGCGCGAGGTAATGATTGATTAGTCTTTATATAAAGTTAGGTGAATGACAATGGGGCCGATGTGGCCCTGCACAAATGGTGTTTACATGGCGAAAGTTCTGATGTCACTGCCTGGTTTTCGAAGAGCGAGAAGACGCCGCTTTTCGTTGTCTTGAGGTATTTCCCGTGCTGTGACATCTTATGCGTGATTGTGTGACGTCATCTTGATCGTGTTTGATTTGAGTTATATCGCTAATTGTGTTGATGGAATATTGCAAAGGCGTTTGCAAACGTCAGTCACTTCAGTTGGTCATATATATATATATATATATATATATATATATACAGGGTGGGTAAAAAAAAGCGACCCCTTACCGATAAACTATCATTAAAAAAGTAAGGGGACAAGAGCTTCCAAACTTCATAGATGCTTACCTTATCATGTTGTTCATCTTAATTGAGAAGTTGCTCGATGTGTCCCCGTCCCTGCTCAACGCAGGCCTCCAAACGTGGACGCCACTGATCAATACACCTGTTCACGTATCGTTGACACTTCTCCCAGCCGAGCAGAATTCTTTCGCGTAGTGTTGTGACGGTCAATTTGTATGCGAAAATCTCGTATCAAAATGTAAATAAAAAGGGTAGAAAGAAAGAGTGAAGTGATTTTGAAATCGATTTAATTCCGCGTGAAAATTTAAATCTTTTAAAATGAACACCGACGAAAGTAAAGAGTAAGGCTGAGTGTGTAATCAAAGAAGAGAACTTATTGTTTGACAGTCTTGGGTAGATTTATGGTAGAAGTTCAAAGGGAAAATATAGTTTAACAAGGGTCCGTTTCATTTTCAACCTTGTAAAGTGTCGGGTTTGTTTATTCGTGGTTTCGTCGGAGGAAGACCCTAGAACGAAAATTTAAATTTTCAAATTGTAATGTGAAAATTTCTTTAAGAAAGGCGGAGCGTAGAATTTAACGAAGTTGAGATTAGAGCCAATAGAAGATCAGTAATTTTTGTACGAATGATGTCATGTAATGAAAATGGTTTTGATAGGCCCTTTAGACACCAAAGGGAGGAGTTTTTGTAATACTGAGGTGTAACTTAGAGTTTCAAATCAGTTGGTAGTCGTCCTCCTCGAAATTAACTGTGGCTAAATAAACTATTAGACTGGTGTTGTAAGAAAAATTTAGAATTGAAAGTATAACTCTCTCATGATTGTAATTAAGAACTTGCATTGCATTTCTTTCATTTATGCGAAACTTGTGTATGAGAATTTCATTGTTAGCGACCAGAAACCGAGAACTTAGGTAGAAGATCTGAACCACTGTTAGTTAACGGACCAAGAATTTTGGGCACTTTCAATTAATTTAATTTGGTTCAACTTAAATGTTAAACAATATAAATGGTCGGTGCCCTAGTTTGCATGACCCGTCGATTGGCTGGCAAAGGGAGCCACTGTAATTGACGGATTTTCGTTTGGGTGTATGCGAGCGATAAGTCTACGGTCTTTACGTAGAACAATTGAGAGTAACGGTATACCTCCATCGTAAGTAACCCATCTCTTCAATTCTCTTGGTCGATTTTGACGACTTTATTTCTCGTTATTTGTTTTGTTGAACTAAAATATAAAGCCCCTCTATATAAATGACAAATTCAGGTAACTGTGAACTCTTTCTTTGGATTTATAATGGGATTGTATTGTACAGAAAGTTGGTAAATTTAATTGATTTAAATTCAGATCACTGTGAACTTTGTCTGAATTTATAATTGGATTGTACTGTATGAAAAATTGGTAAATTTACTTCAGAATAAATTTCCTAAATTCATGTACTGTTTCGAGTGACATTTAATAAACTTTATAAGAGGGCGTGTTATTTTAGATACCTTGCAATAGGCCTCTCTTGTAAGCTGAGGGTCAATTAACATTCAAAGATTGAAATTCAAAGTAGGCTTTCACTAAGCCGAAGGGAACTTACGCCTATCAATTTAAAGGGCCATCCGTCTGGATAGGTCGAGTCATCCTGAACGCAAAGAAAACGCGCGTAAGAAATAATTTGAAATAGAATTAAAGGTTGGCGCACAACCTAAAGGGTGTCAGTGAAGTGAATTAACAATTAAAAGGGTGTACAGTGCCATAAATAAATAAACGGGTTGGGCACTACATAAATGGTGTCAGAAGTTGCCAAAGAAAGAATGGTGCGCACACCTAAGTAAAAGAGTTGCGCACAACAGTAGTTCATCTATGTCTCTCATATTGTTACCAGGGATGTAAACTTTGGACTTCAGTGCTTCCCAAACACCATAATCAGTAGTAAAAGATCGGAGCTACTAGCCGGCCACATATTGGGTTCGATAAAATCCGGTGTTTCGTTCTCAAGGAATGTGACAGTTTAGCGTGCTCTGTGAGCAGGGGCTCCATCTTGTTGGAAAGTATATCTTTTACCACTAATTTGTAGAATATCAGTTAGATAGAGTGAAAGATATACTTTCCAACAAGATGGAGCCTTGTTCAGCTGTTACGGTACGGAAAAAGAGAAGACCTAAAATCCATGGAATATTATACGCGAAATGGACAGGAAATTCTGAAAAATTCTAGAACAAAAGATTTAGGGGTTGTAATGACTGATGCGAAATTTGAAAAAATAAGATAGCAGTAAACAGCAAAGGAAATAACGGGGCAGATATTGAGAACCTTTAAACGAAGGGATAGGAATGTAATGATTCCTCTACTGAAAACACTGATCACACCCAAATTGGAATACTGCTCGTTCCTAACATCCCCATATAAAAAAAAGAGGACATTAGACAGCTAGAAGGGATTCAGAGAAGTTTCACAGCCAAGATCAAGGGGTGCAAAAAACTAAATTACTGGGAAAGGTTACGCGAACTAAACTATATTCACTGGAAAGAAGGATATATATATACACCATTATTTACACTTGGAAAATAATGGAGAAACTAGTCCCTGATCTTACTCTGAACCCTGTAACTCCCCAAACAACGCTGGAAAGTAGAAAAGGAAGACTGTGTCGTGTTCCCAAATTAAAGGCGAGACAGGGAACATCCTTAACTCTGAAAGAAAATAGTTTTGTTGTGAGGACCAAAAGTGTTTATTCAGCTGCCCAAAGACCTAAGGAACATGAATGGTGTTGCAGTAGACATCTTCAAAAGATTAGACGCCTGGCTCAGAACAATCCCAGATGAGCCGGGCGTACCTGGCTATGTGAGGTGGAGAGTACAGGAAACCAACTCTACTTCACCAGGCCAACTCGAGAGGAGGAGCGACAAGCTTGACCTTCGTGAAATGAGGAATCATCGCGCGGAACCTTTGAAAGGAAATATATACCGGGTGTCCGAGAATTATCTGTACAATATTTGGCTGTTATTAAAAGTCAACCATGAAGTGTAGAAATTCCAGTGCTTGTCCCATTTTACAGAGAAACTAAGTTTTTTCTGATGATAAGTTTTGACAAGTTTTTTCTTTTTTGTATGCGGGTGACAGACATTGATGATTTAAAAACAAGAATCACAGCTGCTATTGAGCGAATTGATGTGGATATGCTGCAGCGTACATGGCAACATTTGGATTATCGATTGGATGTTTTACGAATCACTGATGGTCCACATATCGAATGTTTGTAACAACGTTAGTTTAATAAAAGAAACTTTTGAAAATACAGATTCTAAATAATCTTGTTTAAGAATTTTACGTGTGGTATCAAGAATTTTATTAAAAGATGAAATTGTACAGATAATTTTCGGACACACTGGAATTTCTAAAAAACTTGTCAAAACTTGGTATCAGAAAAAACTTAATGAGTTTCTCTGTAAAATGGGACAACACTGGAATTTCTACACTTCATGGTTGACTTTTAATAACAGCCAAAACTTGTACAGATAATTCGCGGACACCCTGTATATATATAACCGATAAATTTCAGCTCTTGAGATATGGTACAAAAGAGGAACTTAAACAGACTGCATATTATGCTCCAGATAGACAGGAAATTCAGAGAAGCACGAAAGCGATCGATCTGGGGGTAATAATGACAGATGATGCGAAATTCGAAACAAAATCAGATAGCGATAAATAAAGCAAAAAGAGTCGCCGGACAGGTACTAAGAACGTTCAAGAGAAGGGACAGGACAGTAATGATTCCCCTGCTGAGAACACTGATCATACCAAAACTTGAATACTGCTCAGTTTTGACGTCTCCATATAAAAAGGAAGAAACTAATAAACTAGAAGAAACGCGCACACATTTCACAGCCAAGATTGATGGCTGCAAAGCACTCAACTACTGGGAAAAACTAAATCTGTACTCCCTGGAAAGAAGAGCGAGGTATACCATAATCTACATATGGAAAATAATCGAAAAACTGGTACAAAACCTAAAAGTAAACCCAATTACCATTCAAACACTGGAAAATAGGAGGCAGAATGTGTAGTGTTCCCAAATTAAAGGCCCGACAAGGGACCTGCTCAACATTGAAGGAAAATAGCTTGGTTGTCAGGGGGCCAAGACTTTTCAACCAGCTTCCAAAGGACCTCAGAAACGTAACGGCGGTCAAAGTTGCAGTCTTCAAGAGAAGACTGGATGCCTGGCTCAGGACGGTACCAGATGAGCCGGGCGTGCCTGGCTATGTACGGTGGAGAGCGCAAGAAAGCAACTCGCTCCTCCACCAAGCCAGACCTAGAGGCGTGGCCACCAGTTTGACCTCCGTGTGAAGAGAGAGCAACGCATGAAACAAGGTTCATTAGGTATATATATATATATATATATATATATATATATATATATATATTATATATATACAGGGTGAGTCAAAAGTAGCGCCAGATTTCTGTTTTTTCGGCTGTCATAGATTCTTTCTGGGAAGTCATGTTGTTAATAATTGTCTTGCAGATTATTAATTTTCTTAGTTAGATAAGTTAGATGGTTAGTTAGATGGTTAGATAAACATGTCATTCATTTATTTCTACCTTCTTGTACACTGTAATACAAATGGCAAACAAACAATCAACTGACAGAAATCGGGCGCTACTTTTGACTCACCCTGTATATATATATAATGATGGATTAATTGCTTCTCTTAACGAAGGCAACAGTGAGATGCTGTATAGATGACACGAGGATAAATAACTTGGTCTACGCCGATATGGTGTTAATAAACTGTTTGGTGAAAGAGGTCTGGATTGTCTTATAAAAATCTGTGAATCCTATTCACAGAACCATGACAGTAATTTTAATGTTACTAAAACTAAGGTTACGCAATTCCATCCTAAAAGTAAAGTCGAACGGTTAATATTTTCAGAATGAGAGACGAACCAATAGAGCAGGTACAAAAATTTAAGTATCTGGGTCAAACTATCACCAGCTCAGACAAGAAAACGAATTAGTGTGCTAAGGCAAACATGATTACAAGGAACTTCAACTTCTGTGAAAGCGAAATTAAAGACTTTCATACTTTCTGCACTAATATTTATCGACAGCAACTCTGGGTTAAATTATAAAAAAGTCTCCTGCAGAATCCTCAATTTGCTTTACAACAGATCCTATAAAACGCTACATAAGTTACCTTCCAAGATGCTCAGCCTCTCAAATGTTCGCTAACCGCAACGTTCCGATCCTCCCTGAGTTTACAAGACTTGCTAAATACAAATCTAATGCAAAAAATTAAAAACTCGGACAAACTATTTATCAATCCTGCTTTATGTACTGTAGACTGTGAACCTGTTGGGATGAAAGTATTTACCTTTAGCTCCTGCCTTAGCCATTCCATTACATGTACAATACTTTTTCTTACTACTAATTTTTATTGTTTCTAGTCTCCTTACGTGTATTATTTCTTCATTACCGTAGTCCTTTTTCGTTTAAATTTATCGTTTAATTAGTTCTATTGTTGATTACCTTGATGGATACCATACCTTTTTTTTTTAGGTTGGGGAGTCTGTATCAATAATTAATCATCATTTCAATATACTGTACATGTTGATGTCGGTACTGTATTGTCACTACGCGTACTTCCCACTGTACATGTTGATGTCGGTACTGTATTGTCACTACGCGTACTTCCCTCCGTCCCCCTTTCGTTTTAGTAGTCTTAGCAATGGGTAGTTATTATTACTACTTGTTTCAGTGTAAGTATTTTTTTCTTTTAGTTATAATTCTTAAGTTTTTAAATTGTTTGACAAAAGCATTGTCCAGTTTTGTGGGATTTATATCCTGCTAATAAAACTCATCATCATAAAATAAACTTTGGCGAAAATAATGTGATTTAAGTTTGTACATAAATAAAAACATTTTAATTTTAAAATTTAAAATTTTTCAAACGAGCAAGAAAATTTGTTTTATGGAATTGGGTTTTCAAATATTTATACATATAGGCTGCTGATATTGACGTTTTAATTTAATCTCCCCTTGTTCATAATATCAAATTTATACGTTTTCTTTAAACGCATTTCGTTTTCTAAAGAAGTTTTAAACGTATGCTTGGTTTATTTTAAACCAACTCTCTGACTCTGTAAATGTCTAACGAGTTATGAAGTTCGAGCGCATTGAAAAACTTTTGAAATATACTTTATATATATGTAATAAATAATACATAATTTGTGGATTTGTAAAAAAAAAAAAAAAAATACAGCAGCCTAATGTATATTTCTAAATTTCGACTTAATTAAAGATGTTACAGTATTACCTACATCAAATTTAACTTAGTCATTGATAGGTAGGCACATCTTAATCGATCTATGCTGGGTTCCACGAACCATTTCGCTATAATCAAAGCGAGGTCAGGGAGTTCGAATCCTGACAATCAATCAGTAAGGCCAGAAACTGGCACAACACGCAGGCCATCTAATGTGACACATTTGCTTTAACTTCCGTATTATAACCACTCTTAACCAGCATCATCAGAGTTCGAACGCATGACCAGAGTCTTCACTTGGCTTATAGGGAAACTTACGCTGGCTAGTACTGGTGATTCTAATTGAATAATAATAATAATGTAGGAGAGCGCAATGGAGCGCATTAGTTGGCTTAAGCACTGTGCCAGTTCCTGACTCTCCTGACTGATTATTATATCAGTAACACATGACAAATTTAATAATGTACGATGGTTTATGGATAGTGGTCGTATAAAAAGTATCAGTGGTGGTTGTTTGGAGTGTGTTTAACCACCTTGCGCAATATTTGAGGTCGTGTGACGAGGAGACCTATAGCTTTACGTGAGATCCGAACCACGGGTCGCTACATAATCTGGACGCAAAGGACTGTCCCTCATCCAACTGTCACCCAGATTTAATGTCGCTTAACTTCGTTATTGACGGGATGGGGTGTTGCGACATTGACCACGACGTAGCCCTTCTCAACGGTGGATAGCAGTTTATAACGCGATTCTAAGTTCTCCTTTTAAGGTTCGGAAATAGGGAGCATTGTGTAAATACAGGCCTACTAATCAAAATATTTGAATTAAGTAGCCAGAAGTTTATAAGACATCCGTATAATTTAAAATAATTGTCAATTACGTAATTATACCAAAATGGTCATAACGAACACAAATACTACTATCATAAAATAATTAATCAGTAACTATTAAATACAATAATAATATCAATTTCGGTAACACCAATTACATAAGTACTATCGGTACTTGTAGGTTATCTGCCCCCCCCCCCACCACCACCAATTTTGACTATTTTCGTTAAAACTAACGAAAATATCCCGACTTAACCTAACCAGTTATCAAGGGCGTACAGTTGATCTATTAGTAAATAGTAAATACTATTCCAGAAACGAACAATGTTTAATTAATAGTAGATCAACTGTACGCCCTTGATAATTGGTTAGGTTAAGTCGTGATATTTTCGTTAGTTTTAATGAAAATATTCTGTCAAAATTGGTGTGTGTGTGTGTGTGTGTGTGTGTGTAGGGGGGGGGGGGGAGATAACTTACAAATACTGTACTATCATCATAACACCAATAGTGATATCACCAATAATAGTTTATAATTCAGAGTATTATAAGGGCAACAGATCACCACCTATAAGATAAGAGGCAACCGGCTAGTCTCTACATTACAATTACAACTCGATTCATAGGCTAATAACCAGATCCACCAAGAAATGAAGTGCATACAATTCCTTCTCTCCCAAGAAATTTATAAAACCATACTTTAAGCCCTTGAAATTACATCTACACGATATACAAATTACATTTATTCAGTAAGTAAGTAGTTACCCTGTAATAAATTAATATCCGCTTGTAAAGAGTTAAAGTTTAAAGCGCAAGCACGATTCAGTATTTCATTCTCAGGTTAAGTAAAATATTGAAACTTCATAAATTAAACATCAAATTTGCCTAAAAGTTAATAAGTATTAATATATTAAAGTTTAAAATTGATCAAATACTTAATATTGGTTAATTGCTATTACTAGACGTGTACATTATCCAAAATTGATAACATTTTCCCCAAATACAAACAAGATTATAAATTAATAATAAAACTCGTCTAAACTTACTTTATAACTTCAAAAACTAATTTAAACTTCAAAGAAAACAACACTTTTATGCACTTAATGTAAAAAATTCGCGGTTAACTTCTTCGTAACTTCCTATTGATAGACTCGAGACTAACTTGAAAATCAAACTATGTGAAGTACTTTCAGAAATTCAGCGAAGTGTTGCCAAATCTAGAGAGTTTTTTTTCTTCTCTTAGTGGAAGGACCCTTACATTTCCTCTCACCAAGTTTTCACGAGAAACTTCATTGAAAAATATCAAATACACGCAACTGTTGCCCTTCCTACTGTTACATGCATCGAGAATGTAAAATACACGTACACTATCTTGATAATATCCGTGATACATAAATTCGAAAACAGTGACTAGAAAAATATATATTATTATTTATTTCTCTTGTATTTCAGAAAGGATCCGATCATATAACTCGCGTAAATTGTAGCTAATGAACAGCCAAAACAAACAAATTTCTTAAGTGAAACTAATTTACAAAATTAACCCATTAATGCACATTGGTAGAATTTCCTACCGACAAAATTGTTTGTCATTATTGCATCACTTTTTCTCGTATTCACGTGATCTTCGGCATGAGTCAGTGATATGACGCAATCTAAAAGATTGGTAGTAAATTCTACCAATGGGCGCTAATGTAATGTAGCCGTTGTGCCCATGAAACACAATTACCAGACAAAATAATAATAATAGTAATAATAATAATCCTACAGGCAAAATACAATTTTCCCCCACCCCACCCCCGAAAAACAACAACAATAATAATCCCTTCAATACAAGTACATTTACTTATAAAACGTACACGTTAACACAATACGTCTAATAACGCTCATGTAAAAATTCGTAAATCTATAAATCAGAAAACAGTCATTACGTAGACACATTTTTGACATTTACCATTTATTGAACAAAACTAGCTCTCATTAGGTGGTACCATTCAATTAGTGGAGTTGAAGTTTGAATCGTTTACCTAACCCCTGGGAGCAGCCAGGAAGGCTATATCTTTCGAGGGGGGGCGATCCCACATTTAATTAAACAGTAATTAATTTATCTTTTAGAAGTGCGTTTCGTTCTCAATTCCTTACTAGGTTTATGTCTTCTTTTATACTTTAGAAAGTAATTGAACCATAAAGAGGAAAATTTTGCACGCCTCTCATCGATCTTGTCCGTAGACGTACCCTTCCTATTAGATTAATTAATTAGCAGTAAGATTAATTATTATTAATAACAAATTTAAAATAATATTTACAAGTAATAAATCAAAATTAAATTAAAGATGATTTTGGATAAAATATATAAGTATAGCATTAACTTTAGGTTTTAAGTAAGTTTTTATGTCTTCTGATATTCGTCACGTAGAGAGTGTCCATAAATTATTTTTACAAATTCAGTTCACTTGAAATTAAGTGTCTAAAGGTAATTTATGGACACCCTGTATATCAGATTTAAAAATATTTCGAATGGTTCAATTTAATTCCTAAGATCATTTTAGGAGCAACGACAATAATAAATAATCAGTCAGGAGAGCGAGAAACTGGTACAGCGCTCAGGCCAACTGATGTGGTCCATTGCGCTAAGTTCATGAATATTATTAATGCAGTACCATATATTAAATATATTAAACATATTAACTCTGGAAAAAAGAGAAGAAAACTGGTGAAAAGCGCTACACATTGAAAAATAGCTAAAGAAAATGCTTCCTCATCTTCCTACCTAACCTTTTCCAAAGTCATTTGAATGCTGAGAGAGAGGACAGGAGCAAAAGTCTGCATCCTAAAACTGTTTCATTACACGCATTTCCTGAAATTCATTTATCTCCCTTTTTTTTCTTTGTATATTGGCACAGTCATACTGCTTTTATGTCCCTTTACTCGGTAAACACACACACACATTTACACACACACACACACACACACACACACACACACGTATGTGATTAATTTTAATATGATATTTTTAACCTGTTAAGCATCACTTTTTTGACTTTTATACGCACCGATAGACGACATATAGTAACTCGTCGATAACGCTTAAGAGGTTAATACGATTTTTTAATTAAAATCTTATGAAATGATTATTTTGCATAAAGATTATCTATTTCCAAACAAACTCTATTCAAGTTTAAAAAGTGATTTCAAAGAGAGAGAGAAAGTAGGCGTTTTTATAGGTGTGTTAAGTGCCCCTTCGCAAGGCAATTTTGTATACAAGATTTAACCTATTAGTGCCCAACGTCACTTTACTGATTTTGTTCTGGCTAACGCCAGACGATTTTATTCAGTCTCAGGAAAGACCTCCGGGCACTAATGGGTTGAGATTCCTTTCTGGTGTTATAGGTATAAGATATGAATTGTAAAAAAATTCCATAAAGTGTAAAGGCCGAATAACGTAATACCTCACTACTTATGCGCCTCACAGAAAACCCATTCGAGCCCGTAGTTGCGTTTTGGCCACCTATTACATATTTCTCAGTTTGATGACAAAATTAGGCATATTTTTTCATATATGGAATTATAAAAGTGGGTACTTCGCTTATGTCGAGATGCGAGTGAGTGTAATGGGTATGTTTTCGTACGCGTTAATAATTTAATCTTTTACTATTTATGACTGTAGGGGTGCACCGGATAGCAGAGTTTACTATCTGGCCGGATACTGGATAATTAAAAGACTTAAATCTCCCAACACTGAATCTTCAATACTTACGGCAACATTTCTTCATGTTTCTATGGAAGTATCACGAGTTAGTCTGTTTTCATGAGTGGAACTGGGTTATTTGTTTTGTTCCATTACTCTTTCTGTACTACTGTACTTCACAGCTACCGATAATGCCAAGGGAATGGTGATATGAGTTAAGGACAACATCACCATTTTTCCCGTTCAGCGTTGCCACGTCTACGAAAATGAAAATTCTGAATTTCAACAGAAACTTTGATGGAAAACAGAATTTAAGATATTTTTACAAAAAACTTTCGACAATTCAGAAAATCTATAGAAATATATGAACAATAATATATTAACAGTAAAAAAAGAAAGTCACAATAGACAAATTTTGTCCCCTTCAAAAGTGTCCCCTGTTCCCACTCTCCGAGAGAATGTACTCCGAATATGGGAAAATGTATATGAAGAAAAACGATCTCGATTGTTGCCTTGAATCGAGCTGAAATGCTGCTTTTTATTCATCATAATGGTTGAAAATTTCAAGGACGAGGATGTTCTCACCTGTTTGGTATATCAATTTAAAATAAATGGACCAGTTTCGTGTAAAATGTGATTCAATTCATTAAATTAATATCCGGCTATCCGGCTATCCGGCCGGATTACCAGATAGTTGCCAATATCCGGCCGGATACCTTATCCGGTGCACCCCTATTTATGAGTACAGCATTTCTATACGAAAGAACGCCATTTCCTTCTCTAAACGGCGTGGCCGAAGAGAAGAGTGAGACAAAGCGTTTTCCTAAAACGTTCATTAATTTGGACTACAACCCTCTACGAGAGAGAGAGAGAGAGAGAGAGAGAGAGAGAGAGAGGAGAGAGGAGAGAGAAAAGAGAGAGAGAGAGAGAAAAGAGAGAGAGAGAATAATAATGATAAAAATGGATTTACATAAGTGGTACTAGTTCACCAATCCTAACCTAACCTAACCTAAACTTATGTAACCTACATATATCTTAACCAAAGCAATGTTTAATTTTCCGACATTAGAACCGTTTCTAGATTTTTTATATAAATGTTTTGATATTGCTTGTGGTACCAACTAAGAGTGTTACTTCACAAAAAAGCAAATTACCCCATTACAGCTGTCGGCTATCATCACATAAATACGAGTTGAATGTGTGTAAGTTCAGTTGTCGTTCATAGATGACAAAGTGGTTTGATACCATTTCCATACCTGATCATATTCAGTGACTTCACATTTCATCATTTGGCAACTTTTTTAAGTTGACATCCCTTCCTTCACTATTTTCAGGGCCTTTTCGATTTCTTATAATGCCCAAGAGGTTTTACCGAGACTGAATAAAATCGGCCGGTGTTAGCGAAAATGTAATCAGTAAAGTGCCGCTGCGTGGGCACTAAATAGTTAATTAAGTAAATATTTTTCATGTTCTTATATACAATTTGTAGAAGATTATAAACACGAATCGACCAGGGAAGTACGCCGGGGAGGACGTTAGGCAGGAGACAGGGAGTGCTGGCACTCCCGTTTCTCCTGTCACTGTCCTCTTTAGCTGGTCTTTTTCTGTGTCTCATCTACCCTGTGAGCAGCCGAGCATACTCTCAAACACACTTCTCCCTTTGTTTTTCGCTACACATACATGTGTAAAAACTATATGATAATTCTAACATTCATCTTTGCATATGACGTCCAAACTCGCGTGACACCCTAACTCTATATAAAATGCAAGTTTGGAAAAATAATAAAAATTTTAATTTTCTCTCTATTTTATTTTTGCTAAGTAACTGATGAATTATGTCTTTTTTTTTAAATTACCTTATCATTTTTTAGATTAAACTTAATCACGTAATCGTGTTAAATTCTGCAATGTTCATTTTTTGGTATGCATTTTCTCTTAAATCATAAAAGATGGTCATATCGTGAATCAGCATTTAATTTTAAATTTTAAACGTTTAATTTTAATAAGATGCATATCTCAAATTCCATTTTTATAAGTTGCCACGGCAAATCATGAATCATCAGATTTTTCAGTCTGCTGTTACAGCGGAATTTGCCTTCATCTTCAAATATTTTGTTTTATCAGTTTCTGCATAATATGGGTTAAGTTAGCAAAAGAATTTAGCCTATTAAGAATAAAAAAAAGTCAACATTAAATAATAATGACGTCACCATATTAAATCATGTATAAACCATTGTAATCTTTGAAATTATTATTCTGTTTTGTATAATCTGACCTAGGTTGAAAGCATTACCTGTAACATCTAGAAGCAGTAAAAGTCAGTGAAAGATATTTTTACTTCACCCTTGAGTCCGTATTCTTCAAGAGTGTTTCTGTTAAAATAACAGCATTTTTAAAAAACAGTAAAGTTAGAAATCAGTCAGTCTTAAGTCCAGGCAATTTGTAGTTAGACCTGGGCAAAATTGCTTCAGAAGCTTTCTAAACTGTTTCCAGCTCAGGAACCATTGCCGAATAACATATCCAAAATCCGACAAAATTGGACCCCGGGAACAGCCCCAAAAATGAAATTCAAAATGGCGGACTGGATGTTTCCTACGAAAAAAAATATATATATAATTTACGCTTTTATTTATAGAGATACATTTGATGCTTTTTCTTTCAGTTGTAATGTTTTAAATAATTCAACAATAT
The DNA here is from genome assembly GCA_023014485.1 of Bathynomus jamesi. Lineage (NCBI taxonomy): Eukaryota > Metazoa > Arthropoda > Malacostraca > Isopoda > Cirolanidae > Bathynomus > Bathynomus jamesi. The sequence continues at coordinate 926,467 of JAJOZX010000329.1, read as the reverse complement.
ACAACACAACCAGTTATTACGCAAATATAATGTTATATAGCTTTTTACAGATTTTTATAATCAATAATACAACAATTATTTTGTTCCCAGTTTCAAGTTATGTTCATTACAGAAGAAGTGATACCTGGTCACAAACATACAGAAATTAATCCTCTTCATCACTATCATCGGATAGATTACCGGTACTTGGGTTGTTATCGCAACCACTGATTTGGCACTCGCCACAAGCGGCTGAACAGGGCATTCCATTACGCTTGCATCCACATCTTGAAGTAGCACATTTCGTCTTGCAGGAGCAGCGGATCATGTTGAGTAGATAATTTGGAGCTGGTGGCTTGTCGCAGGCTGTAGGGTAGTAGGAATTATTCTTTACATACCAACCCCACTGTTCTGCATCGATCTTCTCTTCTGTAGACTTCCAGATTAGTATTTGAAAGTATGTGCGAAAGCTGTGGTACTTTGTGGACGCATCGGTAGGTGGCAAACGTTCGGGTGTAACAAAAGATTTAGCTGTAGCTACCTTTTCAACTAACATTCGATGACGTAGTGCGTTAGTGGATTCAAGTGTTTTGCAGCCATACAACAGAAGCATTGCCTTTCTTCCAGCGGCTTCAATGTCAGAGTGTTGGCAACAATCAGAACAGAATGTATTTGCAACTGAACGGAGTTCAGCCACCTTCATCAGTGTGTCGAATGCTTTGGCTTTACCGATCGAAAAAATTCTGGATGTGCTATCACAGCCCGTGAAAGCATGCACAAACAGGAGATACTTGCAGATGTCATTGCCTAACAATGATTGAATGCTGAGAATATCATACACAGGATTAGGAGATGGTCCCCGTCTTATATCGCTGCGATAGTACAACTTGAAACCACTGTCCTTGGCATGGTACAGAAGGAGAATCAGCAAGTCGGTGTCTTCCCCTATTACTGTTGTAGTTGCATTTTCTGATGAGGAAACTGCTGCACGAACGATGTCCACATCAGCATCCCCATCTGCGTTGTGAACAGTACACCCGTGCTTCTTCAACATCTCACCTACGAGGGAAATAAATGCTTGCTTGTTGTTTTCATTAGCCAAGAAGTGTTCCTTCTGGCCAACAAACTTCATGCTTGGACTGAGATTCACATTTCTGCTTGTCTTGGTGCTGCGTCTTCTGGGTCATGTCCTTGATCGTAGGAGAGCTGCTGTAGCCATCAAAAACAATGATTGCTTTTCCATATGTTTTCAGAGTGAAATCGGCATATGAGTTGGCGATGCTGTCATATGTTTCATCTTGACGCCAGGAAACACGATGTAGTAGAGATCCACCATCCAATACGTACTGGTCTGTGCACTGAATTTCTTGAACTTCTTCCATGCGTAAAGTGTCAGTGTATTTGATTATTGCATGAGCTAGCTGAGACTTATCGGGTTTCCTCAAGATACTTCGTGATTCGAACAATGCAGGAGGATATGCACACAGTTCGTAACACATGACATCTTCAAGATTCATGTCTCCGCCAGTGGCAACAGTCATCATTCTCTGAAACAGTAGTGCAGGATCTACTTCTATATCTGAAGCATCAGTGATCACAACGGCAGAAGCAGATCCTAGTGTTTTCACTTTGTCAGATCTTTTGGCAGAATATGTAAAGGCTTGTTTCCCAATAATTTTTACGACAATGTTCGTACCGATTGAATGCAATTGATGAACGTTAACTCCAGGATCAGCAGTTAGCCCTGTTACAATGTTGCAGAGACCCGAGGTAGAATGGAATGGGGATAAGGATTCCAGACGTTCAAGTACTTTCTTCATGTCATTTCTGTCCCTGATTTGTCTACTTCCCCTCATTTCCTTGTGCTGTTCACTACTTTCCAACAAAACTCTGGTGTATTCCTGCATTGCTAAGTTATAAGTGGAACACAGAGGCATAGAAAAGAGCCACGTTGTCCTTTGGATGTCTGTAAATCCACTTCCGCGTGTCAGTCCGCCTCTGCTTTTCAGGGAACGCATTAGTACTTGTTCTATCACCAGGTCTGTGCCGAGTCCGGCCCATAATCTGTCGCTTCTTCTTACCACAAACTTACCTTCCTGGAACATTTTGTTAACGGCTGGATTTTCAGAAGGCAAAATTAACATTTTCTGCAGGTACAGGTATATCGATTTCAGGTAATTGTGATGTCCGGCTGCTGCAATTATGGGGATGGTCTCCAGCATAGCTTGCAAGTGCAAATCCCACGAGCCGGTTCTGTCTGCTGTTATCAAGGAACGTGCAATGTTGACCATTCGCTGATATTCCAACCAGAGTTGACTTGTTTGCGAAGTAGATTCTAGGTCAGTTTTCTTCGCATCCAAAGTGGTAGCAATCTGAAACAATGCATTCGAAGATTCCACATCCTCAACTGATTGTTTGGCGGTCATAACATCGTCGAGCAGGTCACAAGCTTCATTATGGAGGTCATGAGGAGTTCCATCTTCATTACGAGGGAAAACGTCTGCGATTAGTAAGGTACTAAGAGCTGCATCTACTATCATATGACCACGTATCGCTCTTGAAACAGCTTTTCCAGACATCATGTGTTGCACGGCATTTGGTCCGTATATTTCTTGAAGTACTTCAGACAATCCTGAACCATTCATAAGAGTAGCGACTGCTCCCAAAAGATTCATCAGAGTGTGAAATGATCCCAGCATTAAAACAATGTCCTGCAGGTCTCTCTGTTCATTGATGATTTGGGAAGCTTTCCAGAACAAAGGCTGATCAAAGGTAATAATGCATGGGACTTTTTGATCGCGTGCTATCTTGCTCAAATATAGTAATGTCGAAAATATGCAGGTCATGTCAGTTGGCGACATATCTATGATGGGAAGGAACGTGATCGACGCCACACCTGGATGTGAGACACTTGATCCACCGTGAATTGCCTGCATTGTTCCGGACCAACTTGGACCTGATCTTTCTGCTGAAGATATCTGCCAGAGAAGACTAAGTCGACTTATGGTGGCAGTGGGTACTGGAAGTTCGCGGAATGAGATGTCCCTCAACATGCTTCTCGCGTGTCTATATTCCCTAATGTCAACGGTTGCAATCTTCTTAATGTCATTGTCACCAACATTACGCCTGTGAATAGAAGGGTGGATCTTGATCTTCGGAGTTATTGCGGCAATCATACCCATTCCATGAAAGGTATTCTTCCCATCCAAAGTGCAGACATCATGATCGACGTTATCTGCTGCTAGAAGGACTGCAGTGTTTTCATCAACAGTAAAAGAGCCAGACCCACTTGCCAGCGCCGCGTTTCTTTCGAATCTTGTTACTTCTGCATACGACGAACAGTAACCCAGCTGATGGAGAACGTCAATAAGGTACCTTGACCTAAAGTTGTGGTGTAGCTGAACCGACAAACCGATCTGTAGTGGACATAGTAATCCTCTAGGACGGGCTGCTTGCATAATGCTCTGCCCAATTGCACCTATTTTTCTTGAAGCATCCTGTCCCGCAAATGCTTTTGATAATAGCAATTTCAGACTGTTGGGAATGTAATCAAGAGCACTTTCTGCAGTGATGTCATTTGGAGATGGATACACATCTTTTCTAGGCGAGTCGACAGACTTGATATCACTTCTGATTATTTTTGCAGCAGCTTCTACTAGGTAAATCTTCTGTAGCTCTATATCTATATCACATTCTTTCGACTTTTTGTGATAATCTATAAGAATTTCATTAGCTGTCTCTCGTAGTGTTACTACATCTGCCTTCCCACTTTCACCTGATATTATGATCTTGTCTCCGTAACGTTCTAAAAGCTTTCTCTTCATGTGCCTGCGTTCGTAGACAGAGCTCTGACTTCCTTGAAGATATTCCTCCATTTTGGAAATTAGGTCTCCAATCAACAGTTGTTCATCATCATTCTCTTCCAGGTAAGCACAGGTCTGAAGGAATGCTTGGTGTTGCTCTTCATTAGTTGGTCTCCCTTTCTTCGAATCATGATCGTCGGAGGAGTATGCGCGAGGAATGTTTTTTCCACTTCGAAAATTTACGCTGCAGGTGTGATGGTAGACACAATCTGCAGCAGGAAGATCACGAAGATAATACTCTAGACGGCCTTTTACATTAAACGACTATTCATCGCAGCGGCTTTCACAGCACCTTTTTATGGTTTCGGAGAACTCTGTAGTTCTTATTTTGACATGCTGATTTTGGTTTGTGTTTGGAAAAAAAGTCCACAAAGGTATCACAAAACAAACAGTGAGTAGCACTGGAAAATGCGTATTCATGAAAACGAGCACTTTTCCTTGGTATTGCCTCGGCTGCGGTCTGTCGCTTCTTTATTTCAATGGTCTTTTTATCCGTAAACCTTTTCCTACATACAACGTGAACACTTATTCCAGCTGTTGCAACAACATCGCTTCCACGGCTGCGGCTGGATGCATTTATACCATCTGCTCCTTTTTGCGAGATGTGAACCACTTCCTGTCCGCTGTCCAATTTCTCCTTACAAATCACGCACAATTCTTCAGGGGTCTGCATTCTTGAAGGCGGACGCACACCGAGTCAGCCGTACACCGAGTCAGTCTGAAACAGAAAACACAAATTAATAAACTGTGTTGCAGTATTTAAAAGGAGTACATAATAACAGTTTTAAAGAAAATGACAAGCACAAATACGCAGATTTGATAGTGGGTAGTAGGAATTAAAGAGTTGTATATAATATAAGTTTATAAAGATGTAGCAATGTCCATTCTCACATACACTCCATACAGTATATTTTATTTACATTACGTGACGTCATAGTTTAATACTAGCCGCCTAATACAATTTTTAGTGTCATATAGGTTAATTTAGAAACGAAAATGTGTTTTAAAACATTTTACTGATCAAGAAAAACGTCATAACTCTCTCTACAAAGCGAAATTAAAATTTATTGTATTTCGTAGGAAACTGCCAGTCCGCCATTTTGAATTTCATTTTTGGGGGTGTTCCCGGGGTCCAATTTTGTCGGATTTTGGATATGTTATTCTGCAATGGTTCCTGAGCTGGAAACAGTTTAGAAAGCTTCTGAAGCAATTTTGCCCAGGTTGAAGCTATTTTTGCTCTAGATTGCCTGGACTATATGGTAAGTTTTCACAGAAACCTCTGATCTGCTGCAAGAAGAAATCGGAGTGTAGTATAAAAGAAACTACTGCGATTCCCTACACAGTACCAGCTGCCCTAGTGAGAAATCCGTTGTTGCCACCTAACCAGAATCCCCGTCAACCTCGAACCACACAAGGCCATAGACGGATGGTTAACACATGCGTTTTACACACTACACACTTTTTTGACATTATGAGCCTCAGAAGCCTTGATTTCGGCTCTCTCTTATATAGGGGGGAGGCTGGCATTTATGTGGGCGTTTGCCCTTGGCTCCTCCTCCGTACATAAAAAAAAATCTTTACGTGCTGTGCATTAAAATCAACTTCAGTAGACAATCTTTAAGGAGGGCACACACCACAAGACTTTCGACACATTCTCACTCCTTTTCTGTCCAACTCTCTAACGCGAGATTTAATCGGTATTTTCAGTCTTTCATTTACTCAACTGGTGAACTTTGGAACAATCTTCCTGAATCCATCTTTCCTCTTGTCTATGACCTCCAATCTTTCAAACGCAGCGTCCAGGCACCTCGAAAACCATAGACCTTGATTGTGGCTCTCTTCTTCTTCTATGGGTAGGGGTGGGGCGCTTTTGCGGGCATTCGCCCTTGTCCCCTCCTTCCTGCATAAAAAAATCTCTTTCCGGTGGACAATATACAAATAAATACCCATGAAAACGTACGCTTTCCGTCTGTCGCTTATGTACAGTATACATGCCAAACTTACACTAAAATATTACCATTATTCTATATCCAAGATGCTCATCTACTATAAATAAATGTTTATTATAAGTAGAGCCAGGATGTTTAGGCACTAAAAACCCTTAAAAAAGGCAGGCAAATAGCAAAATAAACATTAAATAGTCAGTAAAACCCCACAAAACGGCATTTATAAATTTGTTTTGAAATAACGTTTAATCTAGAATAATACCTTTATATACGCATATAGTGGCCTACGGATCATCAGTTTGATGTGGCCAAGAAAGTAGGCTTACGATAATTAATGAATTATATTGAAATGAATAATTAGGGGTCACCAGTTTGGAAATACAGCCCAAACAAACAATATTTAATAAGGAGAGAAATTACTTTGTTGTTTTGTGTTTAATTAGAAAAGTAAATGAATTATTTGTTCACAGTGATTAACAATTCCATAACGGTATTTATAGTGATTAACAATTCTATAACGTTATTTATAGTGATTAACAATTCTATAACGGTATTTATACTATATTACAGATGACTGGTTATTAGCAATAAGAAATGGTTATACAGTCTAATTGTTAAGTAAGTACAAGTTAAGCAAGTATAATCGTTAGGTAAGTACACTAATTTAGGTAGGCTAATGATATATGCAGCGGTGAACACAGGATAAGTAATTAAGCCAATAATAACTGCAATAATGAAAGTACGGTATATATAGTACAGTAAATGGATTAAGTCGGTAAAAGTGAAATGCATAAAAGAGCAAATAAACAATCGGATACAAAATAAGTAAATTATATGAATAAACAAAATAACAAGGTGATACAAAACTACGATACTGGCAGTGGCGACTCGTGGTATAAATGTATGGGGGTGCGATTTCATAAAATTGTACGACAACACGGACTCACAATAGGCTAGCGCGAATCCAACTGCCGCTCACAAGAGTACTTGTATTAACATATGCGGCTATGCCAGACGTACAATTCTAGTTAATTACAAATAAGTAATAATTTCAATAAAATACATATAAATGGCTTATATCATTATTACTGAAGTAACTAGCTATTAGTAAAAATAAAGTTGTTATTATAAAAAAAATTCGCGATTGTACTTATATTTTCATTACAACAGTAAAATATAATTTATATTTACTTGAGCGAAAAATCTATCGCTCCATTCGGCTGCAATATTATTTTGTATTCAAACAGCGATACGCTGTTTGAAGCTATGCTATAAGTTTAGAATATTATGTACTGTATGAAGGCTTACTCAAAATGCCTCATAAATCATGATATGCCACATGAATTTTTAAAATATATTTCAAGAATATTTATTTTAATATCTTAAAATTAGTATATTTTTTATCTGTTAAATTAATATTTATCGTTTCAAGCAAGGGGGAGCGACCGCTCCATCGCTCCTATACGCCAGTCGCCACTGGATCATACTGGTACAATACTTGAATAGGCCTACTGCGGTCTTAACGGGAGAGTTTGTTTGAACGGTATTGATGACACTTTTTAGGGTTTACGCGATTAGGCAGATTTTGTGGACTTTTCAGCTTTGAATCCTGAATAGTCTAGCATGACGTAACGAAACAATGTAGGCCGAGCGAGGGCCTACAAGAAGATTACTGACCTGCGATTTCGACAGAGATAACTATGAAGGTTGAAGAAACCTACGTGAAGGTTTACCGTCCTGCGTTCCGACGTGGATAACTTTGAAGACGTATTGTCCAACCGACAGGAGGATATACTGAGGGCCCGTTCATGGACTTGTTGAACGGGCGCCGATCGAATTGTGGTGAAGGATGAGTTAAGCCAGTGCCAGAAGGATGACGCAGGTAGAGTGATGTTTGTTTCCGGCTGGATGAAATTGTAGGTCGCCTCAAGTGTTGATTCGCTTCGTGTATGGTTGAGGTGTTGCTTGAGGGACAGAGGCCGGCTGAGGTCGAAGCGGCGCTACGTGAAAGGGGAGATTCACGAGGAGGAGTAACGAGCAGAATGAGGGCGATTTTCAGTGAACTCTGGCTTATATAGGCTCTAAGACGCTAACTTTTCGCGGGCCTTTTTGGGAAAAAAGCAAACACCTTTTTGTTTCTCTCCTTGAAAACCACGCGTGTTTTTCGATTTCTGATGATTCTCAGATGTTTGCGAACGGCACGGAAAGGAATTTCTCCGATTGGTCTCTACACGCATAATACATATGACGCGTTCGGTGGAGAAGGGGCGAACGCCACAAAATTCGAAAAATGAGTTTTTTGTCGTATAATTATCCTTTAAAACCTTTGCTTTTCCTATGCAAAAAATTAGATGTTAGTCTGCACTCTTTCACGGTAAAATTTAGGTTTTAATGTATCTCAGAGAAATTCACTCCGCATCATTGCTTCACATTGAACATATCTATCTACTTTCTGGTCACTCGACAATGCCCTATGATGCTCAATTTGGCCAAATTGAACAAAATATAAAAAATAATTACAGCAATATTATTTACTCCAAAAAAGATTATGTTACGGCCGTTTCGCAGCGCTTCCTAGTTGTAGAAATGAAACAGGCTGATTTTCTCGATTTTGACGTCCTAAAAAACGTGCATTGTCATTAGAAAATCAACAACTACTAAATTTACAGATGCAAGAAAGTTAATATTTGACTTTCAACACAAAGAAGGCTACGTAATATCTACTGCATACCGCACAACCCCAGATAATAGCCATCCCGTCAGACTGCAGAAAGGGAAAAAATCCTACAGTGTCAGTTTATTCAATCTAGCCCAGCAGACACTGCAACCAAAGTATTCCCAATTGCTGCCAATAACTAAGGAAAAAATAAAAGATCTCAAAGAATTATCAGACCTAATGCCTGCAACTGCAGTGAACTATTATACAAGATTGTTAAAGGAACTGGAAGAAACCGAAACAGTTGAAGCAGGTAATACAACATTCGACGAAGAGGACCAAATAATGGATTACACCAGTTAACATCAGAAGCTATCAATAAATAATATTGTAAAATTTCTTGGCGTTTTATTATATCGACATATTACACAACAATATTTTACTCAAATATGTGTTCAAATTCATACAACATTTCAATAAACCGGAAAAATACAAAGGTTTAAAGTTTACAAACTTTAACTGCATTTTGTGGCATAATTCGAAAATGTTGCGTTCGCCCCTTCTCCACCGAACGCGTCATATACTGTATAGTAGCCTGCGGATCACCAATTTGTAGTGGCCTGGAAAGTAGGCTTACTATAATTTATGAATTAGATTGAAATGAATAATAAGGGTCACCAGTTCAGGACACAGCCTAAACAAGCAATATTTAATAAGAGTTAAATTACTTTGTTTTGTGTTTAATTAGAAAAATAAATGACTTATTTGTTCACAGTGATTAACAATTCTGTAACGGTAATTGTGGTATATTACAAATTACTGCTGATCAGCGATAAGCAGTGCCGTAACAAGGGCGAGGCGAGTGAGGCACTTGCCTCGGGTGCGCAAAGCTGAGAGCTGAGGGGCGCAGAAAAACTGAGCGGCGCAAAAAAACTATATAAAATATGTATCTACTATCCCAAGCACGCCATGCCATTAGGGAAAGGGCGCATTTCAATAAATTTTCAGTACTTTTCAGTACTTTATTTTCTGTTTTCCTTCCATATTATTCGATCAGTGCTTTTCCAAACCGAATATTGCAAATCAGAAAACAGGATTTAATGACTGGAAAAATTTAAACCGTATTGTAGAACATTAAAATTCAACTAATCATCGTGAAAATTTCTGTAAACGGAAATCCCTACAAAAAAGACTATTGTGCGGACAATGTATCGATGATGCACTACAGAAAGCCATTGAAACTGATAAACAAAAATGGAGACATATTCTGAAAATAGTTCTTGATGCTGTGATGTTTTGTGCCAAAAACAATTTACCACTTAGAGGATCGTGTAGTGTTATAGGAATAGGGGGACGCAAGTATAGGGGGGCGCAATTTTATGATCTTGCCTCGGGCGCAAAATTAGCTAGTTACGGGTCTGGCGATAAGAAATGGTTACACAGTATAAGCGTTAAGTAAATACAATAATGACAAGAAACAGTAATTCAGGTCGGTTTATGAGATATGCGGCACTGCGGCAGTGAACACACAATAATAAGTAATTAAGCCTATAATAAATTAATAACCAAGGTAATGAAAGTATGGTGTGGTACAGTAAACGGATTAGGCAAGTAAACATAAAATGTATAAATGGGCACATAAACAAATTGATACAAATACGGTAAGATAGTTGAATACAATAAAATAATTGAACAGGCCTATTGTAGTCGTAATGGGAAAGTTGGTTTGCCGGATTTGGGAACACTTTTGGATATAGCCTATTCGCTAGGCTGAGGTTACACTATGTAGGCTACGTGAGAGTTGCTTACCACGAAGACAGAAGGTAGGCTTGTGGCCTCCGAGAAGGTTTACGGACCTGGGCTTCGATGTAGATGGATCTGAAGGCGGACTGGCCTTACCGGCGAGAGGATGAGTGTTGAAGGCCGGTTGAGACTTGTTGAAAAGGGGGCCAGTGGAAAGTCCTGCCGCAGTGATGTTGCTTCTTGCGGGATGAAATTGTAGAGGGCCTTGCTTGATGATAGACTTCGTGTATGCTCGACCGGAGTCTCGAGGGAACAGCGGGCCGCTCAGAGCGGGTGGCGTGACGAGTGGTGTTACTGACGAAAGCGCTGAGAGCGAGATGTAACGACAAAAACGAGAACATGGCAAGTGAGAGTGATTTGAGAAAGAACTCGCATTTTATAGGCCTTGGTGACGTCTTCTGGTAGGCATTTCGGGAAATACCACAAAATCTGCTGTTTCATGCCCACGTGTTTGAGTTTTATAGCCTTTTGTTTTGATTCCATGGTGTTTGAGAACGGCGAGGAAAGGAATTTCTGGTCGGGCTCTACACATATTACAGTACATGCTCTAGTTACTTTTAATTTGAATAAAACACAGATAGTCGTATCAGTCGTATGACGGTATGTATACGGTATAATGCAGTTTCATAGTGATATAGTAGATACTACAGTTACATATAGTCTACAATAGGCTCCATACAGAACGAATGTCTGTTTCCTTCTTTGAAACTTGTCTGGAACGCGTATCATCCGCAGATCGGTGTCTTTTTAGCCATGAAGTCACGTAGGTTTTCGCCTGAAACTGATGAAGTGGTGGTCCGTTGATGCTCAGAAACATGAGATTTGATAAGTTATGTTCTTCCAAAATATGTCGTCTTGGTACTCTCCACTGAAGTGGAGCGGAAAACTAGGGGGGGATAAGTGCTGGATAAAAGTCCGTAAGTGCTCATCATTCAGCTATATAGAATAATACTATTATATATGTATAAATAATATATATTACAACGCCATTAGAGTGAACAAAACAATAGATACTGAAAATGTTCCTTACACAATAATGACAAATATTTAAATTTCAAAAAATGTTTAATATAAAATAATACTATTGTGCACACTCAGTTCCTGTTTTTCTGATATATATATATATATATATATATATATATATATATATAGGGGCGGACTGACAGCAACCTGGGCCCCTTGAAATCCGATTTTTTTCATATTACATACAGTTCGATTACACACTTGACTCAATTCAAACACTATCACTGTTTTATGATGATTGCGGGCCGGGGCCGCCGGGCCGCCTAATGGCCTGGGCTCTCGGTCCATGACCGATTGCCCGACCGCTCAGTCCGCCCCTATATATATATATATATATATATGTGTGTGTGTGTGTGTGTGTGTGGGATTAATTTCACTCTTAAACACGTGAAATGAATGAATGATGCAAATCCACAAGGAAAAAGAAAAAATTATTCCAAGGCCTTTCGTGTATTCAGCAATACAACTCCTCAGGGAATCTTTTTACATTAGAATTCCTTGACGAAGTGTATTGTTGAATACACGAAAGGGCTTGGAATAATTTTTATTTTTCCTTGTGGATATATATATATTATATATATATATATTATATATATATATATATATATATACAGGCTTGTAAACAGGGGGGGCTTGAGGGGATCGAACGACCTCCGCTTGACAGGAAAAGTCCACTTTTGTAACCTTATAACCATAGTTATAACTTATGATGTAATATTATAATATATAATATCATTTAGCAAATAAACACTTGTATCTTTTTGCATTTGGGGGCTGGGGGAACTTCTCAAACTACTCGAAACTTAACTACTCTAAACCCCCTCCGCAGTGACTCGGTCGTTGCACCAAAAGGTCCGCCTTTTTACAGTTTCGACCCTCTCTCTTTGCGACGTCCTGGCTACGGGACTGTATATATATAAAACTGAAATATATAACAGAAACTGATAGGCCTATTTTGGGACTCTAATGGAATAATACTAGAAAATAATGGAAAAAAGGCAAATTAGGCACTTTATAACGAGAAAGCACCTTTTATTGTAAACCCAAGATTAGAAAAAAAAGGCATTTATGGCATTTTGCCTGAACATCTGGGCTCCAATTATAAGTATTAACTCTTTAATTAGGGCTATAACGTGGCACTCCACTATTATTTTGTTCTGGTGAGAGCCAAACGATTTGACTCAGTTTTATAGAAAAAGATTTACAGTTATATACCCTGGGCACTAAAAGGTTTATGTATTTTGGTACTTAAGTATTGATGTGTTTCATATATATATATATATATATATATATATATATATATATATATATTATATATATATATATATATATATCTATATATATATATATATGGCTACGTCGTGCTCAACGAAGTTAAGCGACATTGAATTTGGGCAGTAGTTGCATGGGTGAGTGGGTGACGGTCCCACGTAAAGCTGTAGGTCCCATCCGTCACATGACCTTTGCTGTTCTGTTACGAAGGAGGTTAAACAACCCTGAACACGCACACACACACGCAAATATACACACAGTATATAATATATATATATATATATATATATAAGAGATGTCCCGATGAATCGGTCTCAGTTATCAGTAATAAAATATTGGAACAAAACCGATATTATTAATTTCCCTAATAAAATTTCAATACATTATTGAAATACTTCAGGTTAGGTCATTGAATCGAATTTATCTTTAGTGAAAAATACATCAACTTTTAGTTACCTTCATTTCGTGTCTCTTATAAGAAGTTAATAATAGAAAGGACTTTTGTTAACTTAAAATTTTATCCTAATGTTAAAAACATTTGAAATTTATCTTTTATTTTTTACTTTATTTAATTTACTCAGATTTCATATGTTCGCAAATTTCAAAATATTGCCAATTTGAACATTTTAACGGCGTTACCAATTTTGTGGAGATGCTTAAATTATATTTAATAGATTTTCTAACAAACATTTGAAACAAACATTGACTAACGAAAGTTAGGATAATATAGTTTTTGTAAATGTTTTTACGAAGTTTAATTTAAATTTAAAATCTACAAGTTGTACATAAAAATTTTAAATGTCAAGTTGTCCAGAATTGGTTACGTTTCGGAGGAGAACCATAAATCATATAAATTATAAAGCTACATTACAGAAAACTGTTTTTAAATGTCCTTCTAACCTTCCTCTCTTGTCAAATGATGTAAAGTTACACGCAAAGAACGCGAAAGAACAATTTTATATTTTACTTGACTTCTATGGCTACGTCTTGGCTAGTGTCGTAGCACCGCTTCCTGTCGATAAGCGAAATTAAGCGACACTGGATTTGTGAAATAGCTAGATGGGAGACCGTCCTCCGCATCCAAATAATGTAGCAACCCGTGGTTCGGATTTCATGTGAAGCTGTAGATTCCCTCTGTCAATGAATTTAGATGTTGCGAAGGTTATTAAACAACCCCTCATTATTATTATTATTATTATTATTACAGTATATATAATAATTGAGGTTGTCTTCAACACTGAATATTAAAATAAAAATTATATATGTGTGTATATATATGTATATATATATAATATATACATATATATTAGGGTGTCTCAAATATACGAATGGAGGATTTCGGGTCGGGGCGACGCTTGCCCGTATTGCACCTTTATAAAGGATTGTTATCACAAAATTTGACAGCTGTAGGAGGATTTTTAGGGTCACTCAAGTTCGCCACTTCTGTTTCACTTATACAAGATTTTCTTCTCTTTCGCAGGTGATGGTTACTAGAGCAGGAAACCAGTTGTGGTTGCTGGACAAGGCCCCAATTGCAGCGATTGTTTGTCCACGACTTCCATCGAAGGAGCAATGCCTGCTCCTTTACTTCCACCACCACCAAGACCAAGAGGGAAGGAAGACAAATCGGAGAGCATTCGCCTGGTGGTGGAAACCATCTGGCCCATCTGGGAGAAGGCCAACATACCAACTACCACCAAGAAGTACGCAGGGGAGAAGCTGGCGAAGTTGATCGATACCTACGACGCACTCAAGAAGAACAGGACAAAGCCGCAAGAGGGTTACCGGTACAAGGAGGGGATGTTCAAGTCGGATTTGGAAGACGTGTTTGACGTGGCTCACTCCTCCGCGCTATCCTTCTCCAAGGTCCCTCAGGAGGACAAGGATTTTCTCACCTCGCAGAGGGAAGACAGGATGTCGTCAAGTCTTGCGGGGGTGGACCAGAAGACAGCGAAGAAGAAAGCTGTGAAGCGGAAGAGGGATCTTGCAGCCACGGCTAGGAAGAGTAAATGGGATGCTGGGGTGACACAGCTCATGGAGGTAGCGATCTTGGAGGTGGATGGTAGCAGCACTGAAATGAACACGGAAGACGAGGATGATGACGACGAGACGTACCAAGCGCCCAGCACCAGCAAGGCCCAGACTCAAAAGAAAAGGCGAATGAATGCCCTCACGGACCCGAATCTCATCGCTGCTTGGGATCGCGACAACATGTCCGTGAGACAAGCAACGTCGTCCTTTGCAGCAGCAGCTCAGAGTTTGGGTCATGACCTGGATGACCTGGTAATCTCGCCAGCAACTGTTCATCGAACACGGAACAAGATCCGAAAGGAGATGGGAGAAGAGTTGACCCGAAAGTTCGAAGCTTCTGGTCCTTTAGTCTTGCACTGGGATGGGAAACTGTTGGAAGATATCGCCAAGGAGAAGAAGGAGGTTGACCGGATTGCTGTTGTGGTGACGGGCGATGGAGTCGAGGAGCTTCTTGGTGTACCCGTTGCGGTGGACGGCACTGGAAAAGAACAGGCTGCAGCCGTACTCCAGGAAGTCCAGGCTTTTGGCATTTCGGAGCAAATCATTGGACTGGGATTCGACACCACAGCTGTGAACGCTGGGATGATCCAAGGTGCTTGCGTTCGCATTGAGCAGGAGTTTGGCCGTCCCATGTTGTGGTTGGCTTGCCGTCACCACGTCTTGGAGATCTTACTCAAGGATGTCTTCGTGCGATGTCTGGGGCCGTCCTCTTCCCCTGACATTCTCCTCTTCAAAAGATTTCAACAGCGGTGGGCCTCCATTGACAAAGGGTCATTCTTGTCCATCGGTGACGAAAGCAATCCCACAACAACTGACAACTGGGCAAATCAAGCGTCTTCCATGAAGAAATACCTGCAGCAGACGCTTTCCCACAGCACACATCCCCGAGAAGACTACCGTGAACTGCTCATCCTTTCCTACCGCTTCCTTGGCGGTCAGGTCCAGGGGGGATTTCGTCAGCCTGGGGCCTATCACCACGCCAGATGGATGGCCAAAGCCATCTATGCCCTCAAGATTTTCATGTTCCGTCACCAACTGGACCTGACAGCCAGGGAAGAAGGAGGACTTCGGCGGCTGTGTTTGTTCATCTCCCTCGCGTACGTGAAGCAGTGGAATGAGGCAATGGTCTCGAATCGAGCTCCACTGAACGACCTAGAGTTCCTTCGCCTGCTCGAGGCCTACCCTGACAAGGAAGTCAGCCACACGGCATCCATGGCCTTGAAAAGGCACCTGTGGTACCTCTCAGAGGATCTCGTGGGGCTTGGTTTCTTTGACGACCGCATTCCAAAGGACACTAAGCTAAAGATGGTCCAACGACTTCAATCCCCCGCCACGAAGAAAGGACTCAAGCGGATCGATCCGAAGAACTTCAATCCACAGCAATCCATCGAGCTCTTCGTCACCCGGAGAACAAAAGAAGTCTTCTTCCGCGCGATCCTTCCAGAATCTGAGTCTCCCACCTTCCTCATGAAAGATCCAGAGGATTGGATCAATGACCAGGATTGGATCACGGCGCAAAAGAGGGTGAAAGCCCTGAAGGTGGTCAATGACGCCGCCGAGCGTGGTATCGCTTTGATGAAAAGATTCAATTCCACCATCACGCGTGATGAGATGCAGAAGCAATTCGTCCTCAAGGTGGTTCGGGGTCACCAGAAGTTGATCCCCGTCAAGACGAAGGAGAGCATGAAGAGTAAAATCAAGTAGTGTAGGACAGATTGATGATGAAAACAATCCATTTATACGCGCTTATTTCAATTAATGAAAGGTGCATTTCGTTTATTTTCATTTTTGTTCAGAAATAAAGAGAATAAGAGAGTGATAGAAATTTTTTTTTTTTCCTAAATAGCTACAAGAAAGTGTTAAACTTGAGTGACCTCTAAATACTGTTCGATTCCCATCATTTTTCGATTTTTAGAACCTCTATGCCTATTGAAATCGGGGCAGCATTCGCGAGAAAGAGAAAATCGAAAAAAAAAAAATTCTATGTATTAATGAGACACCCTAATATATATCATATATATATATACAGTATATATCTACGTGAAAAACACATACACATGTGAGGTGAAGGTAAACAAATCAAACAGCACAGTTGAAATTATTACTTTAGAAGTAAATGAACTGAACCAAATCATTATAAACGTCTACAGACCACCAAACACCACAAAAAGTGAATTCCAACTTGCCACTAATGAAATACAAAACATGTTAAAATTACTTGAAACTTCAGTAACAAATAGTCTAATTTGCGAAGATTTTAATTTCCCATTCATAACATGGAAGAAAAATGACGAAATCATATCTGCTGAGAAGTTTCATGGCAACATTACAAAAGATGATAGAACTCAAGCAATAATGCTATTAGATATGATGGAACATCACGCCCTTACTCAGGAAATCTGTGAAGCCACTAGGAAAGAGAAAGTTTTGGATTTAATTTTGACAAATAACAATGAGATAATAATAAATAAAAAGGTAATGCACACAAATTTCTCCGACCATAACCTAATCGATATACAATTGAAGTTAGCACCCAGAGGTCTGAAAACGCATTCCAGAGAGGCAGAAGAAATATTTGAAGGCTTAAACATAAATTCAAAGAAAGTAGATTGGGAAAGTGTAAATAAAGATTTAAAGGAAGTAAACTGGGAATTACTACTTCACGAGAAGGCTCCAGAAAAATACTAGGTATAATGGAGTCTGAAACCAAACTTATATTACTGAAGCATGTTCCAGAGAGACAAAAGAGAAAACGTAGCAGGCTCGAGAGAAAAATCAGGACACTATTTAGACAACTGAAGCAAACCGTAAAACAACACAGATGCAAAATTGATGCAAGGAGACTCAAACTAGAGAGGAAAACAGACGAAATAGAAATGGACCTAAAGCAAACATTCGTACATAAGACAAACGAGGAGGAAAACTAGGTAGCAGAAAACATAAAAAATAACCCAAAATACTTCTACACTTTTGTGAAAAGGAAAATGCAGTGCAAAGAGAGTATTGGTCCGTTGATAGACGTGGAGGCGAAACACACAAATGACCCCCAAAAAATGAGCGAACTGCTTAAGGAACAATTTAACTCTGTTTTTAACACCCCTGAGTCCGAAATGAAAGTAGAAAACGCAGACGAATTTTTCAACATTGATACAAATCAACCAAGAACAAATTCTGGCACAAACCTATTAATGGACTTAGAGTTCTCGGAAGGAGATGTAATTAAGGCTCTATCACAGATGCGAGACAATTCGGCCCAAGGCCAGACACATGGAGTGCCACATTTCTGAAGAAATGTGAAGAGAGTATTGCCAAACCGCTATACTTACTATCCTGGACCACCGAGTGAACCTTTGTGTAGGGTCCATTTTGCCTCACTTTGTCGGGTCCATCATATCATGTCAATGAGAGAAAAGTAAAAAGGGAGGAAAACAGGATTAGAAGGCAAAACTGTAAACTGAAATTATTTTACAAATTAATTTTATTTGACCACTTGTATGGTTGTATACACCTGTACGGTTGTCTTGTCTTGTATGCATCTGATTTTAAATACATAAAACTGAAGAGTAATTTACATAATAGCATCATTATAAATGATTCCTTCTTGTCGGGTCCAAACACCTGGACCCCCTAGAGACTACTTATCCCGTACGCCCATGCTTACAATGGAGGAAATCACTCGACACAGGACAAATTCCATTACCATTAAAGAACGCGAATATTGCCCCTTTATTCAAAGGTGGTAAGAGAACAATGCCCAAGAATTATCGGCCGGTAGCTCTCACCTCACACCTTATAAAGTGCTTTGAACATATAATTAGAAGCGAAACTACCTACTACCTACAAGAAAAGAACTTATATAACCCAAATCAACATGGTTTCAGGGCTGGAAGATCATGCCTATCACAACTATTAGACCACCAGAGAAAATATTGGAAACATTGTGTCGAGGACAAAACATAGATGTAATATATATGGACTTTGCTAAAGCCTTCGATAAATATGACCATGGAATTATAGCACATAAACTTAAGAATAGAGGAATTAATTACTGGAAAGCTGGGAAGATGGATATTTAATTTCTTGACGCAAAGAACACAAAGAGTGGTGGTAAATGGAGTCAAATCGGAAGTCTCGGAAGTAGAGAGCTCTGTCCCACAAGGGACAGTATTAGCTCCCTTGCTGTTCATAATAATGATTGCAGATATTGATGCAGATATTAAGGACAGTATTGTATCATGTTTCGCAGATGACACAAAGATATACAAGGAAATACTGAACGAAGGTGACATAGAAAGATTACAAAACGACATTGAAACATTATTCCAGTGGGCAGAAGACAACAATATGAAGTTCAACGAAGAAAAATTCCAACTTCTAAGATATGGTAATAACAAGAAGCTACAGAAAAAAGGTACAAAACTCTGCAAGCCAAACAGATAACACCAAATCCACAAGTCAGGGATCTTGGAGTAATAATGTCGTCGGATGCAGAATTCAGAGAGCAGTATAACATCAAAATTACAATGGCTAGATAATGGGAATCATCTGGAGGAGCTTCCGCAGCAGAAAAGCAAACATCATGCTCAAATTGTGGAAGAGTCTAGTCCTACCAATAATATAATTGAGTATTGCTCAATACTCACAAGCCCATACAGAAAACGAGACATTGCGAACATTGAAGCTATACAAAGGACTTTTACGTCTAAGATAGAGGAAACGGAAGGTGAAGACTACTGGTCTCGACTACAATCCCTGGCACTCTACTTTCTTCAAAGAAGGCGTGAGCGGTGTGGGAAACACTTGAGGGCTCTGTCCCTAACCTTAGAAATGAAATAGAAACAAACTGGAATGAGAGAAGAGGCAGATTTTATACGGTCCCAGCTGCGGTGGGACAAGGGGCCATGGAAACAAGGATGGAAAACACCTTCAGAATACGAGGCACAAAGCTTTTCAATGTCCTGCCAAAAGAAGTGAGGAATCTCCAGCACACCGACCTGAATAACTTCAAGAACCAGCTGGACAGATTCCTGTGCAAAGTCCCTAACCAGACGTGCGTAGGCAGGAGGAGATCAGACAGCAATTCCCTCCTTCACCAAATCCCGCAAATGAGGAGGGATGCTGCAGAGGGGTCGACCGTAGATCGATCCTGAACCGTCGTTCAAACTCACGTAAAGTAACCTAAAGTAAGTATACAGGGTAAGTTAAAAGTCTGGAAACATAGGAACTATGCTTTTCAATGCAAATATATATGTATATTTGCATTGAAAAGCATAGTTCTTATGTTTCCAGAGTTTTTACTCACCCTATATATATATATATATATATATACACACAAACTCAGAATGGTCCCCTGAGAAATTTATATTTTACACAGACCGTGCATGAACAAGGAACTCTTCTGGGAAAATTAATCCACTATAGTCCGAATAAGTAATGGTAAATGACAAATACCATAGTTTTTCTTTTTCATGATGCTAGCCCGACGTGGGCAACGAGTCTCTCGCAAAGATCCATAAAATAGCTTCCCTCACCGACGTGAATGCAACGAGTCTTTTACTTATATAGAGGTTCTGAATGTAGGGACTAGGCTTGCTTTAAACCCTAGGTCCATGTCCCAAAGCTGGATCCTGTCTGCTTTGCAGATAGCTGGTGAGGGAAGCTATATTTATGGGATCTCTTTGCGAGAGACTCGTTGCCCACGTCGGGCTAGCATCATGAAAAAGAAAAACTATGGTATTGTCATTTACCATTACTTATTCGGACTATAGTGGATTTAATTTTCCCAGAAGAGTTCCTTGTTCCATGCACGGTCTGTGTTTAACATATATATATATATATATATATATATATATATATATATATATATATATATAGAGAGAGAGAGAGAGAGAGAGAGAGAGAGAGAGAGAGAGAGAGAGAGAGAGAGCATGTTAGAATTTCAGTGTTACCAAATACAGGGTATTCAAAAGAAACGCAACCCATTAAAGAATGCGTATATGATTGTAACGTAACCCTTTTCGTTCTGGTCTTTCATTCATCATTAATTAAGTACAAGAATGGTATTGACAGTGCAAGAACGGATATTCATCGTTGAAACTTACATTAGGAAGCGAAGTTATGAAGTCAACACCGATGAATTTCTACAAATTTGTACAAATTTATCTTTTCTTAAACTGTGAATACCATTCTTGTACTTAATTAATGAGCACTGCAACAGGAAGAAAAGGGTTACGTTACAATGATATCCGCATTCTCGAATGGGTTGTGTTTCTTTTTGAACACCCTGTAGTATATGGAAAATGCTATTGGATTGCTGTATGTAGAACTTCATTTTAAACCATTCATTCTTTGAATACTGAAATACTTCTAAATAATGAAAAAAAAAATATTCTTTTCAAATGAAGAATTAACTCCCTTTTTTTTTTTAAAGAATAAATATATCAGAAATTAATAATCGGCACTACATATAATATCGGCCGATTAATTGGTATCGGTAAAAAAAAAAAAAATTATATATATATATACACACACACACACACACACACACACACATGTATGTATGTATTATAAGGGGACAAAAAAACCCCTTTAATCAGCATCAAAACTATTATAAAACCTGTAAAGACCTTACTAAAGACGCTAATAAAGGGGACTAATTAATTGTACAAACTCTGACTGAGTTATATATAATATATATATATATATATATATATATATATATATATATATAAAGATGAAGACCACTCACGATTACAATCATCGAAACTATTCCTTGGAAAGAAGACGTGAGCGATATACGCATGGGAAACACTCAAGGGATATTTATCCCAAACTTGTGAAATGAAAAAAAAACATACTGAATGAAAGAAGAGTCCAGCTGTAGTCCAGCTGTAAGCCAGCGTTCGTAGCTCATTGGGCAACACTGTTTATAAGCGAAGTAAAGACTCTAAGGTAGATCGGAGGTTCGAATCCCGTAATGTTAGTAGTAATAATAATACGGGGTTAGAGTAATGGGCCACATTGGGTAACCTAAACGTTGTGCAAGTTTCTGGCCCTCTTCAATGCTTTTTGTCTCAGCTGCAGTGGGACAGGGAGTCCCATCAAAATGAAGATAGATACCTAATGCTTTCAAAATACGAGTCCCAAAACTCTTTAGCGTTCGAAAGAACTGAGGACCCACTACCATACTAACCAGAATAATTTCAAAGTCCACGACCAGCCACGCGAAGCTGGGTCCGAGGGTAGGATAAAAGTACAGAAAGCAACTCTCTCCGACATCAAATCTAGCATATAAGGTGGGATGCTGCTACAGAGGGGTCGAACGCGGGTCAACCTTGAGAAAGTTGTTCAAACCCAAAGAAAGTATATATATATATATATATATACACTAATTTTTTTAAGAAAGTAATATAGGAGCCATGTTAGGATTAATAAATCAAAACTCATTTGAGGTTCGTTCACCTGTGATAAATTTGGAATTATTATTATTATTATTATTATTTAGTAGTAGTAGTAGTAGTAGTATGGTACTAGTAGTATGTATTTTCTTCTTCTTCTTCTTCTTCTTATTATTATTATTATTATTATTATTATTATTATTTGGGATATGATTTGAAAAGCAATTAAATTCTGTCTAAGGTTTATTCTCCCTCGTTAATAACACTTGTTGGATTATCTTTCGTCTAAAACAAAAGAAAAAATTACTAAATTTGGATATATTTCCAGCAACGACCGAGCTATTGATCAGAAGTTCCCTCAAAAGGAAACCAAATTACGCTCGACTTTAAATTTAGTTACCCCTAAAAAATAAAATTATTTCGTAAATATCGTTATTAGTTTAATCGTATATGAATAAAAAGAATATAAAACGATAATATTAGCCTAATATCTAAAGTTATTTTTCATTTTGCGAACGCTGTTATCCGCGCATGCGCCTTACGTTCAAATCAATATCGCCCGTGTATAGTTCATGGAGAGTGCTCTGATGTGTATATGTGTCGCGCTGAGTGTGTGTATGCGGTTACCTATGTGCAATTGAGAGAGTGATAGACTTTAGACCAGGTTAGTATGTTTGTGACTGCATAGGATAGTGGTAGTTACAGGATCTAAAAATGTGAAGAATAGATTCAAAATTTCATCTGTTTTCTCTCGTTGTCTATCGCCACCACTGGACCGGAATTTTGAAGGTAAGGGGAGGTTAGGACTAGTGGTACAAATTGAAGAAATTTCGACTCGTGTAATGCTTATATTTCTAACACATAAAACTCGCATATAATTACTGAAGGTAAACATTATAAATATATGAAAAATTAGCTTCTGTTTCAACGATATTTCTTAATAATCTCTTTTTTTTTAATATTTATTATTGCTTTTTTTATTACTTTTCGTGTTCGTAAAGAAGATTCAAATATTATAAATAGCTTAATTTTTTTATTTATTTGTTAAAGCTTGATATGCATAAGGGTTATTACCGTATTTTATTATTTCCGAGCTATTTCGTCTCTTTACCAACGTTAAGTTGTGATAATCTCCAACTAATATATATATATATTTAATCTTAATTGCATTACACAGGATAATTTTAAATTATATATATATATATACATATATAAACATCGATGCAGTCATAGTATAAATGGAAGTATGAAGAGTTAAACATCTTTTTACACAGACCACCATTCCACCCATACGCCCATTTCAGAGTACGAGCAGCTCACAGCATATATATATATATATTATATATATATATATAGTGAGAGGGAGAGATGTGTTATATATTATAGGTAGCAATAAAGCTGACATTATTTGAACATATTATGCAAGAAATCAAAATAAGTTATCAAATAAAGTATTGGTTATGAATGTTTAATAAATAATGCAGTAAAAATGCAATAATGGGTTGCTTAACACTAAAATATAATTGTACATTTTGAGAAATTGCAGGAATTCTTACATCTACTTCATCTCACTCGGGGTGCAGGTAAATATACGCCCTAGCTTCATCTTGCTCCTGACGGATCATGCACATCATGTATATACCCCAAGTGTTATATATACATACTCTGTATATATATTATATATATATACATAAATATATGTGTGTGTGTGTGTGTGTACTGAAAACTGCTTGGTAGATTAAGGTAGACTTTTTAAGGAGTGTTTTTATAAAGCACTGGTGCTCCTTTTCTGTAAGTTATGTTTAAAAGTCACAGTATTATTACTCACACATTCTATAGAGTTACAGTATGACTGTGCCATCCGTTCAGTGCCATTATAACAGTGCCTACAGAAGAGGGCCATGCTTATATGTAAAGGTATTTTCAGAACAATTTGCTATTATACGAATATTTTTCTTTCTTGTACTTAATTTAAAGGTTATGCCTGAGAGAGAGAGAGAGAGAGAGAGAGAGAGAGAGAGATGAGGCAGGAGACAAGTTCTGCTCTCATCTTGCCCTCGTAACCTGTTGGTCATAAACTAAAGGCAGGAATTTATCCACCTAAATTTGAAATGAATTGTAATGTTTGCTAGAATCCTTTTGACGTAAAATTGAATCGTTTTAGGCCTCAAAATGCTGTAGCATGAGGGAGTTCTTCATCTTTTTCGTGTGTATATATATATATATATATATATATATATATATATATAATATATATATAAAATGGCCTTTTGTCATGTTGCTTTTCTTTTATTCTCAATTTCTAGATATACTGCGCACATTGCTCGTCTCGCCGATCTATAGCGCAACTCACAAAATACTATATTGTTGCGCCTCTCTCTCTCTCTCTCTCTCTCTCTCTCTCTCTCTTTCTCTCTCTCTCTCTCGGTAAACAGAGCTGTAAATAATATTTTACATAAAATCCAAACCATATGTTCAAGGTTTTTACGACGATACCAAGTGGTTGATGCGCGATCGGCACAAGTCTATTATTGGCTAGTTCATACTGCGGCGCTATCTAGTGTACGATTTCTATGTGCGCATAGCGTAATTGCGGAGTTAGCTTATAATTATATTCTCCACTTTCCTTGGCTACTTTTCCAGGGTCACGGTATTTTTTTCAACCTTTTTCCGTACAGTGGCGGGGAGGGAGCGGAGTGTGGGGAGAGAGCTTTATGCCTCTCTATCCATTTTTCTGCTACTGCTAGAATAGGTTAAAAACGAACCAGTTTAATAACAGGAACCCCCTCAATTGGCCGGAAAGGTTCCTTGAGGCTTCCCTTTGTTCTTGTAACTCCTTGTAACTCACATGTATAATATTTCTGATATATATATATATATATATACACATTTAAACTGCAAACACGCAGTATAATTAATGTAAAAAACGACGCTTGTATAGGAGAATATTCCGCGCAAGATGAGAGAGAGAGAGAACGAAACAAATGAAAAAAATGAGGTAACCACCCGGGAATCGAACCCGGGATCTTCCGATTGCCGGTCAGATATGATAACCATTACACCACGGGCCTCACTCAATCAAATGCCGTAATTCCTCTACATACGCGCAGAAACCAATGCCCCAAGGGGGCACCTCCCGCATGTCGTACATTATATATTTTTAAACTGCAAACACGCAGTATAATTAACGTAAAGAACGACGCTTGTATAGGAGAATATTCCGCGCAAGATGAGAGAGAGAGAACGAAACAAATGAAAAAAAAAAAAATATATATATATATATACCCACGTCGTTTGTTTATCGGTACGTCATCCAGAAATTCATCAAAAACAAAATAAAGAGAATAAAACATTATTAGAACGTACAACAATTATTAGAAAAAAAATACAATTATTCCTATGGTTCCTGAATTATGGGCCACCAGGTATATATATATATATATATATATATATATATATATATATATATATATATATTGTTCTCCAAATACGAGTCTGTCCGTATAATTCAATTAATTTATTATTTATTCATTCGTTCGTTTGTTTGTTGGTGGTTATCTTGTTTGTTCACCTATTTACTTAACGCAATAGCGACACTATAATGGCTTTATTTTGGTGCCAGTTATATCCTACTGTTTGTTCTGATAGAAACATGTTTAAATTACCTTTCCCCCATTTGACCTTTGACCTAGGCTATATACCTAACCTCTCTCAATTTCTTTTCTTTATTTTGTATTTGTCTATAATACATTCGTCAGTTCGTTACTGTCGAAGGCTACGTCGTGACCAATGTCGTAACACCGCTTCTCGTCGATCGGAGAAGTTAAACGACATTGGGTCTGAACTCTGAAGAGAAAGAATTGTTGGATCGGGGTTCTCCTCTGCGTTCACGTGATAGAACGACCCGTGGTTCGAATCTTGCGTATATATATATATATATATATATATATATACAGGGTGTCTCATAAGTCCGGTCTCAGGAAAATTTAATTTAAAATAAATTTTTCTACGAGACCGGACTTATGGGACACCCTGTAAATATATATATATATATATATATATATATATATATAATTTGATCACTCTTTTCAGTGACCTTTTACCTTTTATTTACTATTTAGTTGTTGCAACTTTCACTTTAATCTGCGTGAGACACGTCTTTTTTTGCGACCCTCTTCTTCCTCAAGTCAATACAATGTTTCGCAATCAAATTATATATTTATTTACTTTTACTGAGATGATTTTCTGCCCATTTATTTTATCTGAATTGATGTTAGATTTTCCAAACAAGTTTTTTTTTTTGTTTTTTTGTTTTTTTTTTTACTTCGCTGAGATAGATTTATGTTTGTTCTTTCTTTTATAATTTTATTTTTATGAAGCAATAACTCTCACATTATTCCTGCCTAGATAATTCATATACATTTATTATAAATAAGCGCGCGCGCATACGCTCACACACACACACACACACACACATACACACACGTGTGTATACATATATATAATGAAAATAACCACGAAGGAAAAAGGAAACACAGAACCATTGTGTGTTTCCTTTTTCCTTCGTGGTTATTTTCATCATAAATAATTCACGTGTTACTTTTCATATACTTACGTATACTTACATGTACTTACATACTTTTCATATATATATATATATTTGCGCCTCGGTGGTGTAGTGATTAGCGTCGCTGACTACGAATCCATCGGCCCCGGGTTCGAGACCCGACGGCAGCCGGCGCGCAGCAAACCCCAGCTGTTCATCCTTCCACACAATAAAGAAAGTGGTTGGTATATAAATGGGTACGCTAGGTGGCCTAGTGGTTAAGACGTTCGGCTGCTGATAGGGCGTGGTTCGGATTCCACGTTAAACTGTAGGTCTAAGGTGGAGTGAAAAACTTGACCTTCGTCAGAATGAACAATTCAGGCGGAAGCTAACCAAAGGTGTGTATATATATGTATATATATAGTATTAACAAAAGTAAATAGACATCTTTGGTTTTTCCATAGTTTCTGATTTGATAGTAAAAGTGAATAAATAATAACAGACTTATTAAATGAATATATTTAGAATGGTGTTGCTTTCCTCTCTCTTTCCATCATGTAAAGTTGACACATGTTCTGGCATTCCATTGATAACACTAGGCAACAAATTTCAACTTTTTTTGTTACAGACACGTAAACTACTGATTCCTACTAAAGCGCTGATGCTGATTTCAGATCTGATATCAAAATTTCTCTATCACGTCCAGATTTTGTGTAACCGAAAACCCCTATTTTTCATTTTTTTTCTCACCCGCTTCTATTACGAAAGCCGTCTAAGCTACTTTTCCGTGCCACGTTTTATGTTAAGCATACTTAAATAATTAGTGAACAGGGATGTCTTTCCTCCTTTATTCTGGCTTAAGACAGACAGCGGAATTCCGCTGGCGGAGTTACCACCCCTGCGCCCAACCATCCACCCAAAGCGCGTTAGTATTTTGTTGTTACTACTGAAAGGCAAATTCCTGTTCTTAAGTGAAACTTTGGTGTGTCCTCTTCCTTTGTCGCTTGTAGGATGACGAGCTCTCCTTCTGCAGGAACCAACAATAATCTCCCATCATATTTGGGTTGAAATTACCTTGGTATCTGTTTTCCATAACTGAGATCTGTTGGTGGAAGCGCTCACCATGCTCGTCACTTACAGCCCTAAGGTTGGCCGGGAAGAAGTCAAGATGAGAATGTAAAAAATGAATTTTCAAAGACATTCTGCATCCCATTATTTCATAAGATTTAAGCATGTTTTCTACGAGTTTACGGTGGTTTTCAGCTTTGTGGTTTCCAAGAAAATTTTTGACAACTTCAACGAAAGATGTCCATGCTCCTAGTTCATTCTCATTTAGGTTAGATGGAAACGATGAGTCGTGGATGACACTGCGGATCTGTGGTCCAGTGAAAACTCCAGCTTCTAGCTTAGCATCTGTCAATATTCCTTTGAATTTATCCTTTAAATATTGGAAACCACTACCTTGATGATCCATACCCTTCACGAAATTTTTCATAAGGCCAAGTTTAATGTGAAGTGGTGGAAGATGTACTTTCTGAGGGTCAATAAGTGCTGGTGTTTCACATTGTATTTACCAACAACATGTTCAGTTCTAGATGGCCAATCATGTTTTTTGTAGTGGTTCTTGTCATCTCTGCTGTTCCATAGACACAAAAAGCACATATGCTTTGTGTAGCCCAACTGTAACCCAAGAAGTAATGATACAACTTTAAGATCACCACAAATATTCCATGTGTGGTCCTTATATTTGATGAGTCTTAGCAGCAGTTTCATCGATTCATAAGTCTCATTAAGGCCAGTGGCATGTGCTACAGGTATTGAAGGTTTTTCATTGCCGTTGTGCAGTAATACAGCTTTAAGGCTAGCTTTACTAGAGTCAATGAACAGTCTCCATTCTTTTGGATCATAGCGACAGCCAATCCCTTGCATCAGACCACTGATATCGTGGCAGAAACAAACGTTTTCTTCCTGTAAGTAAAATGATGAAAACTGCAAATGGCGATGGCGGAAATGGGAAACTTTGGTGTTTGGTTGGAGAAGATTAAATTCTTGAAGTCTTGAACCAAGCAACTCTGCCTTTTCTTTTGGTAATTCCAAATCGCGCACTAAGTCATTTAACTCCGCTTGACTTAACAAATGTGGGGAAATATTTGCATCTGGAACATATATGCCATCTTTCCCTGTTTCTATATCACTAGCAGAATCTTCAGATGAACTGTTGTCTGTTATCGTTGCTGGTGGAACTGGTGGTGGATTTGTTTCATCATGTGGTACTGGTTTCATTGCTGATTCGCAGTTTGGGTACGTGATCTTTGATTTGTTTTTCTTTGTGAAACCAGCAATCTTTGTCAAACAAAAATAACAATCATTGAAGTGATTTTTCGGCTCACGCCAAACCATGGGGACTGAGAACGGCATAGCTTTTCTTTTACCATTCATCCAAGCTATTAACATTGCATTGCACTGTGCACAGCAAATATGTGGTGCCCAGTCCCTCTGTTGGTCTCCTAACTTACAGTCAAAATAACACTTGTAGGCAAGTTTAATCTTTGTTGTTATGTTTCTACGTTGTGGCTTAGGTGTATATTGTCCACAGACAAAGCAGAAGTTGTCTGGGTGATTTACACAAGCACGTCTATTTGATGCCATTTTGAATTAACATACAATATCTGAAAAAACGTAGAAAGTAATTATTACGATGTGCAAAATAAAAAGAAATACACACCGTAGTACAAAACAAATGCTATAAAAACACACAAGTCACCACAACCTGTCACTTGCTCATCAGCAGAGAGCTTCAACATCCGTTCTGCTTGACTGTCACGTAGCGACTAACCGTTGGGCCGTTTCCCGTTACTATGCTCTTGACTCAGTGTTGCCAACTCGGGATAAATTTTATTTATCAAAATTGTTCGAATTTGTATATAGTTGGCAAAAAAAATTGCTTTAACCTTGAAAAGCAAGTTTCATATTACTGGCATTAAGCCGATTAAAACCAAAATCTGGACGTGGTAGAAAATTTTACTAAAAGTGATTTGCATTTTACACAAAATCTAGACGTGATAGAAAAAATCTAATTATAGATTTGAAATCAGCATACCGAAATTAGCTAGGAGCACCTATTTGGTCTTCTGTAACAAAATCTTTGTTGCCTAGTGTAATCTTTACCATTTATTCTTAAGGGCGATCATCGTGGTGTCTATTTACTTTTGTCAACACGCTGTGAATATATATATATATATATATATATATGCTACAATTCAGAATCGTCCTCCTACAAATCACACACACACACACACACACACACACACAAACACACACACACATATATATATACTGTTATTAATTTTCCTAAATCAGTCTAACATATTTTCATGTTATTTCATTTCTGGACATCACTAATTAATTAACGGACCATTTTCCAGACGTGTTTTATCACTGGAATCTGAATTTTTTGTGATGATGACAGAAAATTTCCAATCATCATATATGAGTGACGTAATATATATATACGAGTATATTATCGTGCGTGATGAAATTTATTTCATCGAATTCACCACTATACACTCCATAAAAACTGCCCGTTGTCTATATTTAGAACCGAGTATAAAACGAGGACCAAATGTACTCATGAAGTATTTGAAGGGTACATTAGGGAAAAGTACTAAATGTACTCCGAATATAAAATGTTTAAAGAATACTTGATGGAAATTACTAGATGTACTCTGAATATGGAGTATAGAGTATTTGAAAAAGTACATTTGTTAGGTCGTAGGTACACTAAGTTTCGTTTAGTTTAGTTTAGCTTGTCAAGAAGAGAACCGCTTTGTCTACTCTACTTTCGCTCTACCATCAGCTTACTCTTGGAATATTTTATTTTATAAACACTATATTTAGTCCTTTTTTATTCTCTATTCGAAAATAGACACAGCGAACAGTACTTTGAAAAGAATTTATTAATTTACGCTATAAACAAAGTTTCCTCCCAGATTAGATTCCAAATTGGGAATCTCATATAGACACTAAGAACGTACTGGCTTTTTTTTTTCGTCCTGTATACCAGAAAACCTATACTAAAAGGGAAACCTTTTCGATCAATGTTGGGAACCCTTTTTTTTCTTAGAACGTTAGTTACAAAAACCATTTAAAATACTCCGAATTGAATGCTTAAGGAGCTTTCCTTATTTAGAATACAGTAGACATTACTGTAGATATTACAAATATGTAGATATTTAGGGTTACCATACGTTCGGTTTTTCCCGGACATGTCCGGGAAATTTGAATAATTATAACATTGATTTTTGAGGCCATAACACTTGTTCTTACTTATAAATACTCAATGTAGACAACATGTAGTACACATATATATATAACATTAATACAACGTGAGTTGGTAGATACTGATACAGATACTGCACACACCCCTCTCCAGAGTGTCCTCTTTTTTGAAAGTTCAAATATGGTAACCATAAGATATTACAAATAAAGATTTTTTCATTACGCAATGATGAATGCAGCATTCTATCAGTGGTACAGAAATTCTTTATAGTCTCAGTGTACGAGTGAAGAATGGAAAGTTAAAGTATCCACACGTTAGAACACTGGTTCCCAACCTTTTTTCGGCTACGTACCCCTTGATGGCTTCGGCAAGTGCCCCGTATCACCCCCTTACTCAAAATTGCTCAAAAGACGCTGTAGCCACTAGCTACACCGTCTTTTGAGAATACTTTTCCATGTGAAAGTTAGTTCCAATGTAAGATGCCGCGTACCCCTGGGAACCTTCTCGCGTACCCCCATTTGGGAACCTCTGCATTAGAGTGTTATATAGAAAACTTAGTGTCTAACTTTGGTTAGCAGATCATGCGAATTTATAATTATAAAGTTAATTCTCTCGGCCTAACGACATCTGATCGACTTGACATTTTACTGACAAATTATTATTAGGGTAGATTAAGTTAGTTTAGGCTAGGTTAAGATAGTTTAGGTTAAGTTAGGTTAGGTTAAAATAGGTTAGGTTGGGCTAGGTTAAGTTAATTTTTTAAAGTGTCGATGTTATGGTTTTGTCGATGAAAGGGGTATAAGTTCGATTCTTTAATTTACTTTATATATAAAGGAATTCAATTGAAGAATCTGACTTAGAATTCGAATTAGTATCTCACTGACAAAGGTTAAAACTGACTGAGAAAACTGGAATAAAAAGAACGGGTACGAAATAAAGGTATGAAAGAAGGAAAGTTGTTCATAATTGAAAGATTTTACAGAGAAAAAATTGGGTTAAATATCAAATAACAAGTCTGAAATATATATATATATATGTATATATATATATATATATATATTCGGGTGGCCCCCAAAAAAACGCCTTGAGATTTGAACATTAATAACTTCAAAAATATGCAGTTCACACTTTCAAAATTTACATAACTTTTACCACAATCTATTGATAAGCCATCATAAAAATACTTTTTGCACAACTGAGGGAAGAATGAGGTATGGTGAAAAAAAACGAATATCCTAAATCCTAAATATGCATAGCTGTACCTGGCAACTATTCTAAGACTTGTAGTAGTTTCCTCAGCCTATGGATAATCTGTTAGTTTCTGAAAAACGTCAGATGATATAGACTACGGCCAGAACATTTTTTAACCTAGTGAGTGGTCGACATGAATGTCACCCAGTGAAGAAAATTTGTTGCCCAGTAAATGAAATTTTAGGGTACTGGGCGACAGGGAATTTTAAAAATTTGTAAAAATAGAATTGGGTACTTTCCTGTTAACGGGAATACCCTAAAAAAAAGTTTTACTGTTTGTTATGTATTTTTGCTCTCGTCAGTTTCGTTTAAACTAACGAAAATATCACAACTTAACCTAACCAATCATCAAGGGCGTACAGTTGACCTAACCGGACATTCAATTGACCTAACCGGGCATTGAATTAACCTAACAGGTTAATATAACGGAAAACGCCCGGTTAGGTCAACTGAATGCCCAGTTAGGTTAATTGAATGCCCGGTTAGGTCAACTGTACGCCCTTGATAATTGGTTAGGTTAGTAGTGATATTTTAGTTAGTTTAAACCAGGGGTCACCAACCTGGGCGGTAGCGCCCACTAGTGGGCTCATATTAAAGGTAATTAAACATTTATTTCATTATTTATTTTATCGATTATGTTGAGTTATTCTTTCTGATCTAAGGTGGGCGATAAGCTTTTTTAATTTTCAAAAAATCGTAAAAGTGGGCGGTGAACAAAAAAAAAGATTGGTGACCCCTGGTTTAAACGAAAATGACGAGAGCAAAAATACATAACAAACAGTTTGGTAGTCCCGATAATACGTAAGTACCAAATTTATTAATCATTTAAATGAAAATAGTTAATATGTAAGCGATAATCAGTTAGTAAGGGGCCAAAATGTCTTTATGTCATCTAAAATCGCAGAAAAAACGTCGCTGCTTTCGGTACGTTGTCGCCATATGAATTCCGCAAGATACGAGTTCAGATGATGGCGGGCGGTTCCATTGTGTTTCTTGTTACGCCATTTGGCGCTGCCCCACATCCTTTCAATGTTTTGAGTATGGACTCCACTAGTGGGATCCACGAAGTTGAAATGATAATTAACCTTGAAGTGCTCAAAACCAGCACAGGTCAACTGAATGCCCGGTTAGGTCAACTGTACGCCCTTGATGATTGGTTAAGTTAAATTGTGATATTTTCTTTAGTTTAAACGAAAATGACGAGAGCAAAAATACATAAACAGTAAAACTTTTTTTAGGGTATTCCCGTTAACAAGAAAGTACCTAGAATTGTCTTGGGAGTTGTCTTGGGAGCATTGTCTTGGAAGCCATATAAATACGTATAATACATGCACATATGCCACAATTAGAACTGTTTATCCTAAATGTAAATGTGAAATTTACATTGAATATTTATATAGGATGGTTGCCTGATTAGGGAACATCCAGATCCATAGTATCCTTAATCCAGGGGTGTGCTGGGACCGGTTCGGTCCGATTCGCCCGAACCGGTTGTTAGATTTTGATTGGATCACCGAACCGTTTGTTTGTTTTTAACATATTAAACAGCCAGAAATCTATTTATATCTAAATTTTTCTTCATTTTTTCAGGATTTTATAGAAAAATATAGGTAGTATCACAAGCAGTGGTCGTTTCAATATTTATTTATTTTTTTATGAAAAATTAGTTTATTTTTAGATAATTATGTCATGAGTGAGTATAAAGAATATGTTAAACAAGTTCTGCCAAAATGTTACAAAATGCTGTTTGGAAAAGCTATAATGCGTTGTCCGTTTCAAGATGGGAATGAACTCAGAATGGTTCCCTGAGGTTTTTTATGATACACACAGACCGTGCATGGAACAAGGAACT
Organism: Bathynomus jamesi; assembly: GCA_023014485.1. Lineage (NCBI taxonomy): Eukaryota > Metazoa > Arthropoda > Malacostraca > Isopoda > Cirolanidae > Bathynomus > Bathynomus jamesi. Next base: position 892,569 of record JAJOZX010000329.1, on the reverse strand, counting down.
CTTCTAGGATAATTAAATCCACTATAGTCCGAATAAGTAATGGTAAATGACAAATACCATAGTTTTTCTTTTTCATTGATGTATTCAATCTGACGTGAAGGCAGCGGGTCTTTTGCTTGTATTGAGGTTCTAAATGTAGCTGGGCTAGGCTGCTTTAAACCCTAGATCCTGTCCCAGAGCTGGATCCTATCTGCTTTGCAGATAGCTGGTCATTTACCATTACTTATTCGGACTATAGTGGATTTAATTATCCTAGAAGAGTTCCGTGTTCCATGCACGGTCTGTGTGTATTATAAAAAACCTCAGGGAACCATTCTGAGTTCATTCCCATATATATATATATATATATATATATATATATATATACATACATTCAACTGCAAAGAACACGCAGTATAAATAACGTAAAGAACGACGCTTGTATAGGAGATATTCCGCGCATATATATATATATATATATATATATATATATATATATATATATATATATATATATATATATATATTATATATATATATATATATATATATATATATATATATATATATATTTGTTATTTTCATGTGTACATTTCACTTGGCATTCCGGAAATAAAAAATCGGCACTCACTGAGGCAGTGCCACTCCTGCTATCTTGCCTTTGAATTCCACTGACACGGAAGTTGAGGATAACTTCTATTTATTCAGAGGGGAAAAAAGAATAGAAATCCCTTTCTGGATGGATGAATATCTTTACACTTTGTCCACAGTTTATTCTCTCTCTCTCTTTCTCCGCAGGGGGTATAACTCCGCAGGGGGTATAAAGGTTATGCACATTTCTTCTGGATGTAGTAAACTTTATACTTGGGGTGTGACAGCCCTCCGGTCCCGAGTCGTGGGATTCTAGAGGAACTGGCTGCCAGCTCCTTTAGGTTCTCTCTCTCTTTCGGGAGGGCGGGTAAAGTATTTTGCACAATCCCGTCCCGTGGGTTACTAGGACCCCATCCCATCCCTACTCTGTCCTTTTAGATTACGTTAAGGTTGTTCTCCTCTCACTGCAAAAAAAAAAAAAAAAAAAAAAACTTTTCTTTTAGTATTAAGTCTTTTTCTCTTCTTTTACTATTAGGACCCTACTGCTACCTCATGCGTGGGAAGAGAGGCTTTGGAACCTCTATAAATAACACCATTTAACGCTCGTAGGTTGTGAGAGACTGGGATGGAGGGGTCCCAGGCGTAGGGGCGCGATGAATGGAGTGTGGCTAGTGCCCCGTTAAGCCCATTCCTAACGCGTAATGGCTTGACCAGCCCCCTGCGACCGTTCTTTGGTGACCAATTGATGGTGCTTGGCTGTACTGCTCTGAGGTGAGAGGGCTTTACTGCCCAGCTGGCTGCCAGGCCAGCGTAAAGTCTCGGGCGTAGCCTCTGGGTCTGGTGGGATATCCCTTGAACACTGGATTCTAAGAGTCTGGCCCACTTGTGAGTGACTAGTAAGACTTAGTAAGGGGCTGCATCTCGCTGTCGCTCCTGGCGGAAAATCCGTGACGCTTGCGTCGCGAGTGTTTGTCAGTTGGTAGCTGCGACACGTTTGGGACGGTCCGGCCCTGGGGAGACCTTTGGTCGGTGCGGCAGCAGGAGAGGTGTAGTCTTCTGGAAGGAATGAACGTCACTTGCAAAAAGGCGGGTGCGGCTACGCGCGGGATTAATTCACCCCCCCCCCCTTTTTTATATACTGGTCATAACGTTTTTGGATAGTTTTCATTGCTAGAACGCTTTATCTTATTCAGAGTATTCAGAAAAAACAAAAAAAAGAGAAAATATGGCAGGGCCAGCTAAATTGAAAGCAGAATGCTTTAAATGTAAAGTTAATCATTGGTGCGTAGACTTCCCAGAGGGTAGTATCAGCGATATCACATCCCTTAGTGTATGTTTGTTTTGTAAACTTAGAGAGAACCACGAAAAGGAAGTTAAAGAGCTAAAGGAATTAGTAAAAAAGCTTGAAGCTAGGGTCGTAGCACTGGAAATCCAACCCAGTGGACAAGATCAAATTAAAAACACACCAGCAGATTCAAACTGTAAGATTAAGTATCAAGAACAAAGGGAGGGCTCAAAGAAGGGGCTGATAGAGAAGGGTGGGAAGGGATCGATAGAGAAGGGTGGGAAGGGGCCTGCTGATGGCCCAAAGAAACCGAAGGATGTAGCTACCTGTCGGGGTGGGTCGGGTGGTGTAACTGCGTGTATGGGTGGCGACGGGTTTCGAAAGGTCTCGGGCAAGAAGGCTGCGAAGCCGAAGCCTGAGACCCCAGTTGCCCTGTCAAGACCTCTAACCGCTTTAGTCTCCTGTGCTCGAAGGAGGAAGACACCGTTTTGATTGGGGACTCGCAGATCAGGGGCCAGGAGAAGTACTTTGCTTCTGCAAACCGGGATGGGAGGAAGGTAAGGTGCTTACCTGGGCGGGGAACGGCGCACTTAAGGAAGGAGGTAGAGAAGGTGCGCGTGGATAGTCGGAGGACTGCGATCGTTGTCCACGCTGGTGGCAATGACCTGTTCCTCAAAGGCGGTGGGGTAGGTCTTACAGAAGGGATCATCACCGAGATCATGTCTCTTGCGGATGATCTAAAACTGAAGACAGACAGGGGAATGTTAATGGGTATTTTACCGCGAATGAATGCCAGTGACCACTCGCTCAGTAAGGTCATTGGCATCAACGAGAGGGTACAAGACTTGTGCGTTCCGCTGGGCGTGAAGTTTATTGACCCCTTCGATGCATTTTCGGGTAGGTGGGACCTTTACCAGAGGGATGGTGTCCACCTCAATGACAAGGGTAAAGGTGTGCTAGGCGCGCTGCTCGACCGGCACCTATACAGAATGGTGAGGTCGAGTCCTGGGAGAGATGATGGGCCCCCACCGGGAGAGATGAGGATGAGCCGGTGGCGGACGTACCTTCGACTGAAGGGTGCGGCGAAGTACAGATGGGTGACCCTCCTCCTACGTTGGAGGGGGCTCAGTCTCCTGTGGAAGTTGCCCCCTCGTTAGTGAGGGGCTCTTCAACTCCCGACAGCCCTGGCTGTTCGGGAAACGGGTCGTGCTAGGGGGCGGTCAGAATAGGGAAGGCTCCCTCCGTGCAATGCTTTTTAATGCTAGGTCAATTAGGAACAAGTTTCGCGAGCTACGGGCGCTCTTAGCATCAGAATACCAGGATATCGTTGCTATCACCGAGTCCTGGATTCATACTGATCGTAGGGACTACGTTGGGGAGTTCGAAATTCCCGGGTATAGAATGTTTCGCAGAGACCGCACCCGTGGGGAGGGGGGTGGGGTACTAATATACGTCAGAGACACGTTGAGTCCGGTTGACTGCCAGTTCCGGTCGGAACGGGAGCTGCTTGGCGTCGATCTGAACGTGGGAGGGACGAACTATAGGTTAATCTTGGTGTACAGACCTCCGCATCTCCTCCTCGAGGAGGATACAGCCCTGTACACCGAACTCAGTAGCCTGCTAGGGGATAGGGTGTGTGTAGTTTTAGGAGACTTCAACTGTCGCGGCATAAAGTGGGAAAACAGGACTGCCGATGCTGAAGGGAGGAGGCTAGTTGACTTTGCTGATGAGAACTTCCTCACTCAGTGGGTCAACGAGCCTACACGAGGCGAAAGCGTTCTAGACTTAGTATTCACGACCGAAGACAACCTCGTCACTGGCCTCACCGTTGACGAATCGTTGGGCGGGAGTGATCACGGTCTTATTAGGTTCCGTGTGTGCGTCCCTCGGGTGAAGCGTAGTAACTCGAGAGGCAGTAAGCTCGATCTCCGGCGGGCGAACTTTGTTAGCCTCAGAGATAGCGTAGCAGAGATGGGGTTAGAGGCTGGCGGCGATGTTGAGGGAGTGTGGAGTGCATTCCGGGATGAGTTTATGGTGCTGCAGTCTGCTGCCATACCCTCAAAACCGGTCACCCCTGCTTCAACGCAGCCTAAGTGGTTCAATCGTGGCATCGCTTCGGCTATCCGAAATAGGAAAGTAGCGTATAGGAGGGCGAAGGCCAATCGTTCCCACGAGAACACTGAAGCGTATGTCCGCCTGTGTAGGGAAGTGAAGGCGAAGGTTAGGCTAGCGAAACGTAACGAAGAACTACGGGTGGCAAGCCTCTGCAAGGGGAACCCTAAGGAGTTCTTCAGTTATGTTAATAGTAGAAAGCCCATTAGAAGCATGATAGGTCCTTTAAAGGACGGAAGCGGCGTTCTGCGGACCTCCGACGCGGACATCGCTAATGTGCTTAATGAGTACTTTGCGGGAGTGTTCACCAGGGAGGATACCCGCGTCATCCCCGAGCCAGCTGTGAGGCACGAAGGTGCTGGCCTGGATAGTGTTAGATGTACCGCGACAGTCGTTGCTCATAGAATAGACAAACTGAGCGCGTTTAAGGCTCCTGGGCCAGACCAGTTTCTCCCCAGTGTTTTGCGAGAAGTGCGCGACCAGGTGGCTCCCCACCTGGCTACAGTCTTCAACAAATCGCTGTGATGGGCCAGGTGCCTGGTGACTGGAGGGAGGCCAACGTGACCCCTATCTTTAAGAAAGGGGATCACGAAAGTCCAGGGAACTATCGTCCTATTAGTCTCACTTCAGTTGTAGGTAAATTATTAGAAAGGATAATAGCTGATAGAATCGTTGACCATTTGGATTCCTACAAGCTGCTTGGGGACTCCCAACATGGGTTTAGACGGCATAGGTCGTGTCTCACCAACTTGCTCGAGTTTTTCCACGTCATGTTGAGTGAGTACGATAAGAGTAGGGCGATTGATATACTTTATCTCGACTTTCAGAAAGCCTTTGATAAGGTACCTCACCGCCGGCTAATGGCGAAAGTGCGCGCGCTGGGTATCGGTGGGGAAATAGGTAGGTGGATTGAAAACTGGCTGAGGAATAGGCGGCAGAGGGTGGTAATTAAAGGGGCTAGTTCGGGTTGGGCCTCGGTCACTAGTGGGGTTCCTCAGGGTTCCGTTTTGGGGCCACTGTTGTTTACCATTTACATAAATGATATCGACGGTGGCATCGTCAGTCGGATCGCCAAATTCGCTGATGACACCAAGCTTGGGGC